>JALGBA010000541.1:605000-1063124 GCA_023970755.1 Azemiops feae
TAGGATTAAGGAGAGAGAAAGAACGAGGAGGAGAGAGAGAGGAGGAGGAGAAGGAGAAGGAGAAAAGGAGGAGGAGGAGAAAGAGGAACAAGAGGAGGAGGAGGGGGGGAGAAGGAGGGGGAGGAGGAGGAGGAGTGTGTGTACATATGGGAATAAATGAGATATTACCATGTTCACCACTGCATCTGGGGGCTAATGGCTGAGATTTGTAATCACTCTCCATGTGTATAGGACATTGCAATAGGTTCTGGCATTAAATCATGATTCCTGTTGTATCTTGGCTTTTGGAGCAGATACTGAGTGAGGTCCTGCCTGAGATCAAACCTTCTTAGGTCACCCCGTCCTCTAAGCTGGCCTGGGATGCTGCCTGGGCACCCCTTCCGCCTTACCCATCTTCTCTCCTTGCCTCTCCCTGCCTTCTCATCTCCCACTGCTTCTCCAAACTGCTTAGAACTCGGCTAGTAGCAGCAAAGTAATTTGCCAGCCAACCTAGTGAATTAGGAAGTTCCTCTCTCTCTCTCTGCTTAATTTATGTTTTATCGTTGGTTTAGCCTTCTGATTTGATTGCCTTAGTAATGCAGGTTGCCTCCAGCTGCTGATGGTACAGCTTTAATTCTGTTTTAAAGGTCATGTAAACATGTGCTTGTAGCAGAAGGAATGCAAATGCAATTTCTCTTTCCCCCATCCCATAATAATGGGGCCTCCTGTTTAGCCTTTGCCTAGAAAATGAACGGGAAGATACCCTCGCCGAGAAAGAAGAATGACATGTAGAACTACAATCCTGAGAACACATAGTCTTTATCTTTATTCCTGCAAAGAAAATAATAATTGCAGCAGCTACTACTGCTAGTAGCCCAGCGTCTTTCCTTTCATAATGTTTATACGATGTAAAGATTGGGAGATCTTTGCAATGGCTACTTTCATAATACTATAACCTATTCGATGACCAACTAGCAGATGAATTGATATAAAATAGTAATCTGGGTTTTAATCTTGGTTAAGTTACCTTTAAACGTGGTTATCTTACGTGTGTGTAAGAAGGAGAGAATTTGTACACTGTATAAAGGGAGAAACATTCATCTGTCAAGGGAACAGTGCAATACTAATGGGGTGAGTTTGAGCTGGGAACTTTTCCTGGCCTTCTCTAGGTTAGATGGCCTCCTAAGTTAAAATAATGTGAAATAAAGAAAGACAACAGCCAGGAAGAGCCATCGGAAATAGTGAGTTATAGTCCCGCTTTCCCCATGAAAGCTTGCTGGGTGACTTTGGGCCAATCACCAGGAGTTGTGAGGTCTAGTCCTGCCTTAGACACCAGCCAGCCTTAGTCATGAAAACTGGATGGGTGACTTTGGGCCAATCATGATGGCTTCCACCCATCAAAGAAGAAAACTCAATGATGTAAAGAATAGAATAAAATTCTGTATTGGCCAAGGCCAGGACACACAAGGAATTTGTCTCCGGTGCAAAGACTCTCAGTGTACATACAAGCCACAAGTGATAAATCATGATTATAGTCATAAAAAACATTCATCATAAATCATAAGATACAACACTAAGTGATGGTCATGGGATACTAAATAAGCAACCAACATAAATCATACTAGGATACTAAATAAAACAATATAAATTGTAAGATACAAGCCACAAACTTATAGTCATAAGAAGATAAGGAATAGGTAATAGGAAGGATGAGAAGGATAATAGTAATACAGCTCTACTAGGTAGTTTGACAGTATTGTGGGAATTAGTTGTTTAGCAGAGTAAAGGCATGGGGAGGGAGAACTGTCTTTGTGTCTACAGGTAGTTGTTTTGACATGCAATGCCTTATAGTGTTTCCTTGAGGGGAGGAGTTGAAACACTTTATGTCCAGGATGTGAGGGGTCTGTAGATATCAAGTTGGGTTCCATCTTTGACCTCATTTCCCAAAACAATGAAGGTGGGAGGGGGACAATTTTACCTCCCTGATGGGAATTGAGATATTTTATGTTGAACCCTTAATTCCAAAAGCCTACATATTTTCTTTTATTTTGATGCCCCCCTTTCAGAAGTCACTTGGATAAGCTGCCTGCATTAATTTTCAGTGGGGATGATGGCGGGCTGCTGCAGGACTCTCTCTCTCCTGCTTATTCCTTCCGCTTCTTTATTTCAAAAAGTGTGATGTGTCACTTTTAAGGTGTAAAAAAAAAAACAGCTGCTCTTGGGGGCTGGCAAAACAGAGGCAAAAGTGGTGCAGTCTAAAATGTGAGTTAAAAAAACAGAGCTGAAAAGGGCGGTGCCACATTCTTGCTTAGACAAAGACTAAGTACAGTATACGAATCCCTATAAGATAAAGTCAGCGGGGGTGATCCATCAAATTTTACATCTGAGAAAGCTGAAATGCTTTTAGAAGATTCCCCTAATACATCACCATAAGTGGTCTGATGCAATCTGGCTGGCATGGCATTCTTCACTGGAGGACCAACAGAGCACAGAGTCTGCCTCTAAGCCAGACAGAAACAGAATTCGCACAACACAAAGTGGGTGTTGCAGGATCTTTTGCTTCTTTGCAACTGAAAATGTCCTTTAAATCAGAATTCCCCAATCTTTTCGATTTTGTGGACCGGCGGGGGAGTGGGGAGATGGTGGAAGAGGGGATGGTTCCATGTGAGCGGCCGGCAAGTGTGTACACTTGTGTTTGCCTACTGCTCATGCAATGGGGATGCACACGTGGACTCGCGTGTGCTTGCCTGGCAGCTTCTGTGGCGCGGTTCCGAATGGCTCATGGCCCAATAGTGGGCTGCAGCCGGGGGATTGGGGACCCCTGCTTTAAAGTTTACCACCCAAAGAGTACATTACAGTACAATATAGTCCTTGACCCACAACCATTCATTTAGCAACCGTTCAGAGTTACAATGTCACAGGGGAAAAAAGTGACTTAAGGCTGACCCTCACATTTACAACCATCACAGCCTCCGCACGTTCGAATGATCAACATTTGGGCACTTTGGAACTAGCCTGTATTACAATGGTTGCAGCATCCCGTAGTCACATGTTTGTCGTTTGTGACTTTCCCAGCCAATGTCCGTCAAGCAAAGTCAACGGGGGAAGTCAGGTCCACTGAATAACCATGGGATTCACCTAACATATGCAGTGATTCGCTTAACATTGGGGGCAAAAAAGGTCCTCAAATTGGGCATGACTCAATAACTGCCTTGCTTAGCAACGGAAATTCTGCTCCAGATTGTGGCCGTGAGGACGGCTTGTAGTCTAATCTGGATATCAGTAGAACATGGATGATGAGTTAAGACATCTAGCCTCATCTCGTCAATTGCTACCTTTCCTCCAAATGGCTTGCCTTGTACCTCCCATTAGCTCAGGCCATTGGCCACAGTGGCTGGGGCTCATGGGAGCTGTAGTCTAAAGGATAATCTACTGATCTTGGCTGGCAAAATGCTCTTTTGCTTACTGTTACTCTCATCGTCCATCACTGCAATTCTAGACAGAATTGGAACTTTGTGTGCATGTATTTATATCTTTTCTTAACAACCTTTCTTAATGTAAAAAAACAACAACCAGAACCCTGTAACCATTCACCTATTCCAACGAGAAGTTGTTGTTTAAATTTAAAAAAAGGACGTTGGGTAAAAATGTTTAGATTTGTTTGACACCAGGCTGACTTGCTGTTGTCTCCTGCCATCTGGCTTTATTTGATGGATCATTTGGGTGCAGCCCTAACTGCTGCATCCTGACCTCTGACCTCCAGCTGTCAGTCTCTGTAGACAATGGTAAGGGATACTGGAAGTTGTAGTTCAGCAAGGTTTGGAGAGATGCGGGTTTCTTTAATCAGATTTGGAGAAGTTTGTCCCTATCGCTTTATCCAACGCCCTTCTGCCCCCTATTTCTAAGGTCAATTCTAGAGAAGAAAAGCAATTAGGAAGAAACAAACACTTCATCTAAGACTGATCATCATCGTGCACTGCTAGCATTGGAAAACTCTGAAAATTCCTCGGTCACAATTCTTTGCAAATTTTGGGGGTGGTGCTTTGAGCTGGTATAAATAGTACTTAACAAGAGAATCTGGCTTAATTTTAGTAAGGATGCCCCATCCCTTTCTCTCCCTGCTATGATTCAAGAAATCATCTTCAATTGTTGGATATAAAAGGTATAATTTTGCAATTTACCTTTAAAGCAGCTTCTAATCATAAAATAGCACTGCATCTACGGAAACCTCTAGCAATAGAGAAAGATTAAAGGTGTGTCTGTGTGCCATGTTGACTAGGGAGAATGGGAGCTGTAGTCCAACTCTTCTGATCCAATCAGGAATGTCAAAAACTCTCTGCTTCTTCGTGAATTGCTTAAGGTCAAGTGAGATATAATTTAAACAAGCAAATCTGTAATAAAGTAGATCTCTAAGGTTGGCAAAGGCAGCTGGAAAGACGGAGGAGGCCTCTTTGACTTCAAAATAGGGGTTAGGCAGAACAAAATCTGAGCAGAAGTTTGCAACAATTAGACTGGTTTGCAGGGGGAAAGGCAATTGTCTTGCATTATAATTCTTAACTAACTGGAAGTAATTCTCAACCTATCACCAAACTGAGACCAGGGTTTCTGTGGCTAAGTGAGGAAATGCACCCGATTTTATGATCCTTTTTGCCATGATCGTTAAGCAAATGACTGCAGTTTCTTGAGCAATTCATGTGGTCTTTAAGCAAATGCATCTTCCCCCACTGATTTTGCTTGTTGGAGGCTGGTTGAGATGATTGGAACTGGTGATCACATGGCCCCAGGATGCTGCATTTTAGCCAACACAAATGGTTGTCCAACCTCTTCTTAAAAACATCCAGAGTTGGAGCACCCGCAACTTCTGGAGGCAAGTCGTTCCACTGATTAGTTGTTTTAACTGTCAGGAGATTTCTCCTTAGGTCTAGGTTGGTTCTCTCCTTCATGACTTTTCCATCCATTACTTCTTCTAGTGGTTTGGAAAATAAGTTGACTCCCTCTTCTTTGGGCAGCCCCTTGGATATTGGAACATTCTATTATGTCACCCCTAGTCCTTCGTTTCCTTAAACTAGACATACCCAATGCCTGGAACTGTTCTTCATAGGACTTAGCCTCCAGCCCTCTAATCATCTTTGCTGCTCTTCTCTGCATTCTTTCTAGAGTCTCAACATCTTTTATATATCGTGGCAACCAAAACAGGATGCAATATTCCAAGTGTGGTCTTAGCAAGGCCTTATAAAATAGTATTAACACTTCATGTGATCTTGATTATATCTCTCTATTAATGAAGCCAAGGACTGCGTTGGGTTTTCTGGCAGCAAAAAAAATGGATATTGTTATTAGTCCACACTAGAATCAGTGCCAGCTCTGAACTGTTATATGGATGTATGTGCATGTTTTGTATAGTCCTACTAACGAAACGAAATTCATTCATTTTGCCTCCATTCTAAAAATATTGGCAATGTCGACTCTAAAATGCCTCTTGAGATAGTACTGATCTCCCAGGACTTGAATAGACCCCAAGAGTTTGAAATTATCTTCTTTTTGTTTAACCATTCCCAGCATCCATTGCAAAATATATTTTAGGCCTTTCCTATCTTTGAACAAGCTAGCCATGCCCTAGAGATACCGACGCTTGTTTGAAAAGATATTAAGACTTGTTATAAGCAAATGAGACCATTAATAAAATTAAGACATGCTAGCCGTGATCCGAAGTTCCCATAGACGTTCAGAATGGAGACAGAGGCAGTGGCATACAACATTAGGGCTATAAATACATACATAAATGAATAGGGATCTGTCCTTGATTTTGAAGATGATTTGAAGCCTGTTTCCTAACATTTCTTTTGGAATATCACCCTGCCTTTCGCAGAATTAGATAAATCTCCATCTGCAATCCCTGTTCTAACTGTCGGAAGAAACTTCTCAAAAGTATGAATGCAGGAAAATTATAAATGGCTGGCTGGCCAATCAAAGTTTTAACAGAAGGGAATATTTGAAGCTCAAGGTTGAGCTTTGGTGCTCTCTGAGCTTGTTTGTTTTCTTGCAGACGTTTCATTGCCCAACTGGTGTGTAAAACAGTGGAACATAGCTATACATGTAGCCCTTGTATATGAACAGAGAGCAAACACCACTCTCTTCTAGCACTGAAGATGCTACCTAGTTGGGTCCTGAAATGTCACCTGATCCCCTTTTGCAATCTTCTGACAGGCAAAGTCAATATGGGGAAGGCATATTCCTTTAACAACTGTGTCACTAACGTGACCAGTGCACATCTGCGGCAAGAATGGTCGTAAAATGGAGCAAAATTCACTTAACCACTGTCCCGCTGAGCGACAGAAAGTTGGGGCTCAAATGTGGTCGTACGTCGAGGACTCCCTGTGCTTGCTTCCTCTTCTTCCGCCTGAATCTGGGCTCGGTCCTCCTCCTCCTCCTCCCTCCCTTATCTCTTTTCCCAACTGAAAGCTCCTTTCTGGTTCTCCCACCCCTCCATCACCCATCCCTCTTCTTCTCTCCCCCCCCCCCCCCGCCCAAGCATTTGATCATTTCTTCAAATCCCTCCGCTGAACCAATCTCTTTTTCACGCAGAGGATAAAAAGAGAAGGACTTCAAAGTCAGTTCAGGTAATTAACAGCTGAGGGGAATATGATCCAAAGGAGAGGTTCTGATTTGCACCCCGGCCTGCATTCCGAGCCAGCCGGCATGAGAGCTCTTAATTCCCCGTAGCATCCCGGTCGGCTTCCTCCGAACAGCTTTGCCAGCCCTCCAGTGATCACATCTGCATTTCAAACACTGGGGCTCTGGCATTGATTATTAATTAGCCGACAGTCAGGGCCTAGCCCTCCCTTCCCGGGACTGGAGTTCCAGCCTGCACTTACTTATTCCTTGACCTCTATCTTGGTTTTTAGTTGGGGGAGGGTGTGGGTGTGTGTGTGTGGGGGGGGAATGGGTTGGGGAACCGGGGCGGGGGGGGGGAAGGACGTGGCAGGTTGAAGGCACCGGAATAATGTTGAATAATTTCCTTTCTCTCGGACTCTCGGTTTGAGCTTCACCACGGAAAGGAGGAAGGGTTGCGTTTTTTCGTAGCCTAGCAGGGAACGGGGGCAAATCGGAAGGCTGCCTACTGTAGCTGTTTGTTGACATCAAATGCTAGGATGTGGGTTGTGTCGATCTGCTTTTGGGAGATAGTAAGAAGAAGATGTGATTTGTTTTTATAGGTAACAAGGCTTCCTTTCTCCCTCCCTCCCTCCCACTTCTCTTCCTCCCTCCCTCCTTCCCTTCTTTATTTCTCTCCCCTCCCTCCCTCCCTCCCTCCCTCCCTCCCTCCTTCCTCTCTTTATTTCCCTCCCCTCCCTCCCTCCCTTCCCTCCTCCTATTCCTCTCTTTCTTCCCTTCTCCCAACAGGACACTAGCTAATACATTCAATGAATTCAGTTTTTCCATTAGAAGAATTTATTAAACTAACAATAACTAGGGACATAAATTGTCTTTCCTGCACCAAACTCTGGACTCATTGCCCCAATGGCTCTTTCTACCTTCATGTTTTTGGGTCATTTCAGACCACCTAGCTCTCACCCTGAAGGCATCTGAAGGGATTTTTAACAAAGTCCCTCTCCCTTTTTGGCACGGCAAGGCCTCCTTCCCAGATAATTTCGCATTCTATACTCTGCAGTCTGATGTCATGAAATCTGTATTTATGGATGTGTGTACATGTCTGTTTCCTAGAAAAAATTGGAGATAAAAAAAGAGAGTTTAGCTTAGCACTCTTCTGCAGGTTCTTCCCTTAATGAGAATGATTTGCAAGGTTTTTTAAAAAGTAAGGCTGCATTATAATTGACTTTCCAGTTTCCTTTTTATTTATTTTCCCTCCCACTGAGTTATTGTTCAATTAGCAACTAGTGGGGTAAATCTCAGATGACCACTGTAGTAGTAAGTGTACTCTGTGCTAAGATTTTCTGTTTGGTGTCAGATGTTAATTTTTCTTTGCCGATATTGTTTTCTCCCAAGCAAGTTTCCTGGATCTCCAATTGAGTCTCTTTAGCCACTAAGGACACGGTTATATCTAAGCTGCTCTTCCATTTAATTTTTTGCTGAAACATGAGGTATTTGTACAAGTTGCTCAATTCCTAAAGGAATGATAGCAGTGGTGCTAGAAGGCCAGACTAGTTAATGTGCTTGACATTCCTGCATTGATTTTTAAGACTAATTTAAATACATGATCATGCTTTTTGGAAAGATTGGCAGAAACAGAGGCACACATAGTTTTGTAGCAGAGTCCTATGCCAAAGTCCCACAACAGTCAAGAAAGTTTACTCATTAGTTTTTATGGCTTCATCTTTTCTCCTTCTTAATTATAGCAAAAAAAATAATAATCCATGACCATTAGAGGGCAGCAAATGGAGATCTAAAACACAACTCTTCACTGCCCTCTAGTGGCTGCCTTGATATTTGCAGCCCAACGATGGTGATTTTGCCTTAACGCAACACACACTGCCAGGTCGAAGTAGGGCTTGCATCTGAGAAACCCTATGAAGATTTTGTGTTGTGAAACTCAACCAATGCCCTATGGGAGTGAAAACAGCTTAACTTCCGTCTGGCTCCTATCTATATGCCAGATCCATTATTAGGGCTGCAAAATGTGTATGATTAACCAATTAATGTAATAGATTAAAATGCAACTTGAGTGCCTAAAAATGTGCCCTTGATTAATAATTCAATAGATTTTTCTTTTCCTTTAAAAAAAAAATGTGATGAATGCTTGTGAAAACAGCAGCTGAGAAGTCCCGAAGAAGCATTTCTTTCTTTCTGGAGAAAGGATTTTTTTTCTTAATTCTCTAATTTCATGTCTGCAACCACGCAAGTCAGCATCATTTCAAAAGAAAGAAGGAGCTCTACTTTTTTTTTTAATGCACTCCTCCCCTTCTATGCACACACATGCAGATTTCATCCATTAATTAATCGGCTGTAACACTTGTAAATGTCTAGGATTGCATAAGTAAGCTTAGGGACAGTTTATTTGGTAGTAGCTCCTGCTATAAGCCTAGGAACAGTTCTTTTGAAAGAGATGTTGAGACTCTGGAAAGAGTGCAGAGAATAGCAGCAAAGATGATTAGAGGACTGGAGGCTAAGTCATATGAAGAACAGTTGCAGGAATTGGGTATATCTAGAATAGTGAAAAGAAGGACTGGGGTGACATGATAGCAGTGTTCCAATATTTGAGGGGCTGCCACAAAGAAGAGGGGGTCAAGCTATTTTCCAAAGCACCTGAAGTCAGGACAAGAAATAATAACTGGAAACTAATCAAGCTGGAGAAGACTAGTGCAGCATAATATGTATACAAACTCAGCCAATGGTAGTTTATTTGGGAAACTATGCTTACATAAACTACACTCTAGCATTTATTTTCATTTGAGAAATGCTCGAGAGTAGAATGCATTAGTGATGGAAAATGTTGGTGCATTTGTTTTAAAAAGAAGTTTCCCCTCTCCAATCTCAGCCTTTCAGTGTCTTCTCTTCTCTTCTCTTCTCTTCTCTTCTCTTCTCTTCTCTTCTCTTCTCTTCTCTTCTCTTCTCTTCTCTTCTCTTCTCTTCTCTTCTCTCCTCTCCTCTCCTCTCCTCTCCTCTCCTCTCCTCTCCTCTCCCTCTGCTCCCCCTCTGCTCCCCCTTCCCCCTCTCCCTCTCCCTCTCTTCTTTTTGCTGTGTCCAAGCCTTCTCTACTAAAATTGCCCTGAATTTTCACCCTCCCCCTTCTTCTTGACTGTAAAACCGGGCTCCCTCGATTGCCGGCAAAAAGCCTTAGCATAATTTGGCATGCTTTTGGCAGCCACCCAGCCTACCACCTGCCTGCCTGCCAGGCGGAGGAATACTGCACGCGTGCAGCTCCATAATTGCCAGTGCCAGATAGTGTATCTGTGCAAGCATATGGATTGTGCCTCTTGGCCTCTGGGTTCCGCCTCCAAGAGGCCTTTCCCAGCCCCTGTTGTGATTCCCCCTATAGAACCTGCTGGTGGAAGGGAAAATGGCTGCATTCCCCAGAACCTTTAACCCTTTTTGTGACTGTCAACAATCTTTGCTGGCAAATGCTCACGCATAAACAGCAGCCAGATTTGGCTTATTATCCGCCGAGCTGAGTAAAGGCTCCCCGGCCTTTTACTTGCTTTTCACATGGATATAACATGTCATATCGCAGGGACACGGCTTTGCTTTCGTGTTCAGGGATGTGGCAGAGTGTGTTTGCCTTGAATGAGTCCTACAGATCCCTAGCTGTTTTCAGCAAATTGTGAAGCTTCTTTGCCTATCTCTGCTGTGCCGTAGCTTTCTTTCAAAAATGGGGTGCTTGGGAATTTCTCCCCACTTCTCCCAAACTGAAATGAAATTTCATTTGTCTGAAATGGCATAGGGTCTCCTGCTTGGGGAGGGGGTTGAACTGGAGGACCTCTGGGGTCCCTTCCAACTCTGTTCTTCTGTTCTTCTCTTTATGATCAGCTGAATCCATCCCATCAAGCCCAAAGAAAGTCCAGAATGGTATAGGATCTCCTGCCAAGGATAAGGGGGTTGGACTAGAAGACCTCCAAGGTCCCTTCCAACCCTATTATTCTATGTTGTATGAAGGAGCATTAGGGAAATGACTCTCTACACATCATTAAAGCAGCTTCTCTATGAACTTCCAGGTTTCGCGATTCCGGATGTTTTCTGGCTCCAAAGTGGAAATCTGCCACTCATTTCCAAATTTGGTGCCAAGTTGTGAGGGCATCCCTTTGTGCACTTCCAGCCTTCAACTGCACCCCTATGCACAAGTCATGGGTTGCATTAAAGAGAGATGATTAGATGACTCTGTCAAGGCACCTTTCCTCTGATAACTTCCTGACAAGTAAGGAATGCTCATGCATGCGACCAGACATTGACTCTCCACATCACAGAAGGACAGTCAACCCACATTGATCTTTTGCTAAAATTGATAAACCCCAAGTGATATTTTGTCAATGTACACAAGCAGGGAAACAATTAAAATATGCAGTGAAGTTGAGTAGGCACCAGTATGAGGCTGATCCCTTACATCTAAATTTCATGCTATTTGTAAGGCTGATGACCGACCATCCTATATCCTATATCCTCCGAGATTTTTCAAAAAACAGCCTTTGTTTTCACAAACTGTAAAAACTCCATGTCCTTCATAATTTCCCTGCTCATTTTCTGCTGTCTTTAACTCTTTCTTTGACAACTTCCCTGATTTCCCCTAGTTTCCTTGCATTGGGAAATGAGTGAAGAAAATAAAGAGGATTCCCATTAAGCCTCGTCTCCTCTGGCTTTTCCTGATCTGGAAACCACAATCCTTAACAATTCTTTCATCCTTCCCAAATAATAAGGGAGGAGCTGGGAGGAAAACCAGCACCCTCCAAAACCAAGACACACAATCAAATTCACAGTAGTCATTGTTAGGTGAACTGCTTATTTGTAGGGCTTGTGATCAGCTACTTTAGCCTGGAGCCTTCCAGATGTCTGACACATCACTTCCCCTATTGCTAGACTGGGATAGGTATTGCCCAATAAAATCAATTGTTTATGTTTTGATGGAAGGCACCTCAAGTTCCATATACAGATGGTCCTCAACATACAGCCACAATTGAGCCCCAAATTACTGTTACTCAGCGAGACAGTTGTTAAGAGTGTTTTGCCCCATTTTACAATCTCTCTTGCCACAGTTGCTAAGTCAATCACTGCAGTTGTTAAGTTAGTAACAAACACGGCTGTTAAGTGAATCTGGCTTCCCCCTTGACTTTGCATGTTAGAAGGTCAGAAGGGCACTGCAACTGTCATAAATATGAGTCAGTTGCCAAGCGTCTGAATTTTGATCACATGACCGTGGGGATGCTGCAATGGTTGTAAGTGTGGAAAACGGTTATAAGTCACTTTTTTCAGTGCTGTTGTAACTTTGAACAGTCACTAAATAAACTGGTGTAAGTTGAGGCCTACCTATAGGGTAGCTTGGCCCTATATTGTCTAGGCATGGAAGCTAAGCAGGGTTGATCCTGGATAATACTTGGATGGGGACCACTATGGAATGCCAGGGCTGAAGGCTAGCTGGAGAAGCTAAAAAAAAGCATCATCTGTCAATGGCAAACATCTTGCTATCCCTTTTCCCTGAATCTTTAACTTTTCAAAAAGGGATCCCATTCTTCTGAATTTTTAATATTGTTTTATAAGTTGTCGATTCTTCTGGATTCTGTTTACTCTTTTTTATTAGTTGTGAGGCTGTATTGTTTTGCATTTTTTATTTGTTTCTCCCTGTAGCTTTTTCACCAGCTTTGTTATTGCTGTGGCTTCACATTTGCATGTTGTTTTTCACTTGGTTTATTCCAACTTGCCTGGAGGTTCTCTAACAAGATGGGACATTTTGTTGATAAATAAAACATGAAATGAAAGAATATATCAATTCGGGAAGAACTCAAGATTCAAGTGGCACTTATTTTCAAATTGAGCAGAAAAAGAAGTGGTTACCTGGTGAACCCAAGTGGGGATGCAAAATGAAAAACCACATTTAATAAAACAATAACAAAAACATTGACAACAACAAGTTTAAAAAAAGAGTAGTTAAAATTAATGCCTTGATGTAAAAAGCATTCCTTGTTCTTTTTCCCTGCCACTGAATTTGAGGAAAGAAGCTTGGTTTTCAGAATTTCTTCCCAAGGAAAAGAGAATGTGGGTGAAATGGGACGTCCACAGGGGATGGTCAAACCAATTACTTTCATGAAAGCAAGGTTCTGCCATCCCAAGGCAAGTCCCACCCAATTTGTACATGTGCCATTTTTCTGAAAGCTGCTTTTCAAAAGGTAACTGTTTTTTCCCCCCCTTGAAAATGTTTAGCTTCTCATCCATGAAGCTTCTTCAGTTTTGGACAGTTCAGCTTCTTGGATGAGAAGCAGAACGCTTTCAAGGAGAAAACAAAGTCCAGTTGCCTTTTGAAAAGCAACTTTGGGACAACCATGACCTGGATGATTGAGAATCTCCACATACATTTTGATGAAAGCAACAGGGCCCTATAGTAATCCCTATGCTGGGGCGAGGGATGGTTGCAATTGTTTTATTATGAGGTCGCTAAGATAGGTTTACATGGGGATGTTTTTTCTGTCCTTGGACAATCCATTGGCCAACAGTGGGGTCCTTGATTATCTCCAAGTTTGGCTGTTTTCTGGCAGTTGTTTCATTACTCAGCCAGGTAACCTCATCACGATGTTACTTAGTTGTTGTTGTTGTTGATGTTATTTAGTTGGGTAATGAAATATCTACAAGAAAACAACCCAGCTCAGAGAACCCCACTTCCTTGAAGCACTGATGATGTTACCTAGTTTGATAACGAAACATCTGCAAGAAGACAACCAAACTCAGAGAGCATCAAGGATCACCAAGTTCAACCCTTAGCTACAAATATTCTTTGACCAACATCGAGCGCCGTCCCTGGATGTCCACCCTTCCATAATATCACAAGGGAACCCATTCGGTTGGAATTCCTCTCATCCTCTCACGATAACAGAAAACAATCCCAGCAGTGGCTAGCAGCTCATAAATTGTTCAGTGTATTGTGTGAGCTAGAAAATGGATTCGTTCAGAACCAGGTTAAGGAGTTGTGAGAACGAGGCCAAGAGACGTTTGACATAAATCATCAACTTATCTAAGATGAAAAAACAACAACAAATGAAACTTGACAAGCGCCGGAGAAATCAGGAGATTCAGGCAGTTCAAATGGGTATAAAGATTTATTGCAAGCTTAAGTTCTCTACAAGAATCTGAGCTACTAACATTCAAGGGAAATGAGCGGAAGTTAAAGGAATTCAAGATGGACCGGACTTAGATCACGTGTGGGCATGCAGGGATGCCTCTCTCCTGCTCAGCCTGGTTATCTCCTACAAAGCTTCTTTCACGGAAGGAGGGGGGGACAAAAATTTCTGAGAATGTTTAAGGTGAATTTCAGCACAGCTTTAGTCAGAACTCTGCCCCTGTTCCAAAATTAATTAGCAGAAGAAAGAAACAAAACCAATTTAGGCAAAGGTTTGAATAAATAAAACAGCCTTCTAGATATTTTTAGAGGTTGGCAGTCATGGGCCTCGACCAAATGCAGACGGAACTCATTCCTTCGGTGTGAAACCATTTCAGAAAATGTCTGTATTGCAGCTACAGTGAGGAAAGATGCTCAGGGATTGAGGTGCTCTGTGTGGGACTCTTTCCTTTTAAAAAAATGCACATTTTAAATAAAACCTTATTTCAAAAATGTCAATGGTAAAGAGAAAATGCTTTAAACCTGCAAATGGACACAGAAATGGAATAGAATAGAGGATTGGCCTATTCGTTACCAAGCTGTTCTCAAGGGGTGAAGTAGACTCCAATTAACTTAATTAATCTGGCAACCATTCTACAGAGTATAGCAGAGGTGGGGAACGATGGCTCTTTTATGACTTGTGGACTTCAACTCCCAGAATTCATGGCTGGCTCAGGAATTCTGGGACTTGAAGTCCACAAGCCATAAAAGAGCCATCGTCCCCCACCCCTGGTTACAGAGCAACAAGTCACGTTGTACCGTCCTCTTGGATCTAGGTAAATACTTCTTTAACTTTCTGGAAGGACCCTGTTCAATTGAGGTGTAGAGTAGAGTTGGACCCTGTGTCATTTCAACGAGGCTCCAAAAGCACATTTCTTCCCATCTTAGGGAGATCTGCACTTCCCGAGCGGTGACGCAAATGTCATGGTTATGTGGACCAACAGCTGTCTGAATCCTACCCGTATTGGAAGGAATAGAAATAGAAGAATTTTGTGGGATGATGGGGCCAAGCCAGCTGGCTCAGAGAGTGGCATCTGTAATTTCTTAAACAAACAAACAAACAAACAAACAAAAAAACAAAAAAACAAACAAACACATTGCAGGTTCTCTTTCCAATACCTTATTGGCTTTGTTTAGTTCCACCCCCTCTGCCTGTTCACAATGCTTCTCCCCCTTTCCCAGCCCTTCTCCCCTCTCCCGCCAGCCACACACAGCTTGCTGAACAGGGACTCCATTAATTCTACATTTCCTAGATGGTATCGAAGTCACAGTGGGTTTGCACAGAAATTAATTTGTCCTGACAACAGCTCTAAAGATTGGAGTCCAGGGATAGCTTGGCTTAGTCCTTTTAAACCGAGCACAATAATAACAGAGAGCTGATAAGCAGCGGTCTTGAAGACCGCACGGAGGAAGGGTTCAGGCTGGGCTTCCTCGTGGGGCTGTGGTCGTGGCGGATGGGGTCTGTTAATCTATTGTGTCAGGGGTACCACGTTTGATAGAAACCCACGCGTGCTGGATCAATGTCTTTCACGAAGGCAGCCGGTCTCAGAATCTAAGACTCTCTGGCTATTTTAAAGCATATAAAAATGTTTTCCAAGTCTCCATTGGAATGCTAAAAAATGCTATACAGAATGAAGAGTGCTATTCTCCACTGAGTAATATGCTTTTATGGGTAGAGTTTGTCTGTCCATCGGCGTATTGATTTATCTCCCATACATTCTCTATTTTTACGTGGCCTTTTTTGATCCACATAGAAATCTCGATGTTTGTTTTTCTTCTTTCTTGAAGATTTAGAATGCTGTTGGAAAGAAATACAGGTAGTCCCCAACTTACAACAGTTCATTTAGTGACTGTTCGAAGGTACAACGGCACTGAAATAAGTGACTTATGACCATTTTTCACACTTAAGACCGTTGCACCATCCCCATGGTCAACTGACTCACATTTATGATGGTTGCTGTGTCCCAAGGTCACGTGGTCCCCTTTTGCGACCTTCTGACAAGCTAAGTCAATGGGGAAGCCAGATTCACTTAACAACCGGGTTACTAACTTAACAATTGCAGTGATTCACTTAACAACTGTGACAAGAAAGGTCATAAAATGGAGCAGAACTCACTTAACAAATGTCTCACTTAGCAACAAAAGTTTTGGGCTCAATTGTCATCGTAACTCAAGGACTACCTGTAATATGAAGTATTGATTTAAATAATTCTTTCCTTCTCTCTTAGTTTTTCTTGTTTACAAAGTTTCCTGATCTTCTTAGAAGGTAACAAGCCAGATAAATATGTGGAGGTCATGGAAGTTTTTAAAAAAGAAGAAGCAGAAAACGACATCCTGTGTTTTGTGTCACCTGTGGTTGTGCAGGAAGAATTCTCAAGTCATTTTACGACAATAATGAAAACAACCCACAGGCAGCGAAATGGAATAATTGTAGAATGGAGCTATTCTAGTTAATAATTACATTCTTTTACGTGTAGGAATCTAAGAATGTTGTGTTTCCCATCCCTTGGTGTTTGCCTGAATATAACACAGACACAGACAGATGGATTTTTCCAAGTTGTTATTATTGTTGTTGTTGATATTGTGAAATGAAAAGTATATTGTATCCCGGTGCATCTTTTTATGCAATATAATCTTGGCTGAATAATCTGGAAAGTTTTAAATGGGTTGCAGTTTATCAATAAGAAATCTTGGCGCTTTCAAGAATTATGAGTTAGAGGATTGTCGATAAAATCCATTTCAGCAGATTTATGAAAAAAGCACCATAATATTGCAAACAGATTACTGTATAAAAGAGGAGGAATGCCGTGAAACGTTTCTCCATTTATCTATAGAAAGCTTCATGGGAAAATTATGTATTGCAAGCAGCAAATTTACATGTCAGTGGAAATATGCTGTGGCTTCCAGAAAACCCACTTTCTCTCCTTGTTTTGTGCAAAAGTGAAGTCTAATTTTGCGTTTAATGGCCTAAATGCATTAATGACGTAAGTCAGGAATATATAACTCTCTTAAAAGCAAGGTGCTAATCCATTTGACATGAAGGGATTGTCTCCCCTGACATTCTACAACTAAATATTAATGTAATATCCCAATAGTTCGTTCTTCCACGCTGAAAAGTTAGCTTTTTAAAGTTCCCAAACAAACAAACCGGAGTTAAACATCTGGATCAATTCAGCCTTTTCTGAAAGCAGGCGAGAGTTATGCATTGAAGAAGTTACTCTTAAATGCATGTCCAAACTCAAGCAAAACATGATTTTTGAGCTTCTTGGGTGGGTGAGAATACTAGACTCAGGCTGCATTGTATGGGCAGAGAGCTGAAGAAGCTTCTTGGATGAGAAGCGAAATGTCTTCAAAGAAAAACAAAGTCCAGTTGCCTCTTGAAAAAGCACCTTTGGGGACAACCATGACCTGGATGGCTGAGAATCTCCACGGACATCTGGGCAGAGAGCTGCAGCAAATTTTGGTATTTGGAGACGACCCTGACTACCTGATGAATTGCCTCATCCCACTAAGACAAACCTGTCCTACTTGTTCTGGCAGAGAGGATCTACTTTAGATCCTGTCAAGAAGTCAAGAGGTCCAACTACAGTGGTACCTTGGTACTCAACTGCTTTGAAACTCATCAAATCAATGCATTCTGACACAACATTTTTGTCCCGGTACTCAGTATTTGTTTGGTACTCAACGCACAAGCTGTCGGTGTTGGCTTCCTTGTGACTCACTACATTATTCCTTCTGGGGGAAAATTGTTTGGTACTCACCGTTTTTGGTACTCGTTGTGCCTCCCGGAACCAATTAATGAGTATTGAGGTAACACTGTACTGGGATCCAGAAGAAGAGACTTCTTTGCTGTAGCACCCACACTTTGGAACATCTTACTCTCTAAGGTAAGATCTGCCACCAACTTCCTGAAGATCTGGATTTGCTGGTTGTCCTGGGGTCCAAATCGGGGAGTTACAGACTGGAGGTGGCTGCTAGATTGACAGCAGACTCCCCCTCCTCCTCCCCTTTCCTCTCTGCTCTCCACCCATCCATCTTCTTGATTATTATATTGATGTATTCATTCTCACTATGTTCCTTTGTCATTGCTTACTTAACATAGAACATCAGAGTTGGAAGGGACCTTGGAGGTCTTTTAGTCGAACCCCCTGCTCAAGGAGGACACCTTATGCCATTTCAGATAAATGGTTGTCCGATCTCTTCTTAAAAGCCTCCAGTGTGGAGCACCTACAACCTCTGAAGGCAAGCTGTTCCACTGGTTGATTGTTCTCACTGTCAGGAAATTTCTCCTTATTTCAAGGTTGGTTCTCTCCTTGGTTAGTTTCCATCCATTGCATCATGTCTTGCCTTTGGAAAATAGGTTGATCGCCTTCTTCTTTGTGGCAGCCCCTCAAATATTGAAACACTATCATGTCACGCCTAGTCCTTAGTTTGCTTCTGTTCTGTTTACACTCTTCCCATTTTCTTTCTTTTTATTATTGTAAGCCACCTGGAGTAGCTCCTCAGCGAGAACAGACGGCAAATAAATTTAGCTAAAATAGTAATATTCATTAGAAACACCCAGATAATGTCACATTGATAGACTTGTTTTGTCTTGGAAATGGCATGGTGACCATTTACTTTTCATGAAGCTTCATTCATCACTGCTGATCCCTATCAGTGCTCCAGATATGTTTCATTTAGAATTTTTGCGTGCTTTATTTTTATTTAAAAGCATTTTTTTTCCCATTGACATAAGTGCTACTGTGTTCAATCTTGATTCGTGTTACTTGTGTGGCTGAAATTGTAGTGGTCTCAGCTTGACAAAAAAAAAACTTTATTAAAATCTTGGTGGGATGGGAGAAGGGGTGAGAGAGAAAGAATCCCCTTTCCCTTGACTGGCCTTAAAAACCAGCTGTTTACAGAGAACGCTCTTAAAATTAAGTTGCAAACAATTCTGTAGTATTTTTATTTTTTACATAAGAAGAGATCTGTAGATGGTGCCAGAATAGAAAAATTTGGGTAGAAGAAGAGATCCTTGGAGGAAGACCTAACTGAGTGAAAAGTAAATATTCTTTGTAGCTTCTCTTTGGATGCAAGGGACTTTTGTTGAGTTCAGCAACGGAAAAAAGGACAGCTGTCAAAACTTAATTCAATATATTTTAAAGCTTAGTGCAATTGCTCAGAAAGGGAAAATCTCTCTTGATGTACCTGTTAAGTTTTCACAGGCAAAATGAAACCATTTCTGGTTGCAATCCTCAAAAGGTCTGGAAAGTATCTTCTGGCCAAGGGCCACCTTTTTAAAAAAAATAATAATCGTGTTTTTCCATGACTAAATGAATTAGTGTAGCGGGCAGTGAAACAATGGCAATTTCTACAGGACCGAAGTTTACACTCCTGTTCATCACTTTCAAGGGAAGGTTTTTAAAATATGTTTGCCAATTTGAGAATTAATATACCTATTCACTTAAAACCCAAAGTGTAATAAATATGCTTTGCAGGCAATGCATAGGATATAGTACGATGCAAGCCAAAATGTCATTTTGGGTGCCTTTTTATGCTGACTTCAGATAGAATGGGCTTACAACGATATATATATATATATATATATATGATCAATACCGATTACAAATGAATAACTCTATTTGTCTCTGTTTATCCAAATGCTCTGAGCTTCTGCTAAATGGGGCAGCCAAAATGGCTGAAGGGAATCAGAACTGTTTAATCATGGCTTACTAGGGTAGTTCCTAACCACTCTTCATTCACTTCCGTGGCATCCCATACAGGGATCTTTTCCAAGGAATTGAACCTTTTCCACTTTTGATCCAAACACGTAGCTTCTCTTTTCTGGAAACGCTTCTTTTTTTAAAGCACAGAATGTTCTGTGCTGAACATTATATGTTTGACTGCATTATATATTTGATTGCAAGGAGTTCGTTTTGTTTGATGCTCCGGTGAGATAAATAGTCAACTTTTGGTTCTTTGCGTCTGGTGTTTTGTTTTGTTTGTTTGTTCCTTTTCCATTAGAATATAAGCTTCTGGATCTTTCCTCCTGCCTCTTTCCACCAGCGTGATTTCCCTGGAGAGTCATTAACATTCAGCTCACACTAGCAGTCACCTACACCATTGAACTTGCTATCAAATAACCTTCAAAACATTACTAGTTATTATATGTCATAGGCCAGATTTATGATAAACTCACTTTGAAAGAAGCCCTGAATCTTGAGGTGTTTCTCCCACCCCCTTCATATATGCTTTGTTTCTCATTAACATTTATTTGCCATTTCCTTGGGTTTAATTTTTAAATTGGTTAGCTTTATTCTTTCCCCATCTTTTACGCTGGTTTCCAAAGTGGGTTTTCTCCTCCCTTTGCTCAGATAAGTCCTCTTCTTAAATAACATTTCATGATGATATTTTCATTCTGTTTTGGGGGGAGGGGGGAGGGAGGAGGAAGATATGAAGAATTCCATATTTCCCAGTTGCTCTTTGCAGGTTTTAAAGGGCCCTCAGAAGCTTTCCCTTATGGCTCAACTTTAGGGGACATTAACATAGTACAATTATTTTTTTTGTAACCATCTTGGGCTTGATGGTAGTATAATAAAGGGATCTAAGAATGCTCAAGAAATTAGAATAGAATAGAATAGAATAGAATAGAATAGAATAGAATAGAATAGAATAGAATAGAATAGAATAGAATAGAATAGAATAGAATAGAATAGAATAGAATAGAATAGAATAGAATAGAATAGAATAGGTCTTTATTGAGAACAGAACAGAACAGAATAGAATAGAATAGAATAGAATAGAATAGAATAGAATAGAATAGAATAGAATAGAATAGAATAGAATAGAATAGAATAACAATATTTTAGATACAGGAGTTCTTGACTTGGGGAACTAAAACTGAAGGCTGGTTCTGTTGTAATTTGATGCAGTTCTCCAACATTTAACAATCAACTTGAAAGAGCTCCAGTATTTACTACCCTCATTTTATCAAAGAATTATAAAAGCTATAGTTTATATTTCAAGAATTAGGTGCAACTATGATAGGAAGGCAGCATCAGAGGCCAACAATGCGATGCAAACAAATCAAGTTTTGGAACCAAAAGGGTTAGGAGCAGATGGTCAAATTTAACATGGGTCTCCAGAATCATGAGGAAAGTCAAGTCTAGGGAATATTTCGTACACGTCCCAGACAAACTGTTCAACCAGAGAAGCCATGAGTAAAATAAGTCTTAGGCTATCATTGCTTCCTTCTGGGATTTTATTTTTACTGACCCATAGCTTCAGATTTTCTGGTTGACCTTCTTTCAGGAACTAAATGTGCCACTCAGCTGCACTCAGCTTTTTGAGGTCAGACAAGGTCACCTAGGTATCATATATAAATGGCAGGGCAAGGGCCAACAAGTCTATCAGGTCCTCATTAACCTGATTATCAGAAATCTATATCTGATATTTAAGTGATGGCTTTTCTCCAAATGAGGATGGGTGCATACAATAGGATTCTGTTTCACATTATAACCAGATAATTGGTGTGTCTGGCTGAGCATTGTTTATGCTGAACAGCAGTGGCTCTTCTGAGCTTCAGTCATTCCCAGACTGAATTTGGAGCCCTCTCAATGTGAAGACTCCACTCTACTATTGAGAAATACCTCTTTTCCAAATGAGGATAGATACAGTACGTACAGCCAGGATCTGTTGAACCAGAACATCAGTCCAACTGGCCAAGCATTATTGACCATAAGAATAGCTCCACTGGATCAGGGCCAAGGATGACTGTAGTCCAGAATTGGTGACCAATGTAGAGTTTCTGGGGAACTTGCAAGTGGCAGATGGAAACACCTGTCTCCCCTTTGACTCTTCTACTTCCCTTGGTAGACTTGTCCTTCATGAATTTATCCAGTCCCTTTGAAAGCCGGAAAAAAAAAATAGGAAAGTGCAGCTGGCATTTCTAGGTCTTATGGATAAGGTCTGAGGGGAGATCTTTCCAGTGTCTTAAAGGACTAAACGTTAATCTGATGGGGATGAATGGATGAGCAGTAGGGGGAAAGGAATCCGTAATCCTTCTGGCTTTGATGTGCCTCCCCCCCAATCTGATGTGTTGCTTAAGATACCTCAGAAGCTGGTACAAATAGCTGAAAATGGGAGATAATTATTTTTAAAAATGTCATCTGAGGAAGAAGAAAGACATATTAGCTATGAGATATACTATACTATATATATATATATATATATATGGTGCGTCTTAAAATGGTAAATTAGGCCAATCATCCTTTGAGAAAAAAATATATTTGCTTTTTTTTATTGCCAGTTTTGATTTTTAATGCTAGAACCCACCCTTATTTATTTCCTTCCTCCCTCCCTCCGTTCTTCCCTCCCTCCCTCCCTCCCTCCCTCCCTTTCTTTTCTGTTTCCCTTCCTTTCTCTTTATTCCCTCCCTCCTTCCCTCCCTTCCTCCCCCTCCCCTCCCTCCCTCCCTCCCTTTCTTCCTTCCCTCTTTCCCTCCCTTCCTTTCTTTGTTTCCCCTCCTCTTATTCCCTCCCTCCTCCCTTTCTTTCCTTCCTCCCTCCCCCTTCCCTCCCTCCCTTCTTCCTTCCCTCTTTCTCTTCCTTCTTCTCTTTATTCCCCTCCCTCCTCCGTCCTCCCTCCCTCCCTCCCTCCCCTTTCTTTTTTTCCTTCCTTCCTTCCTTCCTTCCTTCCTTCCTTCCTTCCTTCCTTCCTTCCTTCCTTCCTTCCTTCCTTCCTTCCTTCCTTCCTTCCTTCCTTCCTTCCTCAATATTTTGTTCAGAGCTAATTGAAGGCTTTATTCGGTCGGCTGGCAAGATAGAGATATATACTTGTGTTAATTACCAACATTTCTCCTGCTGCTCATAATTCTGCTTGCTTCACCAAAAAGCTCTTCAGAGAACTGTAGCAGTCCCTTTGCACTTTCTTGGGGGGTTTAAAGGTTGTCAGATGTATAAATGAACTTTGCTGTGGAGCTTTTAACTGTTTTTTATAGAAGAAGGAGAGATAGTAACTATTTGGAATCTGGCCCGTCTTCCTCAGCCTAGTATCTACTATCCTTCATGTGCTTTGGGTGATAACATCATCCTTGACCATAAACCATGTTGGGAGGGAAATATGGGTATAATGTGCCCATCACTACTATGTTTGAAGCAAACAGTTTACAAATTAGCCACCCTGGATAACAATTCAAGTAGGCACCAAGGACTTTCTCAACGAAAAAAAAACAAGCATCTGATGATAAAAAAGAATAATCTGGCCTATAAGCAGTAAATACTGTTTTCTCCAAGCAATTTCTAAACAAATCATTTTTTATTAGTTTATAACATAAAATACAAAAATACAAAAGAAAATAGTAGGAAAATAGGGGAGTGAGAAGGGAAAGGGAAAGTGTAGGGAAAGGGGGGAAGTGAAAGAAAAGGCATTGAGTTCCGATTCCATTTGATGCAGTAAAATAAGATAATAACATCAAAGCTCAACTTCTTACTTTTACATAATGGTATAAACCAGCCATTTCTATAACAACAAACCTATCTAATCGGTTAAATCCAAAAATCAAAGTTTCGTTTTTTCCCCCCACCTCAAGAACAAAGTCCAGAAGCGGTTTCCAAGTAGAAGCAAAAGTAATTGTATTTTTTTTTCTTTAATCAAAGAAAGTCAGTTTAGCCATCTCTGCTCACTTCAATTTCTCAACACTGCATTCATTCACTGATATTGCTTGACTTATAGTTGAGCCAGACAAAAAACATTTAGAGGTGGATATTGTATACCTCCCAACCTCTCAATGACACCAACTTAAGAACATCTTATGCTACCTCCAACTACCAGAAGCCAATTTGTACTGTGTGTAAAATAATATTTTTCTTTCTACGAATCTACGTCTTCATTAGGCTTGGTTTCATAGATCATCACAACACTGAACAAAATCCAGAGAGATGCTATTTTATACTAGGTGAGATTATTCTTAGAATTTAGAAATATTATCAGTATTGCCGGGTGTTTACAAAGCTTAATCCAACATTAATAAAGATTGGTGTCTGATCTTGAATCCTCTCATTACTTGGCCTTAGAGGTGTCAAAAAGTTTTGAATTCCAGAGCTATTGTCTATTGTGTTGACAATTGGTTTTGATCTTTTTAATCATAACGATTGCAAAACATCTGATCTTGTCTGTATGCACTTGGTACAACCTACTTAATTGGGTATTCAAAAGTGTTTTTTCTGTCAACATTTGCATCTGAATCTGCATCTGAAGAAGAAAAGTCAGTGCAAATGCAGGCAAGCAACTTGCAGCACATTAGTGTAAAAGAGTGACTCAAAAATGGCTTCTTTTGCTTTCACTGTGAGCATTTATTTTCTTTTACTTTATAAATGTAATATCTAAATATTGTAGGACTAGAAATATATATTTTAAATTGACCTATGATCCAGTGCAGAATTAGGAATATACCAACTCGTGAAAATTAACGGCTTATTGAATTGTAGACTCTAAAGCTGGAACCAAATGGGTTTAAGGTGGATGTAACTCTTGGAGACAAGAGAAACTATTGTTTGCCAACCAGGTATAGTCCACGTTGAATAGAAGCAGTTTTTGAATAGATAAGATAAGATAAGATAAGATGGAAACTAATCAAGGAGAGAAGCAATCTAGAACTAAGGAGAAACTTCCTGACAGAACAATTAACCAGTGGAACAACCTGCCTCCAGAAGTGGTGAATGCTCCAACACTGGAAGTTTTTAAGAAGAGACTGGACAGCCATTTGTCTGAAATGGTATAGGGTTTCCTGCCTGAGCAGGGGGTTGGACTAGATGACCTCCAAGGTCCCTCCAACTTTATTATTATTATTATTATTATTATTATTATTATTATTATTATTATTATTATTATTATTATTATTATTATTATTATTATATAACCTTTATTGTCATTTTTTTTTTTACTGTGGGCACAACGGTACACATCAAAAATGAAATTTAGTTGCCCGCTCTCAAAGTGAAACACATACATGACACACACCTAAACATACTATGAACAACATATGTATAGACCCACATCCCTACATATAGGTAGCAAATAAATATTAAATACTGTCCATCTTGAATATATAACGGAAGGAGGAAGCTTGAGAGTTCACAAGGTTAATGCTGTATGGAATGAAACTATGGCTGAATCTGGATGTTCTGCTGAGGATACCACGAAGCCCCCTCCTCCCAGAAGGTAGCAAGGAATGGTGGTCTCTTCCGCAACGGGTTCATTTATTTAAGAAAATTTATATGGCTGCCCAACTCAGTGGCTCTGGGTGACTTGCAAGGATAAAAACAGAATATAAAACAATAAAAAAGCAACTCCTCCTGGCAACAACAATCAATGCATCCCACTCTGGGATCCCCAAAACCTGCTGGCAAAACCAAATCTTTAGGGCCTTGCAAAAGAGTGTCAAAATGGAGGCCAATCTTATCTCTGTGGGGAAGATGTTCCACAGGGAGGGAGCCACCACAGAGAAGGCCCTTCTTCTTGGTCCTGCTAGCTGGACCTCCTTAAGAGAGAGGACCCATAGCATTCCCTGCCTCCCTGCTCTGGAGGGTCAGGTACATATAACTGGGAAAAGATGGCTCTTCAAATAAATTCTGATTCTTTTTCAATAGAAGGAATCAAGCACTGTTTATTGGAAGAATTTGTTCTTTCAAAAAGTCTGCAATGGATCTCTGCAGTCCTTAGTCATCTCCGCCGGTTAAATAGTCAAAACTTGGTAATGCCTGCCAGAAAACATAGCCTTTGCTTGAACTTTTAAATGATAATTTGATGATGAAGAGTAACAGTCATTTACAGCTGGCTGAAGAAGGCTTCATAATTCTGCTAATGCCCTTTGCGATAATGCCAGGAAGAACAAGATTAAGATTACATTGCAGTTATCCTGTGAAATTAATTTGGGTAGTTTAGGAATGTCTTTTTAATGAATGTCTTTGGTTGAAGAACTGTGCGCTTTGCTGTGAGATGGTGGTTCTCTTTTACTGTTTGTTCCACTTCAGGAGGGACAAAGGTGGAGCAATGAGTGAGACAAGGAACAATTGTCTTACTACCAAGATTAGCTTAGTCAACTATATCTGCCAAAGGAGTGACCGATGTCCCAGCTGTATTTCCTTCACCTATCTCCATGTCCCATGTTATCGTGTCTCACGTAGCTAAATGTATACATTGTTAGAATGGATGTGCTAGACTTTAGAAGGTGGTAATAAGAAAAGAAACACCAATTTTTCCCCTTCTCTTTCCTGTCTCAATAACTGCAGATTGGCATAGATTTCACCGAATGAATATTCTGCTGGAAACACTGATGAAAACATCTTGACTAGCAATACACATCTTCATTTCAAGTTTTTTTTTGCTGCCAGATGCACCAAGGAGAAATCAATTAGTTTTGAACAATTACAGTGTTAAGTGTTAAAAGGACAGCTCTAGTCTGACTGTTCAAAATCAATTGTCAAAACAATATAAAATTAATAACTCCGTAAATCTAACCTTTTTTTGGGGGGGGGTAGCTTCACAGCCAAGAGGAATTGAATGGTTTGAAATCAGGTGCCAGATTTCATTAGTGTCGGCTTTCGCTTTACCAAAGCTACGTGAGCAGCTTGTAACATGAGTGATACTCTTCAAACAATGCTAATATGGTTGATGAGTTTTGCTTCATGTTCTCTTGTTTCTGGAATGGTTGGGACATTGTGTGACCATGTGATGCCACCAGTTGCTTATTCTGCTCTAATGAGCTTGTAGGAATTTGGCAGCAGAGATATTTGGGCCATTCTTTCTCCCCTTCCTTAGCAATTCTAAATCCATAGAGAGGAAAATAAGTCAAAGTCCTGGCAAAAGAAAAACTCTCCTTTGATATGAGCTTATCTCCTGATGGTTTCATAAAGTGTCATGTGTGAAAGACCAGGTCCACACTGAAGGTCCAATTAGACTGATTTATTATCAACTAACAGTTGGCAATTCCAACTAACCGGCTTGGAATTAGATAACGGCCAATGGAATTCAAGAGGGAGTTGGACCTAGTTGTTTACGGCTGCATTGGGATTCTAGACGGATCCCTCTTTTATCTCCACCCTCAATTTCTGCTGCTCCTTCTCCTCCATAAACACATCCCTGCAGTATTCTTGGAAACTGTATGGAAGTTTCTTGCTATGCATTCTACCCCACATTTTTACATCACTTTTCAGATTTTCTGGCAGTGCACATTCTTCAAAACATTGAATGGAATTTTCCCTTGGTATCGAGTGGAACTATAAGGAGGTGGTAGATACCCCGGAGAAGATTTTCCCATGAAAGGTGGAAGATCTGTAACCATCCCTTGACAGTCCAATCAGTGCTGAAACCCCAGAACCCTTACCTCATCCATAAGATGTTTCTGACCTCTTTTGGGGGGGGGACTGTCTCCATCAAATATTGGGAATAGGAGAGGTAACCTGATTCTCTCCCACCTCACAGAGTAATGTTTCATCCATCAGTGTCCAGCAATTAGTTGATTTTGTTGGATTTTAATTATGTTGGTAAACTTCAATTTATAAGCCTTTGAATCATGGCAAAGATTATTATTTTGAAACACTAGGAAGATTGAGAAAGAGAAAGTTGGAGGATTGGACTCTAAATGTGGTTGTCCTAGTGCACCATCTGCTTATCTTTTATGATGTCTAAACCCTTATTTGGTCTTTTTTTTATTCGGAAGAATAGAGGTGCCGTGTTTAAATTTTCATTTTAGAAAGCAGATGGGGGAGAAGTAAAAAGCTGTCTTCCTCTTCATTCTCCTCTTTATGTAGAGCCAAGCTGGAACACATCCTAAAGCCACGCATACATGCTGCAAATGGGGCAGCCATGTGTGTCTTTGCAATCCATTTGTTTGACTCCTGTTTATAGAGATTCTTTACGGCAGAGCTTGGCAAAACGTGTGTTTATGGTCTCAAGAGCCCAGCAGATCATTTAACTGTCATTTCTTTGATTAACCTTCACCTGACCTTGCTCCCTTAGGCAACATTACTTCTCTTTGTTCTGCTTCCTAAATAGGAGTCTCACTCAGGTAGACACATCTCTCATTAAAAAAAATTCCCATGTAATTTCCATAGATGTTTTCAGATACTTTGAGCCGAAGTTGTTTCTACAATGGGTTGGTATTTTGAGGAGCAGGAAAAGCATATATAGCTGCATACTGAAAGCCTAACTGGATGGGAAGGGGTGGGAAGAAGTCACAGCATGCAAAATGCTATAACCTGTGTGCTGGTACATAATGGTCATTGGTATCTGATTGGCTTCGGTAGACTTTTGAGTACAATTCAAAGTTCTACCTTTAATCAAGGAAGGCCTTTGTGGCTTAGTCTTTGGGTTCTTAGATGATCATCTCCATTGGGTAGAACCTTCTTTTCTTGTGTCCCAAAGCTGCTTTTTCAAAAGGCAACTGGACTTTGTTTTTCCTTGAAGACATCCAGTCTTCAAAAACAAAATCCAGCTGCCTTTTGAAACCACCATGACCTGGATAACTGAGCATCTCCACAGACTTCTTCTCTCGTGTCTTCATCTTGAGCTGAGATGTTGAGATGTTGAGAATCAACCCCTGTTTCTATCTCCCTCCTAGAGAAGAACATCTGGGGAATCCACAGCGAGAGGGGAAGCTCCCGGGGGCAAGATAAGCTTGTGGGTTGGAAACTGCCCGTGTTGCTTTAGGTGCAGGAGCAGGGTATAAAGATAAGAAAGACAAGATGTACAATAATACCTTTGCCTCTGATAATTTCAGGAAGAAATGAACAAAGAGGCCCTCAACTTGATCAAATACCCTACTGAAATGAGAATAAATGCAAGAACCATTAAGATGGACGGTGTGCTCTGCTTGGAATATTATCAAGAATCCCACCATCTTATAAGAGAGAGGAAGAAGAGGTAGGTTTTGTTTCCTACCAGATGATTTTTTGGGGGGGTCCTTTTTAATTTAATTCCTTTTAATTTCAAAATGGCAGAGAAGCAGGTGCTGAAATAGCACCTGTACCACAAAGGTCAACGGCATTGATAGAACTTTCCTTCTTCTAGCAGGTTCATCAATGAGTAAATTTAAGTGATTTTTCTGAATTGGCCTCAGCCCAACTTTTTTCTTCTTTTAAAGAGAGGGGCTCTTCTTTAAAGAGAGAGATGTTTCTAATACAGGTAGTCCTTAACTTACAATAGTTCATTTAGTAACCATTCGAAGTTACAACGGCAATGAAAAAAGGGACTTATGATCACTTTTCACACTTGCAACCATTGCATAATCCCTGTGGTCGCATGATCAAAATTCAGACCCTTGGCAACTGACTCATATTTATGACGGTGGCAGTGTCCCGGGATCATGTGATCCTGTTTTGTGACCTTCTGACAAGCAAAGTCAGTGGGGACACCAGATTCACTTAGCAACCGTGTTGCTAATTTAACAAACTGCTGTGGTTCACTTAACCACTGTGATAAAATGGGGCGAAATTCACTGAACTATCTCATTTAGCAACATAAATTTTGGGCTCAATTTGTGGTCAAGGACTTCCTGTATAGCTACATGTTGAAGAATGGAGGCAACATAAAGATCTTTCAGATAGCCAACTGTATTCCTACATTTGAAAAAAGGAAATTGAATGGCGTGTTAAATTTGGCTGGCAGGCATTCGGCAAGCTAAGCATAATTTTCAAAATCAACCTGCCCCTATACCTGAAGAGAAAAGTTTTCGATCAGTGTGTGCTACCTGCTCCTAACATATGCCGGTGAAACATGGATACTAACCTCACAATTGATACAAAAGCTAAGAGTGGCACAAAGAGCCATGGAAAAATACATGCTTGGCATTACAAGACAAGATAGAAAGACCCAGACGTGGATTAGAGAACAAACGCAAGTATACGATAGCATCAAGAGAGTAAAATACACATACGGTTAGAGAAAATGATTAAAAAACACATAGATTTTAAGCCAGAATTATTTTTGTTAGGCATAATAGTAGGAAACTATGAGAAAGAATGTATATACTTAATTTTACACGTATTAACTGTAGCAAGAATAGCATTCGCTCAATATTGGAAAAATGAAAATCTACCAACGGAGGAAGAATTAATTAAGAAAATTTTAGATTGTGCAGAAATGGACAGATTGACATGGAAGCTAAAAGAGAAAGAAGACTCAGTATACTTTAGAACATGGGACAATTTTTAGAAAAACGAGCTAGAGAGAAAGGAACGTAATATGTACTATGTAACATCAAGTATGTATTAGTAAGAAGAAGACTATGGGGTGAAGAGAAGATTTAAGAAATATATTATTAACTAACATATTGATTATGAAAATATAGAAACTAATTATTACTGATCGCTTTTTAAACACATGAATCCAGACAATATGCTGTTTGCCAAAAGTGTCCACGAAAGAGACATAAAACCAGATGGAGTGACGGCATCAGCAAGTATGATGGGCCCCATTGGCAAAAGAAAGCTCAGGACCGTATTGGTTGGAAACATGCGGAGGAGGCCTTCGTCCTGTGGTGGATAGACTGTGGCTAAAATTATGATGATGATTCCTACATTTGATGTGCATTCAAAGATAGTTAGAAAGATGGTTAGATTTGCCCAATTGCATTTCTCTTTGTGATATTTGATCTGAGGCATTCATGCCCATGTAACTCGATGATTTGCAGTATTTCAAATAAATAAATTTATGTACTGCATTGATACCCTCCATTTCTTGCATAGCACTGGGATTACAAAATATGCTGAACCCCACGGCCAGCTTCATTAAACACAATTGCTATCCTGACATAACTTGCTCTCCCCAAACGGTAATCATATTATGGCTTAATATTACGAGCCGATTCATCGAACACGCTAAGACAGCGAACCACAAACTATCCAATCTCACTTTGCTCGATGTACACGCTCAACATTTAAGATGCCCCATGCTACAATACTCTGGGGTAAAAAAGAGTGGAAGAGGGTATGTGACCTCAAGTCATCCGTGGAGCCTGTGAGCTGAACGAAGAGTTGAAAAAGTTGGAGGTTTCTAGTGTTATTCTAATATTAGGCCAAAGTTGGTTTTCTGAGGGAGATGGGCAGCATGTAAAACAGCCAACCAATAAACAAAACTATAACGTTTTAAAACAAATAACATTTGAAAAAATGTAATAGCCTTAAATGCTTCCTGGAATGTCACCATAGTAGAACCTACACGTACCTTTGGGAGTGATGCCTACTTCCATGTGCATCTTTGGGGGGGAAAGAAATCGGCTTAGCGGCCCAAGAAGTACAATGTTGTGGGATCATAAAGGGCCCAGAACTGCTTCTCGAATAATGCAAATCCTCTGTGTGAAAATGCCTTCACTACAGAGGTAGTTCTAGGCTGATAAGTGATTTCCTGCAACTGAGAGGCCACCTTCTCTATAATAACATTTCTCAACTGCACTTCAGTTTGGAGAAACCCTTAATCTAAATGAGAAACTTAAATAGGAATTAGAAACGCAGAACGTCTAGCTGGCATGACCTTTGACCTTTGGAAATGTTGGGATATGCAATCCCCACATATTTGGACAGGATCAGACTGGTGAAGGCTGGGCAAGAGGGATTGTTTGCCATTTATTTACTTATTTATTTACTTATTTATTTATTTATTTATTTATTTATTTATTTATTTATTTATTTATTTATTTATTTATTTATTTATTTATTTATTTATTTATTAAGAAGTATTAGCAAAATATTTCTTGCAATTTTTTTTAAATTAAAAAATAAAAGTCGCATTTTGAATTCTGTAAAGGGTGTGCTTTTCCACCCTCCCTCTCCATTGTTCTTGTTTATTTGTGTTTTGATTGCTTATTTATTTTCAGAAAAGAACAGCTTTTTTCTGCCCAAATTCTGTGCATACACCCCTAATTAAACGACTCTGAAGGTGCATGCATCAGTCAGCAAAAACAGGCAGAGAACATTATGGAGTGAAAATTAAAGGAGCAAAACATCAGAGACTCTACTGTATTTGCCTGCTGTTAGACACTCAAGCATGGAAAACAGGATACAGTTCCATGGATGGATAGCTTTCCTTATTAAAAAAACCCAGTAGGATGCACAGTAGGGGAACACACTAAAACAAGCCTTTGTAGTAATTTCCTCGAAAGAAATTTCCCAAGATAGCAAGTTGAAAAGCTTTTAATCTTACAGCTGGCTGATAGAGGGAGTTTTTGCTGAAGGTGGTTAAAAAGGAGGAGGAGGAGGAGGAGGAGGAGGAGGAGGAGGAGGAGGAGGAGGAGGAGGAGGAGGAGGAGGAGGAGGAGGAGGAGACCATTTGATTATAACTGATCAGGTAGAGTGGGTCCAAAAATGTTCAGATACCAAGAAGATTCCTCAAGAGAATTTCCATTTTCAATCAGAGGAAAAGTATTATTTTTTTAAGAAAACACTTTTGTCTAAAAGTTCTCATCTCTTCAAAGAGATGAAGCTCAGATAGAAAGAAGCAGAAGAACATCATCTATCTTGCTTGGGTTAAAACTCCACGGAAGGACCTGGATGAAATCTCTTCATAAGAAGATTACCCTCATCTTCCTGGCAGTATAGAGGTTTAACTTCTTCTTCAGATGCTCTAGATGCTCCGGCAGTGGAGAGCAAAAGACAATGTCACCTCATTTCAGCTGTCATTCTTACTTTCTAATTCCCTCCGGTATAATGATGCTAAAAATAGCACCCCAATTGCCACATAAGATGGCCAATTGAGTTATCTCGGTCTCCAAGAGGATATTGAAAACACTTTCACAAAGCAGTCAAGTATCTGTCCAGGGTGGGCTGTCTCAAACTGAATTCCTGAGCTTTGCTTTCATTAGCCCTCCCTCACTCAGCTTATTAACCTTTGCCTAAATTCCAAAATAAAAGAAAAGGAAGGCAAAAAAAAGTCGTGAGTTGGAATCCTTCATATTAGTTAGCCTATTAGTTGATCAAAATCACTTCTTGCTCCCTCTGTCTCAAAGTGCGGCTGAGCGAGGTGGAAAATTAATTCAGTTTTCTTCAAACTGGAGAAGTAACAGGTAAGTCCTTGGCTTACCTGTATGCCTTACCTGTACATTTTATCTGGACAGCACAATGGAGCCCAGCATTTCTGTGGCTAAGCGAGACATTTGTTAACTGAGTTTTGACCCGTTTTACGGCCTTTCTTGCCACAGTTGTTAAGTGAATCACTGCAGTTGTTAAGTTAGTAAGCCGGTTGTTAAGTGAATCTGGATTCCCCGTTGACTTTGCTCGTCAGAAGGTTCTCAAAAGGAGATCACATGACCCCGGGACACACTGTCACCGTCGTAAACATGAAGCAGTTGCCAAGCGTCCGAATTTTGATCACGTGACCATGGTCATGCTGTCATGGTTGTAAGTGTGAAAAACGGCTATAAGTCACCTTCTTCAGTACTGTGGCTACTTCAAACGGTCACTAAATGAACTGTTGTACCTCAAGGAAACTACCTGTATGGAGACCACAATTCCATCATTTTCAGCCAAATTGGCTATTTCTAGAGGGCCCTCAATTGGGCAAGAGTGGATTAAGCCGATGGCACAGTTGGTGGCCATTTTGATTTCCCCCACAATGCACCATATTTCAGCTTAGCTATTATGAGAAAAAATTTTTTAGAGATTCCTACCAGAAATCAAAGGTGCACTGCTGTTGTTTAAATACACCAGGGGGAAACCACTGATATAGGATGTAGTTCATGAATACATTATCCGTCAAGCTTAATGAAGAGCTGTGGTGGCACACGGCAGGCTACTTCTGCTGACTGCCGGCTGCCAACAGTTCGGCAGTTTGATTCTCACTGGCTCAAGGTTGACTCAGCCTTCCATCCTTCCGAGGTGGGTGAAATGAGGACCCAGATTGTTGGGGGCAAGAGGCTGACTCTGTAAATCGCTTAGAGAGGACCGCAAAGTCTAAGTGCTATTGCTCTCTTTCTTTCTTTCTTTCTTTCTTTCTTTCTTTCTTTCTTTCTTTCTTTCTTTCTTTCTTTCTTTCTTTCTTTCTTTCTTTCTTTCTTTCTTTCTTTCTTTCTTTCTCTTTCTTTCTTTCTTTCTTTCTTTCTTTCTTTTTTTCTTCTTTCCCTCCCCCCCTCCCTCCCTGCCTTCCCTCCCTCCTCTCCCTCCCTCCCTCCCTCCCTCCCTTCCTTCCTTCCTTCCATCCTTCCTTCCTTCGGCAGAGTGGTTAGAATGGAGCATTGCAGGCTAATTCAGCTCATAGCCAGGAGTTCGATCCTGATGGGCTCAAGGTTGACTCAGCCTTCCATCTTTCCGAGGTCGGTAAAATGAGGACCCAGATTCTTGGGGCCATAGGCTGACTCTGTAAACTGCTTAGAGAGGGCTGTGGAGCACTGTGAAGCGGTATATAAGTCTAAGTGCTAAGTGCTATTATTCCAGTTTTCTAATCCTCAATTGCACTGAAAGATGGCAGAGGGAAGCTTGTCTCCTTCAACAGCAGACAACTTCCAATCTTGTAGAATTGTTCAAAGTGTTTTATTTGGAGATGCAATTCTACGCATCACCAAATAAGTCAGTTGAATTTTGATCATGTGACCATGGGGATGCTGCAACGGTCATAAGTGTGAAAAATGGTCATAAATCACTTTTTTTTCAGTGCCTTTGTAACTTTGAATGGTTACTAAATGAACTATTGTAAATCGAGCGATACCTGTAACATAAATTAACTTCATAAATACCTCAAGGCAGTGAACATACCTAATATTCCTTTCTTCTCCCATTTTTTTTCCCCTCACAACAATTCTGGGAAGTGAGTTGAGTTTTCTTATTCTTCCCCTCTTCTACCTCCTTTCTAGATTTGTACTTAAATATCCTGCAAGTGCAGCTAAATGATTTACAACAAACCTTCTATATGATTTTTTTAAAATTCATGCGGTATGAATTTTTCCATTAGAATTCCAGTCTTTTGTTAGACTGGATTTCACGTATAAGCTCACCACGAATGACAGTTAGAAGAGGTATAGATTTTCAGCCCTATTTGTAACAGGTGACTAAGTCGTTTCCCACCACTTAGGAGGTTATGATGCTGGGTTCTCCTGAGGTCTAGTTACATTCATGAGGGACAAAAGCATTTTCAGCAGCTTATAAACCCGAATTTCCCATCGCTTATAAAAGCTCTCTCGGTTAGGAATGTTTATGCTGACCACCAAGGGATAAGAACAGGAAACAAACATGCTTTATAATGCGTTTCACATTGAAATAATTAGAGGGCATGATTGTTGCAATGGAAATGTGTCTTTAAAAATTAACCCTGCTTCTCTCTCTCTCTCTCTCTCTCTCTCCCTCTCCCTCTCTCTCTCTCTCTCTCTCTCTCTCCCTCTCCCTCTCATTGATTGAAAATGATCTTTGATGTTTCCTTCTTTCCCCTGTGAAGTCAAGGAATGGCTACCCAAAAGATGTGACTAGCAGAATAGAAAGACCCATCCTTGCAAAATCCATTCATGAATAATTCCGATGAAGATTGTGCTCGTGGGTTTGGACTGGAATCTGAGACGATGAATCTGAAAATATCCCTAAATCCGTTCAATAGTGAAGCGTGGTAGGAACTGATGGTTCCTACTTGATGGACAACTTATGAGGTTCTGCAACAAGATGACAAGACAGGAGGACAAGACAGGAGTGTGGGCTGGAGGAAGGCAGAATCTCAATGAATATTAGAAAAAAAAAATCCGTATCAGTAAAAGTTATGTAACAATGAATCCTGGAGCTTTATTGAAATGGCTCAAACAGGGAATGGAGAGATATTGATCAGGTATACTTTAATTGGATTCTTATGTTGGGTAAAGTCTCAGTAGCCTCTTCCAATTGTACATTGCTATCCTAAACTAACTGTTAATGGTGGATTTCCCTAGTTTAAATTTAGTCTTTAACTTACATTAAATTGCATTTGAGGAAAGAAGCATGGAAGGAAGGAAGGAAGGAAGGAAGGAAGGAAGGAAGGAAGGAAGGAAGGAAGGAAGGAAGGAAGGAAGGAAGGAAGTCCTTTTCTTTCCAAGTTTTAATCATGATGACTTTTAGGAGAAAAAAACATCCTCCATATTTTTTTGGGTTTTCTGGCAAGATTCACGTTTAATCTTTTATTTTAGCTATAATATATTTTGTGTTTCAGAAAACATCCTCTTCTAAAATTATTGGTAGAACATTTTTGCATTAAGTATAGACTGGGAATTATTTTAACTTCATTCCATAGAAGCAGATGGCCTCTAGATTAATTTTGAAATGTAAGGAGCAGCATATACCTTTGGACTTCCGCTTCCAGCTTTGGTTTCCTTGCAGTGCTTATTTGTTCCTTGTTTACTCATTTGATTTAAAGGGAAACCCATCTCGCTGTGTCAAGGCTGAAAAAGAAAAGGAAAGGAAAGCTATGCTATGCTCTTGAAAAGTTCCACCTACTTTCCATATTGGGGGAATTTGGCTGGACATTCTCTGATGTCTGTTTAATTTCCTGCCCAAACAGGAGTATTTCTAGATCAGCAGAAGGGTGCTTGGTTGCCTGACCCAAGGACCTTAAAAGAGCCTTAAAAGAGGCTCCCATAATAATTATACGGGAGATGCAGCTATATAATTTAGGGTTGGGAAATTTGTTTCTCTAGATATGGCCTTGAAACCTTTTTCTATACCACTGCAAGTTACCAATTATGCATTTTTCATTGAAGACTAGCAGAACACATCCATGAATACCAACTAGCAGCCAGTAGACATTATGAAAATGCTTTAATTTCCTAACACGTGCACAGACTTAACCATAGTTTCAACTGGGAAATTGTGACCATCTAGACCAAGCCAAGGTCAAAAACGCTAGAGATTCTTGAAAGCCTGGCATCTGACAAATTGGCCATCAATAGACACATAGAGGTAAACAACATCTTCATGCTGTGTGAAAGAGACAATCAACAAGCCAAAAAGGGAACAAAACACTTCCCCACCAGCAATCAACATCCAGAGGAGCATATATTAACACCAAGATTAACATTAGAGCAATCAAGAAGTAAACATTATCCCAATTAAGAAATTGGCAAACAAGCTAACAATAAACCAAAGAACTGCCAAGACCACTCCCACTAATGCTAACAGGGCAAGCCACTAGAATATAAACTGATATCAAACCCCACTCCTTACTAGCACTGATGATGTTACCTAGTTTGGATAATTAAACGTCTACAAGGAAACAAGGAAGCTCAGAGAACACCAAGGACCCCTCATGTCAACCCTGAGCTACAAATATTCTTCTTTTTTGATGTATTTTTCAAAATTGGTAGCAAAACTAATTGAGTTAAAAGATGTGTCAAAGCTCATGCATATTTTTACATTTACGATGAGTAGAACACATGGACACACCCCTCAAAACAAAAAAAAAGAGATGATCTTATACAGCACTGTGACTTAGCTCTCCTTAAAGAATAAATATAAAATAGTAACATGGAAAGAAGCAAAACAATTAAAGAGGAGAAAGGTTAGAATTGGCCCTTGGTGTAGACTATACAGAGATCAATCAACCAATTAAAAAAGATACATATGTTCCTAAGTGGAACAATCCTGTTTTCCATCCAGTTATCATTTCTACACATGAGTCGTTAAAAAAATTGGACCTGTTTAATCATTACACAAAACCCTTCACTGACACCAGGGCCCTATTTGAACAATTCTAACCCAAACCACACACAGTAAAAAATAAAAAAAATGTTCCAATGCTGCCACTGTTATTGGAATGCCTTACATTTTAGCTGATTCTTGGCTCGCTTTGAAAGAAAGAAAAAAAGAAGAAGAAATAATAATAACAAAATCTCCATCGTGTATATTATTTTCCCCTGAAATAGCACGATACGACATTTCTTTAGCCAAAATGTTAAATGTCAAGGAAAAACGGCAATTAATCTACCGCATGCATATATTAGAGAGGCGCAGGAACCCTTGGATCAGGTTTTACTTAACACTGTATACAGGTTTTGTTTTCTTTCTTTCTTTCTTTCTTTTTTTTTTTTTTTTTAAAAAAAGGGAAGTGAATTCCTGCAGGGAAATAGTTAATCTATTTTTAACTAAAGCTTACTTTTGTAATCTATCCAGTGCTTAGAGTTCTGTCATTGATCTATGATTTATGTGTTTTAAACCACCTCTTGGCTGCAGCCTTGGTTTCTATCCAGAATGCTGGACTGAATACTAATTGCAAGATCAAATTTATGCTGTTGGGCTAAGCATCTGACGGGAGTTTTTCTCCAGGGCTCCCATAAAGCTGGCTAGGGTGGAACCTTGTTGAAACCAGTTTTTCTAACCCCCTCCCCTGTTTTTTATATATATAAAAAAGAGAGGGGCTGTGATTGTTGGGTGGGTGGTTGAATGGGTAGGGAGAATCAGCATATCCTTTTTAAAGAGCTTTATTCCCAGGATTAGGACTGATATTTATATCTGATTTGTTCCTGGCAAGGTCCATGGATGTGGGGGCTGCAAGAAAGTTTTGGCCAAAAATATTAAAGTCAAAGATTCAAGGGGTCATTTACAATCGATTTGGGAAAGCCTTTTATTGTAATCTCTCGTCCCCTTTTTGAAAGAACAAAAACTTCATTTTTTTTATTTGTTGACTGCTCCTTGTTGAGGATACGAGGGAAAATAGTGGCAGAACCAAACAGAATGCCTGAAGCCCCCAAATTTAATCACCTTCTTTCTACTTCCTATACATAATAACTATGGAGGTTATCAAAATATTCCCACCGCATCCTATAATTCAACAGTAGGATTTGTCTCATCTCTGGTTAGTGGTCCTCCTGCATATTTTAAGCATTCAAGCCCAACTCATTTGTCCAGTTTTGGTGTCATTTTCTGTCCAGTCCTCTCTAATCTGCACCCTATAGGACACCCCTTCTCTATGCAGCACAGAATTCTTCCTTTGCTAGGTTGGTGGTTTCTTCACCCAAACATCTGCTTCTGATGTGCAGCCATTTATTCTGCAGTTAAGATCCATCAGTAAATGTATGTAGCATAACTTAGGGACATGCAGAAAAAAATAAATGAATGAATTCATGGCACTGGAAATATTTTCTCTTGTTTTGTATTATGTGCTCTTATTTTGACACATGTCGAGCAGGCAATGTGATTTATGATAACTTCCTAGCCTAGCAGTGAATGTGCTAGAATATGTTTAATAAGGGTAAGGAAGTTTTGCACACATTGTCCTTTCTCTCTCTCTCTGCCTTTCTCTGTCTCTCTCTCTCTCTCTCTCTCTCCTTTCCTCCCTCCCTCCTTCCCTTCCCACTTTCCCCCTCCCTGAAGATCAAAACATTAGCCACATATCTATTATGGCTTTCCACATATGTGGAAAGCGTGCAAGTGTGTCTATCTGTACTAGGCAGAGAAACATGGCAAACTGTTCCTATCCCATCTTGGTTTCATATATGTTCATTCATAACTTCATGCAATCTGATTTTCAAATCATCAAATCATTTTATTTCAGTTTGAGGAAACGTATATAAAAATCCACCCATTTTAAAACAGTGGATGTATTTTATTCCTCAAAACTCTTTTATTTATTCATTTATTCAAAAAAAACCCCTACCTCCTAATTTGCACAGTAGCCTCTGAATGGCAAATAAGGGAGATTTGTTTAAAAATGGAGATTGAAGAAAAAAAAAGATGGAACCATCTGTGGTTTGTTTGCATGATACACAATTGAATCTAGGGAGTTACTGTCTTGTGTGAACTGCTGTTTGAGCATTAACTGTCCCTCCCGACTTCTAAAAATATAAACAAATTGGCCATGTCTTTGTTTATGTCATCTTTTTAGAGTTTAGGATCCTGGGAGGGTGATGGTAAACTAGAATGCTGGTGGTGAAAAAGGAATTGAAAAATGGTGGGAATGGGGAAGACCTCCTGACTCTGTCCATGGTGCTGATTATCTGGTCACATCAGCAGGTTTTTCTGGGTATTTAGAGCCGAGAATAAAAGCACTTTCTTTTGACATTTTTCACTGGATATGTAAGAAGGATTGTGGGCAGAACTGAAAAATGGACAGCACATAGCTAGAATAATGAGTTTTCATTTCCACTGAAAACAAGCTATATACAAGTGTGGATGCATTTGCCTGCACTTCTATTCTTAGTTACTTGTACCCCTTTTTCTTTTTCTTTCATCTTTCTCCAGTTCTTCTCTTGGTCAACTGTCTCATGACTAAATTTTAGTGGGTGAAATCCTTGAGGATGAAACTTCATTTTTTGTGACTGTAGTGGTCTATATATATATATATATATATAAACTCTTGCAATAAAGGCAAATGCAGCCTCCCTCCCTCCCTCCCTCCCTCCCTCCCTTCCTTCCTTCCTTCCTTCCTTCCTCCCTCCCTCCCTCCCTCCCTCCCTCTTTCTTTCTTTCTTTCTTTCTTTCTTTCTTTCTTTCTTTCTTCCTTCCTTCCTTCCTTCCTTCCTTCCTTCCTTCCTTCCTTCCTCCCTCTCTCCCTCCATCCCCATCTAAAAGAGTAGATGAGTGCCATAGGACAGGAATTGGCTATGTGATATCATCTTATGTTTTGGAATATAATTACATACAGCACAGCATGGCTGAGTTTAAAAGACTGTAGAAACAGTGTTCAAAGCATCTGGAGAACATCAGTATTCCAAATATGCTTTTTCACAAGGCAACTGGGCTTTCTTCTTCTTCTTTTTTTTGAAGACATTTCACTTCTCATCCAAGAAGCTTCTTCAGCTCTCATTCCAGGAAGCTTCTTCAACTTCTTCAGAGCTGAAGAAGCTTCTTGGATGACAAGCGAAATGTCTTCCAAGAAAAACAAGAAAGTCCAGTTGCCTCATGAAAAAGCATCTTTGGGATAAGTATGACCTGGATGACTGAGAATCTTCATAGACATTTGGAGAACATCAGGTTGTTTAGGTTGTCCTAGATATGTGGGTCATTGTGAAATCATATTTTTTTTTCTTCCTAGTGTTTTTCTTACAAGAGCAGGATCTGCTTTGGGGGGAATCAACCAAGCGTCAATCCATTAGTTGCAACTCAGCTTGTTACCTGACCTGATATCGTAGGCTGAGAGACAGTGACTGGCCCAAAGTCACCCAGCCAGCTTTCGGGCCTAAGTTGGGACTAGAACTCACAGGCTAATTGAGTGATTGGCCCAATATTACCAAGCCAGATTTCATGCCTAGGTTGGGACTGGAATTCACCATCTCCTGGTGATTGGCCCAACGTCACCCATCTGGCTGTCATGCCTAAGGCAGGATTGGAATTCATTGTCTTCCGGTTTCTAGCCTTCACCACTAAACCAAATTGAGGGCATTTGCTTCTTCATAATGTTCTGACTGATACATTTACAATCCATAGTGGGATATTCCCAATGGTTAGTTTTGTTCTTGAAGAAGAGCTTGTCCAAACAAATATATTTCTATATGAGCAGGATGAAAAGAATTTAAGATTTAAACTATTCAGAAGAATGAAAACAAAACCAACAACAGATTTGTCCATGTCTAGTGTCATATTCCTGTTTCAACCAGAAGAGAGAGATGAACATCAAAGAAGAGCCATGATTAAGTGGCCAAGCTAATGCTTGGCATGAGGAACATCTCAGGTTCAATCCATAGAGCTTCATCTAAAGAAAAACCTTGGCAAGAAGAAGATGTGAAAGACCCTGATAATTTTGAGATACATGGGTAAAATAATTGAAGCTGGTATAACAATATTGCTACACATTATGTGGCTTATCAAGTTGCACTGATCATATTCCTGCATCATTGGGCTTCAGAATTCCCAGTGATGCAGCCATTCAGTAGAAATTAATTTCTCCTTGTCTTTTGGTTACAGCAGTTACTTTCGATTAGCAATGGTAGGAAGGAATAATTGCTGTTCGGTTTTTAGCTATTCACATTTGTGCAAATCACAACTAACTTATGCAAATCACCGACACCCAATAAGGTGTCATTCTGGCTGGGCCCAACGAACACCCAGATTTAAGTAGCACAGAAATCCTGGCTGGAAAATTCTGGGTGTTGAAGACCACACATCTTAAGAGGGCAAAGTTGCTCTAGTATACAAGTTGGGAAGCAAAGAAAGGTGTGAGCAAGGAGGAGAATCACTGTGCCTAACAGAATCTAAGAGACTTGAAGGAGCATCTCTGCTGATGTTCACAACCTCTATTGAGGCCTGAAGGTATACAACAGGGGTGTCAAACTCGCTGCGTTACATGACATGGCGCGACGTATCGTGACTTTTCCCCCTTGCCGGAGCTGGGGTGAGCACGGCTTCTGCGTGACGCATCTGGCCGGTGGGCCGGCAGTTTGACACCCATGATATACAACGTGAAGGCTTATTCAAATGAGGCAAGGTGAATGGCCATTAAGAGAAATGGCTTTTCAACCATTAAACAGTCTCAGGTATTACGGTCTGTCCTGGGTGGGAGGTTGCATAAGACCACATGGGTGGGGCTACATCAGCTCAGGATTTTACACAGTGCCCTGGGAGATTTATTGGGCATCAAGGTTGTCCTTACATCTTTAAAGCAGAGGTCCCCAAACTTTTGTGCACCAGGGACTGGTTCTGTGGAGAAAGGTTTTTCCATGGATCGGAGAGTGCGTGGTTTTGTGTGCTGCCTGCATCCCGTGGATGGGGCTTTGCTTGTTTGTGAGGACCGGTTGCTGGCATGCCATGGCCCAGTACTGGTCCACGGACCAGGGGTTGGGGACCCCTGCTTTAAAGTGAGAGCCAACTGAGAACTAAGGAGAAATTTCCTGACACTGAGAACAATTAACCAGTGGAACGGCTTGCCAGCAGAAGTTGGGAGTGCTCCAACACTGGAGGTTTTCAAGAAGAGACTAAGCAGCCATTTGTCCAGAATAGCATATAGGGTCTCTTGCTTGATCAGGGGTTAGACTAGAAGACCTCCAAGGTCCCTTCCAGCCCTATTATCCTATGTTCTATCAAAATGTATTTACCTTAGAGCTACCCAATAATGTTGATGTTTCCAGGCTCAGGAAAATGAACCTTGGCAATGCAGTGGATTCTTGGGCTGCAAATGAATGGGGGGAAAAAAGATTCATGTTGTGCCCCCTCCTCCTTATACTGGAGGGTTCACATGGCAGTCAAAAGCCAATTTTGGCTCCTTTATATGGTTACACTTTGGATTAAGCTTGGCATGGTCTGATTGCCCTGCAGTTGGGGGCAGAGCTGAGGTTGCCTTTGTTCCTGCAGAAATCCGGCTGTGAAAGGTTAGCAAGTTGTGTGTGAAATCAGCAGCCCACAGAGCTTCAGTGTTGGGAGGTCTTCCAGTGTGTGGCTCTCCTTCCTCCATGGTTCGTCTTATTTAATTCATGCGGAGACCATTTCCTTTTCTTTTTTTTTAAAAAAAATCTCTTTCTTGTGTGTATGGATACTAGGATATACAGGTTGTGCTCAACTTGCGGCAGTTCATTTAGTGCAGAGTGCAGAAAATTGTGCAGAGAAGAGCAACAAAGATGATCAGGGGACTAGAGGCTAAAACCTAGAACTAAGGAGAAATTTCCTGACAGTTAGAACAATTGATCGGTGGAACGACTTGCCTCCAGAAGTTGTGAATGCTCCAACACTGGAAGTTTTTAAGAAGAGATTGGACAAACATTTGTCTGAAATGTTATAGGGTTTCCTGCCTGAGCAGGGGGTTGGACTAGAAGACCTCCAAGGTCCCTTCCAACTCTGTTATTCTATTCTATTCTATTCTATTCTATTCTATTCTATTCTATTCTATTCTATTCTATTCTATTCTATTCTATTCTATTCTCATGACCATTCAAGTTACAACAGCACTGAAAAAAGCGACTTATGACCGTTTTTCACACTTACAACTTTTGTAGCCTCTCCACTGTCACATGATCAAAATTCAGATGCTTGGCAACTGGTTCCTACTAATGTCCGTTGCTGTGTCCCAAGGTCACATGAACCCCTTTTGCGACCTTCTGACAAGCAAAGTCAAGGGGGAAGCCGGATTCACTCAACAATAAGTGTTGCTAACTTAGCAGCTGCAGGGATTCACTTAACAAGCGTGGCAAGAAAGGTGGTAAAATGGGGCAAAACTCACTTAACATATGTTGGGCTCAATTGTGGTCGTATGTCGAGGACCACCTGCACTGCTTCCTTCTCTCTGTCTCAGTCCTTCTGCCAAGAAAATAGAGTACCCCTATTTGTGTATTATACAGTACACCGTAGTACACCTCTTCCATCTTTCTTTTTTCCATCATTCGGGTGTGTGCCTCTGCGTAATTCTGTTCTTAACACTGGCCACTTCTATAGAAAATAGGGTGTCTAATGAGATATTGCCGGCACTTTGGGAGTGCCAGCTGTGGCCAGGTAGCATGTTGCAAGCAGCCAATAAATCTGGCTGCTCAGGAACTCCCAGGAACAAGTTTTATTTCCTCTCCGTGCTTCGGCCTCAGAAACAGGGTGCAGTCATGCGTCTGTTTTTTCACAGGAGAACCTGGTTCCCACCCAACCCCCTAATCCCCAGCCATGACTTGCTCGCTGAGGCAGGTGAGAGTGAGGAGGGGGGGGCTGGAGAGAGAGAGAGGGGGGGGAATGAAAATAAATGAAAAAGAAAAGAAAAGAAAGAAGAAAAGGGAAAAAGAAAATTTACTGTCAGTTAGGAAAAGCTTGTGACATTAGTCAGCTATATGTAGTAAGAATTGACTATCTTTGCATGCACTTCCATGTTTGAGAATGTAGACATCTGTTGAATGTCTGTTAGCTATCCTGAAATGCCAGCTGCAATCGATGCCTTAAACTGGGGCTGGAGTAATACCATGTTTATCTTTAACTCTAGACTAGCCAGACCCAAATCCTAAAATGGTATAGGGTCTCCTGCTTGAGCAGGGGGTTGGACTACTAGAAGACCACCGAGGTCCCTTCCAGCTCTATTCTGATCGATGAGAGTAACTGAGGCAAAACAGGCACTCAACAATTGTTACCAAACCACTCTGGATGGGATGCAATCAGATTGGCAGAGCAATGCTGGACTACATTCAGAGAGCTAGCCCAAAGCACGGCGGTTTGTGTGACATTTTCAACAGCTTGGCACGCTCCTTTCACCAGTTCACAATCCAAATGGTATTTAGTATTTGGTTGTAAAGCAGTGGTAACTTAGTTGAGTGGCAGAATTGCAATATAGACATCAAAACACAAGGACACGTCTGCTGGATGAGGGCCAAGATCTAGTTGTCAACTCCAGTACCTCCTACAAAAGGTCCATCAGGTCCTGGAGATGTTTACTGTATGTCCACTACTAGGCAATTGCCCTCTCTCACTGTCACTGTTTTCAGCAGCAGGAATTCACCGGTGTTCTGATTCTTCTTCATGCTCTTTTTAGATCAAATTAACAGCTGCCCTGTTTCCCTCCAATTGGCCTCATTGCTTTGGATCTTCATCCAAGATCATGCATTTTGGAACAGAGAATTCCATAATAATAAATTAGTTGCAGATTATTCTCTCCCAAACCTATTATAAATCTATTTCAGTGAGCGATTTAGTATTGTATGAGAGAGGGGAAGCGAAGGGCATCCATTTTCTCCATGATGGGCATCGTTTTTAAAGCTTTCTTCTTGTATCCAATCCCTGCTGTGCCTTAAAAGAATAAAAAAAATAAAAGCAGTATCATAGGACTGCACAACGTAATTGTGCTGGGAAGATGCATTTTTAAATGAAAACTAAAAAGATCTGGTAGGAATGCCTTTCCGCCTGTTTTTATTGCAGTTAATGACCAATCAACGCAACCCACAGAAATAAAAAGACACTAAACAAACAATGCAGCTGAAACACTATACAACACTTTATCAAACTAGAAGACGTGGGGAAGTGAGCTATCTATAAGATATCACCTGGTTAGACCTAAAATCAAATCCTATCATAAAACAAAATCAAATAAACAGTCCCTTATCATCAGCAGTGTGTTTAGACATATTTATAGAACTGAAATCTTTGGTTCATTTCTGTCTGTATTTGGGGATTATTTTTTTAAAATAAAATTATTTTGTGATGAGCTTAAACTGGCTTATTTTAACCAGGCTGCTAACTGAACATCATCATGCTCCACACCATTTTTAATAGCAAGTTCTTGAAGGATTTCAGGAGGCCACAAAAATGAAGCTCTTGAGCCATAGAAGTTCAAGAGTTGAGTTGGTGACTCTTGCTGCATGTTTAGGAAAGATGCTAGAATTCCTTGAACCTTTTTGATTGTCCATTTGGCACACAATCCAATTCTACAATACCCCTTTGGGGATGAAAGGGACAACTTAAATAAGGCCCCGTAGAAGAACATTATCTGCTCTGCTGTTGAAACCACTTTGGTGAAAGTAGTTGATTAAGATCAGAGCCTTTGAAAGATCCTATGAAGAAACTAAAAAAAAAAACAAATTCCATGAACACCTAACAGATGACTGCCTGCAGTAATGGATTCTGTGCTTTCTCTTATCTGGTGTATCTGACATAGGTTTGAGTCCCTTGGTTGAAAAAAATAACTTCCTCTTTCAGCAGCCCTGCTTATTGTGAATGAAGAGAGAGGGGAAAAACAGGAAACAGAAAAAAAGGAAAAAGTGGAATTCAATACTTAGTGCTACATTCTGCCTCCTTTTGAGATATTTTAGAGAAAACAACTCCTTTTGCTTTTGCTATACCCAGAGGACTGTTTCATACAGGACATTTTCTACACCATGAGAAAACTAGCTTCTGTAGTTGTTTTGGAAGAAGACCAACTGTGGGCAGATATAGTTATAGTAGCTCTTTCATTCAATTTTTTTTTACTAGTCATTTCATTTCATTATCTTTGTTTTAATGCATCAATCCTTTTTGAAAATGATTACCCTGGATAGATCAGAACCACTGATCAGAACAAATTTTATGGGGGGAAATTACTACCAACTGCCCAACTGAAATCATGCATTTTTCAGCCAGTTGAGTTACTTATAGTCCTAGAGGTAAAAATAAATAAATATAGCCATGAGTTCTTAGGTTATATATTATATACAGTATGGTATAGGGTTTCTTGCCTGAGCAGTGGGTTGGACTAGAAGACCTCCAAGGTCTCTTCTAACTCTGTTACTCTGTTATTGTTATGATATACACAACAATGTAAAACCACAGTTGCCAGTTCTTCAGCTGCTGTTGGCCTTCATACACATCAAGTTCATCCCCAAGAACCTAGGATTTCATAATGTATTGGTGTAATATAGGTGCATTTCCAAGGAGTGTAGCCTATTGTGGTTGAGAGATGGAAATTTTGTCAGTGCTCAGATTTCTTAAGCCATCCAAGATTGCTTTGTTATGGCAATTATTATGGTTAGCCAGATGTTTATACTGCATTTGGCATTTTTATCCACCTATTGAATCCTGTTGTTTAAAGGTGTTAAAGGTATGTCACAGGATATAATCTGTTCTGACTGAAGCTGCCTTTTGCAATTGACTGATAGTGATTTTGTCAATGCCGCTGGCATTCGAGTGCTGCTCCAGATGTTTTGGGATTGCACCCAACGCATCTATTATTATGGGCACTATCTTTGCTTTCTTTTGCCATGGACTTTCTACTTGTAGGGATTTGTAATTAATGAGTTGAGATTCTGTCCATTCCAATTGTGTCCAAGTGTTTTTCCCAATCTTTTGATAGATCTTTATTATTGTTGTTGTTATTTAAAATTCTAATTCTTTTTGTCTTTTCAATCCTCAGCATACCCCTGCAAGGTAGATTAGGTAGAGTAGATGTTACTAATTCATTAGCAATACTCAGTGCTTTTTTTGTAAAAAAAAAAAAAAGTGCCGGAACTCACACACGTCATACAACCCACCTTGCCTACCCTACAAGGTTTACCTTTGTAGTTGAAAAAAAAATCCTTCAATTTTTAGGATATCTAAAAGACTAGAATTTTGTTCAAGGCAACTCTGGAAAATCCATCGAAAAAAGGTGCCAGAACTCCATTCCAGTGTGTTCTATGACAAAAAAAAGCCCTGGCAATACTTCATTGCTAATGAAAAATTATGTTTTGTATGTGATCCCTGTAAGGAGATGATTTTTTTTTTACTGAATTACATAAACACAGGCAGTTTCGGTGACAAAGCCAAATGATGATTGATTTTAACACATTGGGGAAGTTTAAAATATCTCTAATCTCAATGGCCATTTTATTTTTCCAAATTTAGCATTTGGATTTAAGGCTAAAGCAAAATAATAATAATAATAATAGACTAACCATAATAAATCAGAAATAATCCTAAATCTTCACTCTAAAAGGAAAAGGAACATTGCTAAAATTACAGAACACATGCTTTCCTGCTTTTCTGTTAAACATGCCTGCACCCAGGGACCTCAGTCTCTACATTCATCAGCATCTATGAAAAGAACACTTGTATAGCTTCAAATAGGGACAAAACGGTTCTTCTTATGAAAGCAATTTCTGTTTGCAAGGAAAAGAGGCATTTCTTAAAATAGTCGAATCCCCACTTCCAGTGGGTTTCTGTTGAGCTCGGGACCTTTTGCTAATATCATTTTACACACCCGACCAAAACCAGTAGCATTTGCGTAGCAGGAAAAAAAAACATTGAGGCAACGTTGTCTAATGTCTTAAGTTCCTGAAGGGTTGTGGGTTTTGACTGCAAAGTATATAAGGGACCACGAGACAGGAAATCTTCTTTTGGATTTTTTTTTTTTTTTAAAGTCAGATGGTGAGAGATGGTACTCTTCCTTTATCAGTGGTTTGCCAGAGAGGTTTCAATTAGTAAGTGATGAGTGCTAGGAACTTGAGGAGTTTTGGGAAAACAACTTAAAAAAAAATATCTTGGAGTTATTTGCAAAGAAAATTTATTGCAGCCCTCTGAAAGTTAGTGGTTTGGTGTTTTTTTTTTTGGTTTTTTTTGCAGAACTGCTGATACCAAGAGGGAAACCATTAGAAATGTTCCTGATTTTCCCAGGACAAAAAATAGAAGGCAGTTCCTCCAAAAAGACTTATTTTAAAGGTCCGGGACAGGATTGACACATGGCAGACACAGTAAGTGGTGTAAGTTTACTCCAAATATTGCTGCATTTCTATCACAGTTACCAGAAACAACCGAATACAGAATTATTTTTAATCAGCAAAAGGGAGAGAGAAAGAGAGAGAAGAATAGGAAGAGGCACAGAGAGAGAGAGAGAGAGAGAGGGAGGGAGAGAGAGAGAGAGAGAGGGAGAGGGAGAGAGAGAGAGAGAGAGAGAGAGAGAGAGAGAGAGAGAGAGAGAGAGAGAGAGAGAGAGAGAGAGAGAGAGTGGGATATTCCTATAAATGAAACTCATCCAAAATTAAAGTTTTTCAAAGCCAGCGTTACAGAGTTCCATTGACATGGCAAAATTATCCATCCATCCATTCATCATTCATTCATTCTATTTCTACCCTGATTTTCATTCTAAAATGGTGATCCAGATTAAGCCACTTTTACTTAACACTTAATATGATCTGATGCTCAACTATATGCAAACACAAAGCAAGACATAGGCCAGAGGGTCACAACAAATCGACCTCTCTCAAATTTAATAAGCCTTTCCCACTCTGGTTCTTTCATTGATATTTTGAATTACAACTCTCATAATCCACCAGCCAGCAGCGCTAATCATTAGCTATAGTGACTGGGAATGCTAAAGCCTCTTGTCTATGGAGATGGTCAGTCATCCAGCCCATGGTTGCCCCAAAGGGGCTTTTTTCCAAAGGCAACTGGACTTTGTTTTTTCCTTGAAGATGTTTCGCCTCTCATCCAAGAACTGAAGAAGCTTCTTGGATAAGAAGCAAAATGTCTTCAAGGAAAAAAAACAAAGTCCAGTTGCCTTTGGAAAAAAGCCCCTTTCGGTTAAAGGCTCTTTTTTTACCAATGATTATGTGCGCACATCACACTAAATCATGGTTTGTTTAAAACTGTCCTGTTGATGAAGCCATAATGACCAGGTTGACAGGAACACTGAACCTGACAATGGGAGAGATCTGAGTTATTCATTTTGGGCTGATCAGTAGAAAGTCCCACTCATATGTATTGGTGCAGAGCAAATAAATCCCCAGCATTCCATAATACACAGAAAATCCTTTCCTTTTCCCTTTTTTTCTTTCCTTATTTCTTGAACAACCAGTGCCAATTTCCTAGTCTCTGATCTGGGAAATTAAAAAAAAAAAAATCTGAGCAATGGCAATTTAGATCCTTACATTTCCATATTTATGAAGTCTTCCTCTTCCAGGGTTGAATGAGATTTTCTTCTTCCTGAAGGGCTCCCTCTGTTGACAAACGGTGCAGTTTGCATTTTGAAGAAGTCAAATCCGAGACAGAAAAACAGGAAACCTCTCCAACAGATGCAGATTAACGTTTTTTTTTTATGATACTGCAGTGTCAACAACCAGCCAAGAGCAGAGATTCAAGTTAGAGGAACCAACTGCAAATATAACAAAGTAATGGAATACAAGGAGATTGTTTTGGAATGCAAGGTGTGTATAGGTGTATGGGTGCTTTGCAGTGCTTTTTTTGTAAAAAAAAAAAAAGGTGCCAGAACTCACACACGTCCTACAACCCGCCTTGCCTACCCTACAAGGTTCCATCCAAAAAAGGTGCTGGAACTCCGTTCTGGGCGTTCTACGAGAAAAAAAGCCCTTGTGTCTGAAGGTGCCTTGAGAATAGATAGCACACAAGGCAAAACATTTCTGCCTAGGTCTTTGATGTGATATGTTGTTTTACCAAACACAACTAATTTCCCAGTTAGAATAAATTAAGATCCCAGATCAATCCCAATTTTTAAATGACTGGATTTGGGTTTATTCGTGTTTGTTAATGGCAGAACAAAACAGAATAACAGAACAGAATAGCAGAGTTGGAAGGGACCTTGGACAATGCTGGCTGGCTGGCTGGCTGGATGGGTGGGTGGATGGGTGGATAGATAGATAGATGTTGGATAAAGATAGACAGATAGATGATGGATGGATAGTTAGTTGCAGGATGGATGGATAGATAAGTGATAGGCAGACAGATGCTGGATAGATGGATAGGTGATAGCTAGACAGATAAATGCTGGATGGATAGATGATAGACAGATGAAAGAAAGAAAGAAAGAAAGAAAGAAAGGAAGGAAGGAAGAAAGGAAGGAAGGAAGGAAGGAAGGAAGGAAGGAAGGAAGGAAGGAAGGAAGGAAGGAAGGAAGGAAGGAAGGAAGCTATATAGGGAAAGAACCAAAAAGAACATTTGACATGAATATGTGGTACCTTGGCAAAGGTTCTCTTGCTTCCTCAAGAATTTCATAAATACTCTATACAGAGTTGTTCATTTTCTTTAAAAAAAATTATTTTAGTGATGTACTTGTTAAAAGAACACAGCAGGGGGAACAGTAACAGCTCTAAACAGACAATGCAAAGCAGGAGAAAATCGCTCCCTTAGCCACATTTGGCTTCAGGTACTGGAGGTAATTTGCAAGAGACGTTGTTTCACCGAGTCGGAAGTGTTTTCTGGCTTCATTGCACCCAGCAGGAAGGAAAACAGCAAGCCCGGCGCTTCATTTGTGCTTTTTATGTCGCTTCACAACCCAGGAACCATATGGGGTATAAACAGATCACTCCTGAGCAGGCTGAGGAAGGATTGCAGGGCAGGAGCTTAGCAAGCGGCTGGAAGTGGCCATGCAAAAGCAGGAATGAAATATGGATGAAATCTCACCCCAGGGTGCTCTATCCCTCATGGTGGCAGGAGGGAGGCTGAGGAAAATCCTTCTCCGGAAGATATTCAGGCAGCAAAGGGACTCTCTTCCCCAAACGAATTGCAGCTGGCTAAGGAGTAGAGTTGTTTTCTGAGTTGGCATAAAGTACATGTTGTCCTCGACTTACGCCCACAGTGGAGCCTAAAATGTATGCCGCTAAGTGAGAAATTTGTCAAGGGAGTAACCAAAAATGGTACCGCCCCCATTTTAACAACTTTTCTCGTCACTTTTGCTCACTGAATCACTGCAGTGGTTCAATGAATAAGCTGGTCGTTAAGTGAATCAGGTTTCCCCATTGACTTTGCTTGCCAGGAGGTCGCAAAAGGGGATCATGTGACACACACCCCCACGGGGACACTTGCAACCATCACAAACACGAGTCAGTTGCCAAGTTCCTGAATATAAATCACGTGACCTTGAGGATGCTGCAATGCTCGTAATGTGATGCTTGTAATGTCAGAGCATGCACAGTCTTATTGCGCTGAGGTAACCCAGGAGTAAACACAGTAAACAGTGGTCTATATTAAATGGTGGTTTATCTTACACTATCTACAATCTCATACACCAGGAACAATATACATACACGTGTTAGTACAGCAGGATCCAACACACAGCAGTTACATCAGGAAACGAAAGAGAGAGAACACATCACCAGAGCCTTCCCTTTATACAAATGCTCTTAAAGAGACACAGACCCTGCTTGCTCTTAAAGAGACACAGACGCTGCTGAGTCATCCCCATCATTACATCTTACATTACATAAGCTGGTTAGCTGTTAAATCAACACCTTGACACGTAAGTGTGAAAAATGGTCATCGGTTACTTTTTACAGTGCCGTTGTAACTTTGAACAGTCACTAAGTTGAGGACTACCAGCATGCAAATGCAAGTAGATTAATAGGTACCACTTCGGTGGGAAGGTAACAATGTTCCATGGGCCTTTGCCGTACAGCCATGCTGGTCACATGCTGACCGCAGAAATTGTCTTCGGACAACGCTTCCCTTAGCCAAGAAACAGAGACAAGAGGTGGACAGGGGAAACCTTTATCTTTTTACTAAATCACAAACCGTCTAAGACAAACTCTAAACAAGGCTGGTAGTTGAGTAAATTCTTTTTTTATTATTGTTAAGTTTTATTCATTTATAACATAAAATATGAAAATACAAAAGCAAATAGTAGGGGACAACAATAGAAAAAAGGGAAAACAAAAAAGATGTGAAGAAAGGGAAGGGGGAGAAACAAAAGGCATTGACTTCCGATTCTCTCTGTTGCAGTAAAATCAGACATTAAAATCAAACCTCAACTTTTTGCATTTCTCTAGTAGTACGCACTAGACATTTCTGTATCGGCCAATCAGTCTAATCGGTAAAACCCAGAATCATGATATCATTTTTTTCCCCACCTCAAGCACAAAGTCCAGAAGTGGTTTCCAAGTAGAAACAAATTCTTCGGTAGTTGAGTAAATTCAACTGCTAGCTTTCCACCTCATCCGTGGAAACAGAGCCTCTGCATCTTGGGGGTGAGAAGACATTGTCCCTGTGGTATTTTATCTGCATGGAAAAATACCTAGAAACTGAAGATGTGGGTGATAATATTTATTATGTTGCCTTCAGAGGGTCGGGAATACCTGTGGCACGTTACACTAGCTTGATTTGTTCTCGTGGTAAATTATGGCTTGTTCAGCATGATAGCCCCCCAATTGGTTAAGTCAGCATCACGTGCTAAACATTCACACTATTTTCAGGTGAAACAAACAGGTTGAGCAAGTTGCTCACACTGTGTGCAGTGTAAGTGTTTACCAAGGGACCCCTGAGATTTAGCTTTCAGATACTGTATGTTAGGTCTATGATATTCAGAAATATCATAGATAGTATTACAGGGAGTCCTCGATTTACAACCGTTCATTTAGTGACCATTCGAAGTTACAACAACCATGAAAAAAATGACTTATGACTGTGTTTCACACTTACAACCGTTGCAGCATCACCAGGATCACGTGATCAAAATTGGGAGGCTTGACAACCGGTTCATATTTATGATGTTTGCAGTGCCCCAGTGTCACGTGATCCCCTTTTGCGATTTTCTGATGAGCAAAGTCAATGGGGAAGGCAGACTCACTTAACAGCCGTGTGACTAACTTAACAACTGAGGTGATTCACTTAACAATCGTGGCAAGAAAGAACGTAAAATGGGCCCAAACTCACTTAACAACTGTCTCGCTTAGCAACGGAAATGTTTGGCTCAGTTGTGGTTGTAAGTCAATGACAATCTTTATCTTGGGAAAGAATGGCATAGGAAACAAATCCTAATTTCCAATTATCTCCAAAGTCTCCAAACAGAGAAATAATAATAATAATAATAATAATAATAATAATAATAATAATAATAATAATAATAATAATAATAATAATAATAATAATAATAATAATAATAATAATAATAATAATAAAGTTGGAAGGGATCTTGGAGGTCATCTAGTCCAACCCCCTGCTTTGTACCACTTGTACCATTTGTACCACTTCGGACAAATGGCTGTCCAGTCTCTTCTTAAAAACTTCCAGTGTTGGAGCATTCACCGCTTCTGGAGGCAGGTTGTTCCACTGGTTAATTGTTCTAACTGTCAGGAAGTTTCTCCTTAGTTCTGGGTTTCTTCTCTCCTTGATTTTCAGAAACCTGGTAAGTTTCCATACACCATGTCACCAAAATCTCGAAGAAACCCCCTTTACAACCGAAGTTGAATTGCTAGCTAGAACATTATGATCCCATCAAATTCTCTTCCAAGAACTTTGGCAGAACTACTAGTTCAGTGCACATTCAACAAATCTGTTACACATTTGTCATGGCAAATGGATTGATTTAACTGTTAGGATCAAATCTCACCCCATGAGATCACACATAGGCCTGGCCACTTCCCCACCATCATTATTTCTACTCCCAAAGTTCTCAAAAGGGATTTGGCCCATGACTGGATCTTGTATGCTTTCAGAATATCAAGTTTGGCAGAAGGGAAGACAATCAATATCCCGTTAGCAAAGAAGAATACAAATAATGACTTATAGAGAATCTCCTAACCTAGCTTACTTTTAATCCTGGAGTATCTAAAAAAGAAAACTATGCAAAAGAGAAAATTTTATTTCCTTCCTTCCTTCCTTCCTTCCTTCCTTCCTTCCTTCCTTCCTTCCTTCCTTCCTTCCTTCCTTCCTTCCTTCCTTCCTTCCTTCCTTCTTTCTTTCTTTCTTTCTTTCTTTCTTTCTTTCTTTCTTTCTTTCTTTCTTTCTTTCTCTCTTTCTTTCTCTCTTTTTCCCTCATGTTAAGTGCATTTGGTCATAAAGAAAAGAACCTTGAAGGATGGCCATTAGGAGGAGCTGCAAAGCTGCCAAGCCACCATTCTTCCAGTCCTGAAAAGACCTTACGAAACAGGAGTTGGTAGATGGGTTTAAACAAGAAATCCCAGTAATGGGAAATGACTGGCTGCCAATCTTTGCAGGGCTATAGCAATGTAAACAAAGATTATTTCACTATAATTTACATACTTAAAAAGGCCCCAATCCTAAACATATAAAAATGCCATAAACTCAGATAAATACAGAATTGATTCTGAAACGGCGCAGAGACGTTAAGAGAAAATCCCCCTATAGTAAAACGAAAGAACCTTTGAGGATAATGAAGTAAATACACACCGCAGCAGCCTAAAATAATAAGCGAAAAATATTTTGTTTATTAACTTTTTTTTTAAATCCCACCTTTTTCTCTCTCCATAGAGATCAGATGGTAAAGTTCCAGGCATGGACCAGACCCCCCCAACCTATTCAACTTTAACAAAGAAGGGGATTTTGGATTTCCTGGCTTTAAGATTACCCATCCCCTGCTGCCTTCAAGGGACAGTCGAAGAGATCGGAGGAAAGTGATCTATTGACTGAGCATGATAGGACAAACAGAAAGGAAGAGTAAAGACGTCGCCAGCTTGCCAATCCCACAGCATTGCCGCGCTGCAAAGTTCATGTCATGCTGATATTTATTATTTGCATGCCGTTTTGAAAAGCTACCCTTCCATTATCTCACTTCACTGGGTTTATGACTCTTTGGTGTACCGATGCTCGTGGCACAGAGATGGGAGAGCTCCTGCAGCAGAGAGTTGTCCGGAGCCCGCTGAACCTTCAAGTTTTAATGATTTTTCTTCCACTGAGCTCAGTTCTGTATGTGTGTCTGTGTCATTGTGTGTGTGTGTATGAGGGAGAGAGAGAGAGAGAGAAAGAGAGAGATTGTTTATGTTCAAGAAAGAGGAAGAACATCGCCTAAAGCTTTTGGACCCCACTTGCACCCATCGCTTTTAGTTAGAACAACATGAATATCAGGCTGGACGTTTCTTCAGTGCATTTTTTTTTCTCTGGCAAAGAGGAAGCTGGCAATTCTAAAGAGAAGCTTCCTTCTGAGACAAGCAAAAAATAAAAAAAACAACCTCCTGTTTCTGAGGTATCCAGTTTTTATCTAAGAACCCTTGAAAGTTCATGTGTTTATCAGAAAATTAAGAGAGGGGGAGGGGGAGGGGGGAGGAGAAGGAGAAGGAAAAGCAGTCAGTGTTAAGTCCTTCTGACACACTGCAGATTTTAAAAATGTTAAAATAATTACACTTTTCTTTGCTGGGATCTAGAATGTACACTTGGTAATGCTCAACATTTAGTGGCAGTTATGTCTCCTGAAATCACAGAGAGGCGTCATATCATACTCTCACTGTACCTCGGTGTCATACCTTCACTGTCTGTCCAGGAATTTCCAGAACTGGAAACCCTGAGATACAGAGACTTTTGTGTGTGTGTGCGAACATTATTGCCAATAATTCTAGGGCAAGTCACTCCATGGCATGAGTTTGAAATACCTTACAGTTGGGTCTGCGTGCTTTGTAGAATTGACTGCTTATTTATTTACTCAAGAATGTATTCTATTTAACATTAAAACAATCATGTACCACTTTTCAAACCCAAGTGTTTTTTTTTAGTCTTTGGAGGACCATGATGTGCATGGATGTGTGCTAGCAACATGACACATGAGGGTTCAATGTTGAGATTTTTTCCTTCCTTCCTTCCTTCCTTCCTTCCTTCCTTCCTTCCTTCCTTCCTTCCTTCCTTCCTTCCTTCCTTCCTTCCTTCTTCCATCCTCCTCCCTTACTATTTTTTCCTTCCTTCCTTCCTTCCTTCCTTCCTTCCTTCCTTCCTTCCTTCCTTCCTTCCTTCCTTCCTTCCTTCCTTCCTTCCTTCCTTCCTTCCTTAATGCAGTGTTCATCTATATTTTACAGAAGTCTGCAAAACGTCAATCTGGAGATTTGATTTCAGAAGCAATCGAATTGAAACTCCAAATCAAATTGTCGTACAGAATTGGACTGGAAAATTAAATTGAATCATCACATTTGATGCTTCTGAAGTCAGTTTTGTTTTGGATCATTCAAAAAAGTTACAACTTAGTTTGAACTATCCATTTATTATCTGATAGCCTATAACCAGTTAATGATTTAAGTCATGTCTGAGTCAATCCAGTCACCCTTGCAAGTGCACCTTCATTTTGTTTGAAAGCTACAAGACTGCATGATTGTGAATCAGCATTTTACTATTGAGATTTTACTTTTTTTGTGGGGGCTGTAAACATAAATTGGTGTGCCTCTTATGTAGTCAGTGAGTTGCAACTCAATCTTACTACAACCAGGATCATCAAGTGAATATTGTGGCTGAGTAATAAACGCCACAGAGATCATGGCATAGTCGTGTAACTGAAACCAACACTATTAATGTAGGTTACATTGGATGTAGAGTAGACCATGACTGATGCAAATTCTCTAGTTTGTATCATTTGCTAAAGTTATCTCATGCAAGTGAGGAGATTTGTCCCCTTAGCCCTCCCATATGATTGAAATGCCAATACAGGTAGTCCTTGACTTACAACAGTTCATTTAGTGACCATTCAAAGTTACAACAGCACCGAAAAAAGAGACCTATGGCCATTTTTCACACAAACGCTGCAGCATCCCCAGCATCCCCATGAATCAAAATTCGGATACTTTGCAACTGGTCCATATATATATGAGGGTTGTAGTGTCGTCCCAGGGTCACGTGATCCGCTTTTGTGACCTTTTGACAAGCAAAGTCAAGGGGGAAGCCAGATTCACTTAACAACAATGTTACTAACTTAACCACTGCAGGGATTTCCTTAACAGTTGTGGCAAGAAAGGTCGTAAAATGAGGCAAAACTCACTTAAATGTTTCACTTAGCCACAGAAATTTAGGGCTCCGTTGTGGTCATAAGTTGAGGACTACCTGGATGTATTTACTAATACAGCACTTATATGTCAGCACTCCTAATTCCTGGTTCAACTACAGTTGTAAGTCCAGGACTATCTGTATTAGCCTTAGTAGAGGCAGAACTTGACTGAAGTTCCTGGGGATGTTGCGCATTCAGTTTTACACTGTTCACCTGACTATTATCTAACCTCTTGTGTGTAACAATGCATTGCAGGCATTGTATTTTATTTGTGTAAGTTAGCATTGGGTGGCGATCACCATAAATGGCATTTGATGTATGGAGTAAAACACCTGGAATGGTGGACTGTGTCTCCCCCCTCCCCCCCTCCCCCCTCCCTCCCCCCCCCCTCCTCCACATGTTGCACACTGGAGTATCTCTATTTATTCCTGCAGAGTCCTAAGAAGCTGATCGGCATTATCAGTTTTCAAAGGCTGATGAAACGTAATCAAGTTATTAGCACCAAATTGGCCATGATCGCAATAATCTCTCAATTCATTACCAATGTTCATTGGTTGTTAACCTGTCAATGCCTGTCAGCTGAGCATCACTAGTTGCCAATAAAGCTAATTAGAATTAAGGAGCTCACTGTTATTAAATAGATGATTAGCCCTGTTAGTTTACGATGTATCTATATATCACCAAATAATATCAGCCCAGGTTGAAGTAATTCTGCGCACAGCCCATTCAACTCCATCACCAATTAAGCCCCATCTATGCTATATTTTTCTTAGTAGTAGGAGGGGCTGAACGGAATAAAATTCACCTCAAGGAAGCTCTGTTTATGGTTTCAACCTTAAAAATGCTTTGTATATACTATTTTCCAAAGAATTCGACGTCATCATGTGACAAAAACAGAAGTGACAAGGAATTCTGCTAAAGAGATATCTGTCACTTGATATTATAATCCCCAGAAATGCAAGGAGATTTTTGGCCAATCAGGGTCACGTGCAATCTTTTTTTTAAAAAAAATCAAGATGGCAGCCACGACTTCTGTGCATGACTCAAGCTTTCCCCTTCTTTTTCATGCTTTGCATAAAAAAGGGAGGGGCTTCAATTGTGTGGTCACGACCACCATCTTGACTTTTTTCTTCACTTTTCCCTTTAGATGCTCCTGGGGCCAATACAAGGAATTTCTTTGCACAAGAATTCACTGCCACTAACTCATGAAGGATTGATGAGCCATAAAGCTCCCAATGGCTCCAGGTCTCGATAATAATATATTTATATCCATTTCCAATTAACCTAAGTATATTAAATCAGACTTCCTCAAATCTGGTGATTTTAGAAACATGTTCATGTAGTTTGTTGGTTTGCAAGAAAGAAGTGTCCTTCCTTCCTTCCTTCCTTCCTTCCTTCCTTCCTTCCTTCCTTCCTTCCTTCCTTCCTTCCTCCCTTCCTCATCTCCCCTTTTTATCCTTCCTCTCTCCCTCTCTCCCTCTCTCCCTCCCTCCTTTCTATTTTTCCTTCCTTCCTTCCTTCCTCCCTTCCTCATCTCACTTTCTTTATTCTTCCTTCCTCCCTCTCTCCTTTCTATTTTTCCTTCCTTCCTTCCTTCCTTCCTTCTTCCTTCCCTTCCTTCCTTGCCTTCCTTCCTTCCTTCCTTCCTTCCTTCCTTCCTTCCTTCCTTCCTTCCTTCCTTCCTTCCTTCCCCTTCCCTCCCTTCCCCTCCCTCCCTCCCTGATTACAATGTGATATCCTCACCTTGCAGGTGGTGACCCCCCCCACCCCGTCCCCAGGTTCTGTCCTGTTTGTGAAAGTCCCAGTCGAAGGGTGTAAAAATACAATACGCCCCCCCTCCCCAGGTTTTCCTTGCAAGTTTCCCTGGAAGAGGTGGATTTCCACTGGGAGGCAATAAAACCAAGATGTTGAAGTTATCTGGGATTCATCTGGAGTCTCCTTAGGTTTGATTAAGTTTTTCAGCGGCAAATAATCCTCATAACCTTCCATTTGACTTGAAAGGGGCGAGGACACCGCAATGTTCTTTCAGAAAGTGGCTTTGTAAATTAATTGCAAATTACGTATTAATGAAACAAAAATACTTGGCTGTCATTCAAAGCCAAACCCTGGTTTCGCTTAATCATTATTTTTTCAGAAAACACATTAGGTGCTGGCTTGACTCGCCAAGTGTTAACAGAAGCAGGCAGAGGGGGTGGCCCGGGGGTGGGGGTGGGGTGGGGAGTTTAGGAAAGCATTTGGTCTTCGAATGGGGGGGGGGAAGCCAAGCCCTGGGAGAAAATGCAATGCAAAGGAAAGCCACATAAAATACCAAATAGCTGACAGGATCATGAATATGCTTAGAAAACAGGAAGGAGGTGAAGAAATAGCCAGGGAGAGAGTAATTACAAAAATAAATACATAAAGCCGAGCATCTGTGCAAAGCCCAATGGAGAAATTCCATTCTGTTTTCGGTTCCATTTGCTTGATCTCAAGCAGCCAGAATCCATATAAGATGCTATTAATGTCCCGATTTGGAACGACGGAGGCCGTTGTGTTGAAGTTATGGCCATGCTTTCTTTCAGCTAGAAGCCGCAAATGAGTTTCTCCCTCCGGGTCACTTGGGGTGGACCCACATCATGGGTCTTGTGCTTTTCAATTGCATGAACAGGATGGAAGTATTTAACAGGCAGACCTTGACTCAATTGATCACAACTGAGCTCCACGTTTCTGTCGCTAAGTGAGACAGTGGCTAAGTGGATTTTGCCCCGTTTTATGACCTTTCTTGCTGCAGTTGTAAGTTGGCGATACCCTTGTTAAGCGAATCTGGCTTCCCCTTTGACTTTGCTTGTAAAAGGGGATCATGTGACCCCCGGGACACAACAACCATCATAAATCATGGGTGCTCCATCCCTGGAGATTTTTAAGAAGAGGCTAGACAGTCACTTGTCTAAAAGGGTATAGGGTTTTCCTGCTTAAGTGGGGGGCTGGACTAGAAGACCTCCAAGATCCCTTCCAAGCTCTATTCTGTTCTACATATGAGTCAGTTGCCAAGTACCCAGTTTTTGATCACGGGACCACGGGACTGCTGCAACGGCCTTAAAGGGTGAAAACTGGTCATAAGTCAATTTTTTCCAGTGCCATTTTAACTTCAAACGGTCTCCAAATGAACGGTTGTAAGCCGAGGACAACCTTTATACTACTAATCTACATGCACACAAAAAACAACAACAACCCTATGGTCACGAGATCAAAATTCAGTGGTTTGGCAACTAGCATGTATTTCCAATATCTGCACTGTCCTGGGATCCTGGGATCACCATTTGTGATCTTCCCAGTTGGCCTTTGGCAGGCAAAGTCAACGTGGGAACCCAGATTCATTTAACGACCGTAGTGATTCGTGGCAAAAAAAAAAAGATAATAAACTTAGCCAGGATTCACTTAACCGCCTTGCTTACCAACGGGAAAGTCTGGCCACAATTGTAGTCGTGAGTCGAGGAATATCGGTAAACAAAATGACCACACCAGAAGTGGTCATCCCGACATTGTGAGCTGACCTTTAAAAGGAAGGCTTTCACAAGTCAAAAACTTTCTCCCTCATCCTCTCCCCGTTTGTCTCCTTCGGTTCTGGGATCCCCTTCGGATCAGCTCTACTCTCTACCTAAAGGAAGAGCGAGAAGGATGCGGCTGGATCTTCAGAAAGTCGAAAGCCTGAAAGAACAAGGTTTAGGCTTTTATTTCATTCTATGACACTCCTCTAGATCCAGTTAATTCTTTGCAAGCAATAAAGTCATGCAGCAGCAAATGTTCGGTTTTAGATTTGGCGAGTTTCCGGTTATATATGTGAGGGATCAGAAATGATACCCTTAATAATTTTCTCAACTAAACCTTAGCTAATGCTGCTTTGTTTTGTGATCCCTCCTCCTCCTCCTCCACCACCTCCTCTTCCTCCTCTTCCTTCCTATTCTCCTTCCTCTCCTTTCTCTTCTCCTTATTCTAGTCCTCCTCCTTCCTCCCCTCCTCCTCCTCCTCCTAAAACCCCAAGGCCAATAAGAACTTTGGAAGTCTGGCCACATTCAGTAAAACGTGATTGCACTTCAGCTTAAAAAAAAAAAAAGAAAGAAAATCTTCTTCACAGGGCAGAAATCAGCAGTTCTGAGTTGTTGAACGAAAGCCAAGCTTAAATAATGAAAGAAATCCACCCAAGATAAAAAGATTTCATTTGGGTACTTCTTCACTGTTTTTGCAGTTTGGCAGCTGTCAACATCTCAGAATATCGTTCTCCCCTAAACCGCTGAAAGAAAGGAAAGTCTTTGATTTCCCCCTTGAGACTCCGAAGCCGAAAATGGACTCTTTGTAGTCTCAACTTCATTTCAGCTGTGGAGTGTCTTTCCCCCTCCCGCCATCCCTAACCCTGTTCTTACAGCTAATTCAGAAGCAGAACCTCTGTTAATTAACTAAGTTTTATCATTTTAACTCCGCTTCTAAAATAATAAAACAAATCGTAGACACGTCGCGTGAATCTCAAGAATGTGTTTCTCAATTTTGAAACCCCAAGAGACCGGCGTTTCTTCCGTCGTTAATAATGCAAACTAGTCTTTATTTGACTCTTTCATCAGCTTATAATTAGAGGTAAATATTTAATGCATTTATCAGGAGATGTATAAGATACGATCACTGTTGCACTTCATTTTATTGTATTGTATATTATAGGGTAGGCATTTTGATAAAGCCCAAACAGAAATGTGTGGGAAATGTGTTTTTCATATCTCTGGTTTTGATTTTCTATTTTCAAGCATCTGTAAGGTTGAGGAGAAGAATTCAGATTTATTCATTTCTATGCCGCCTTTATTATTTTTACAAATAACTCAAGGCAGCAAACATTACTCTCGTTGCAAGATTAAATTAAAGTTTATGAGTTTATGCGTCATCATCTTAGCTATGATAAAAAAAGAATCAAACTTCCATCCTGAAGGATCACATTCTGGATTTGAAATCAGCACCCACTAAAGTTTAATTCTCTCTCTCTCTCTCTCTCTCTCTCTCTCTCTCTCTCTCTCTCTCTCTCTCTCTCTCTCTCTCTCTCTCCCTCCCTCCCTCCCTCCCTCCCTCCCTCCCTCCCTAATTTATATTGCCAACCATCTTACAAAATGTGACTTTGGATGGCATACAACAATGCATTAAAACAATAAATATGTTTTAATAAAACAATCATTATTTTTAAAAAAGGCACATGAGAGAGAGAACGTCAATCACAGTGATGGAGCCATCTCAGGATTTCACTGGTCCCCTGGTCACATAGGAAGGTCTAACCTCACTTTAGGGGGGGGGAGGTATTTATTCTACAAAGTGGATGCCAGGCCAGAGAAGGCCTATCTCTTGGAACCCCATCAAGAGTAGTTCCCTAGTAGTTGGGACCAGTGGTGGGATTCAAATAAGTGAACAACCGGTTCTCTGCGTGGATGCCGCTTCCAGAAGTCCATTCTGGGCCTGGGCAACCAAAAATTAGCTACCGGTTTTGGCGAAGTGGTGCGAACCGGCTAAATCCCACCACTGGTTGGGGCCCAAATCTTACCTTCTCCCCAAGATCTGATGGGAATGGCTGATATAGCAATCCCTCAATTAACCTGGCTAGGAAAGGCTTTAAAAGTTAAGACCAGAGCCTGATGGAATTGGATTCAGAAGCCAAGACATTTTGGGAATCGGGTTTTAACATTTGCCATTCTAGAACCACTATCCGTTCTGTTGCATTCTGCCTTAGCCAAAGATTCTGAATAGTCTCCTAGGGCAGCCCCTTATAGAGCGCACTACAATAGTCTAATTAGGAGGTGACTAGGGCTTCAGTGACTGTGAGCAGAGCCCCCTGGTTGAGGCATGGTTGCAACTGGAGCACAACAAAAAGCTATGCAAAGGCCCTCCTAACCATGAGAGCCAACTGCTCTTCACACAGGAGTTGTGAGTCCAGGAGGGCCCCCAGATTCTGCACTGCGTGTCTCTGGGGCAGCGCAAGCCCATCCAGCAGCAAAGATAGCGTGCAGTGGCAGGGTCCAAAGCCACTCAGTCTTGCCAGGGTTCAGTGGAAGCTTCTTGTTCCCCATTCAAACCCTCACAGCCTCCAGGCACTGGGATAAGACATTCACAGCCTCGCTTAATCCGCCAGGGGCAGAGATATATAATTGGGTATCATCAGCGTACTGATGATCCCTCACCCCATGGCATTTTTGTCATTAAGCACTGCTTTCATTTTATAATTGATTTCATATATTACGCACGACTTGAAACTCTAGAAAACAATAGCTGGCCTACTGCAGCTGGAAGAGAGGAAGCACACTAACTGAATCCTACAGGCACTGGGAAGAATATGAAGCTGTGATTGTTATGGGTGAAGACAAAGTAGGCTACAGAAACTCAGGGTCGTTCAGGATTGCGCCGTGCAGATTTTCTTTTTTCTCAGTTGATTTGATGGAGGAGAATTTGCTTTGGAAGTCCCTTTCAAAGGAAAAGGTAGAATCTTCTTTCCTGGGACAATCTCCCTGATTTCTTTGCTTTCGTGAATGGTCACGATGTGATACACCAAGAAACTCTTCCCACGTTTGAGGGCTCCTTGGTACTCTTTAAACTCGGTTTTTTAACTTGCAGATGTTTCACGTCCCAAACAAGGTAGCATCAGTGTTAGTCTAGCTAGACCAGCACTGATGACGTTACCTAGTTTGGATAATGAGACATCTGCAAGGAAACAGCCAAGTTTAGAGAGCACCAAGGACCTCTCATTTCATCACTGAGCTACAAATGTTCTCCTGCGTTCTTCCAAAGTTTCCTTCCCAAATTGTGACATTACTGACAATGCTAAAGGAGAATTCTGCTGTGGCAAAAACAAAAATAAGCCAGAGAATCTTGCTTTGGCGTGGAAACACCGGAAAAGATTTCTGCCCCATTTCTCTGCTGACCAATCTGATGGAGAATTTCCAAAGGAACTATCTAAGGAGGCTTCAAATGGATGGGAAGAAGGCTGTCGCGAGAACTACAGCAGCAGTCACGTTCAGCACCTTCAAATGAATTCAAAAACATTTTCCAAAGATTTCTTTAAAAAAACAAAAAACAAAAAAAACCCTTCAAGAATCCTGAAAAAATGGTAGAAAAACAGAAAATTCTTTTCCTGGGTGAGGAAGCTAAGTTCTAAGAAACTGCGGTGCGGATTTTGGCAAAACGTTCATTTCATTCTCTTATTTCTTGATTTATCACATTTGTATAACCATCCATCTTGCACTCTGGGCAGTGGACATAATAAAACTACCCAATGCATAAAAACCAGTAAAAGTAACCAACTTAAATTGAAATGATGGAAAAACAAATGAAAAGTATTTCATTACCAAACTAGGTAACAGGTTACATCCGCAATAAACCACTAAGCTCAGTGACAATGGTGTGCACTCTCTCTCTCTCACTCTGTGTGTTTGTATGTACACACACACACACACACACACACACACGTCTGTGTATGTATATAATTTACTGTGATCTATCAGTGCCACAGTTCTTCAGCTTAGATCTGTGAAACAATCACAGTTATGAATAGCAACATTTGGTACTTTGTACAGAAAGCTCAAATTATATTTATTATGGTAGATAACTTATATATATTTATATACATACACACACTTATCTTGAAGGGGAAATCTGATAGTGAAAAAAAATTAAACCGGGCAAACAGTTTCCCAGTGATAAAAATTAAATTAATTCATATATCAATATGACATTGATGAAACTGATTTGACCTGGGAGTTTAAATACGTGAAATCTAGATGAATCATTTGAAATAAAACTTGCGATTGTTAAGAAATCAATTTATGGTTGAATGAAACGTTTGCAAGCTTTTATTTAGATTAACAAACATTAATCTTTTTTTAACAAAACTGAGCAGGTCCCCACATTGTCTCCAAGTGTTGGGTCTAGACTTCTGCCTCACCTCTGATTAAGATTAAAAATATATATAACTAGGTGTCATCTATATATATATATATAGATGATACCTCAGCAGTATCATATTATCCTTAAATTGGCTTACACATTTTAAACTCCAATTGGTTGTTTTTTTAAAAAAAGAATAATAATCATTAAATCATACAAGCCATTAACATTTAAACTGAGAACTAATAACGGGTAGCAAAATCAATGTAAATACAGCAAAAATTAGCATAAAACTTTTGCTCCTTTCATCAAATGGCATTAATTGCTTAAGCAAATGATTTTGTGTCGATGGCTGAATGCTAATTCAGTGGTTTACCTGACAAACAGATATAAAAGGAATAAGTTACATAAGTTACAATGAGATGAGCAGCATATAAATTTGATGAATAAATAAAATAAATTTCCTAAATGAATCATGTTCTACAAAAGTAGGCTCTCTGTGAGTCTGTAAAGAATGTGGGACTGGCCTTGGGAGACAGAAGGGAGAGACGCTGCCTGGACAGCCGTCTGATCAATGAAATCTCAGCTTGAAAATGGAGGGAGGGGGGTAACGATAATGTCTAGTTTGCCAAAGGATTAAAGAAAAGGAGGGGAGGAAAACTTTCAATTTGCAGGATTCTGTTAATGTTCCCTTACAATAAAGAGACAGATAGCATTCACTGTCATGCTGGTGGTCTGGACTACGTTAAAGGAAGTCTGACATTTAATGCTAGAATATATCAGCATAGAGATATATGAACCTATGAAATCCATTTTCTCTCACTTCTTCTTTTTGCCAACTTCTGAGTTAGAAAAACCTAAAGAATTCTGTTGCTCAGCACCAATTTACCATTTCAACCGGTGCTTTTGCTCAAATCTTTCTCTTTCTTTCTTTCTTTCTTTCTTTCTTTCTTTCTTTCTTTCTTTCTTTCTTTCTTTCTTTCTTTCTTTCTTTCTTTCTTTCTTTCTTTCTTTCTTTCTTTCTTTCTTTCTTTCTTTTTCTTTCTTTCTTTCTTTCTTTCTTTCTTTCTTCCTTCCTTCCTTCCTTCCTTCCTTCCTTCCCTCTTTCCCTCTTTCCTTCCTTTTCTTCCATTCCTTTTCTCCTTCCTTTCTCTTCTTTTCTTTTCTTTTCTTTTCTTTTCCTTCCATCCTTCCTTCCTTCCTTCCTTCCTTCCTTCCTTCCTCTTTCTTTCTTTCTTTCTTTCTTTCTTTCTTTCTTTCTTTCTTTCTTTCTTTCTTTCTTTCTTTCTTTCTTTCTTTCTTTCTTTCTTTCTTTCTTTCTTTCTTTCCTTCTTCCTTCCTTCCTTCCTTCTTCCTTCCTCTTCCTCTCTCTCTCTCTCTCTCTCTCTCTCTCTCTCTCTCTCTCTCTCTATCTATCTATCTATCTATCTATCTATCTATCTATCTATCTATCTATCTATCTATCTATCTATCTATCTATCTATCCATCCCTTCAAGTCATTGTTGATACCTGGTGATTGCAACTTTCTTGAAAATATTTCAGAAGTGGTTTGCCATTGTCTGCTTCCTAGGACTGAGAGAAAATAACTGGCCTGAGGTCACCTAACTGACTTCATGCCTAAGGCAAGACTAGAATTCACAGTCTCCCAGTTTCTAATCTTGTGTCTTAACATTACTCCAAACTGGCTGTCTTATAGGAACATTTACGTGAAATATTTCTTAACAGTTTTGCGTGCTCATGTCTCTGAAACAGCTGGCACGTTTTCTTAGTGATTCCCACATATTTTATTGCCTGTCTCTCTAAAAATGCATTTTCTCCACCTTTTTTATTATCATCCTTAGGAACCCCTTGGCAAAAAAAAAAAAAAAAGAATGGATACTGCCGCACTGCAATTTGTATAAAAGTTCAGCAAATAAGAATTTATTGGTTTCTCATTAAAATGCAACCCCACTGGACCATCTCTTCTTATCGAAAATAAGAACTCCAGTGACATTCTTAACCAGAAGCACTCAAGATACAATATCTAGTTGAAATGGATCAATCAGAAACCTCCGTTTCCTTCATCCAGTCCCTTCTCCTCTGATCTTTCAGATTTTTTGCTTCCCTGCAGAGTGGAGAATGGGTCTGGTTCGTTGTTGCTTGGCATCCATTCAGAGTTATTTTCTCTTTCAGTAGCATCCTCTACTAGAGAAGATATTACTATTTATAGGCCACAGTAGGGGCACACAGTATGGATCCAACCAGCAGCCCAGCCAGGAATATCACTTGCATAAAGACAGGTGGGAAGGCAAGAGCACCTTGGAGCTTTGTCATCTGGGTTTTACCTCTCCAGCTGTGGCTTAGGAAAAAGATTTACACTTCAGCAGAGCTGCTGAGGGCCTCCAGATAAAAATCACACCTCTTTGCTTGTGTTCCAGCAAACTACCCTGAACAAGAAGGATACGAGCAAAGATTTCTTATAGCAAGTCTTGCATTCTCTCACTCAACGAAACGGAAAATTACGGGCCAACAACGAAAAGACTTCTTCATGCTGTTAAAATATAAAAGCTGCTCTTCTGAGAGACAGTACTAATGGCCAAACTGAATTATTTTCAAAGGATAAATTTTGGGGAGATAAAATTAGCCATGGTGACGGATCCTGTTATGGGCCCATCTAGATGTTAAGATCTGCAGGAAAGCAGTTCTGAAGACGCCTTGGTATTCAGTGGGTCTGTTAATTTGGTAAATGAAACAAGGTCTTCTCCTGTATCATTGCCAAGTTATGGAATGCATTTCTTAGGGAGTTGTGTTAATCCCCAATTTCTCAGCCTTGAATGGAAGAATCTCTTTTTCTCTGGCTTTTAGTTGTTAATCATTAGCAATGCCACTATTTTCATTCCATATTTTCACTGTGGTTTATTGACTTGAATATGCAGAGGATAGAAGTCACATGAGGAACCAACCAGTACATTGGCTAGATGTTATCTCTAGGATTAGCAACAATATTCCTTTCAAGCAGTCAGTTGTTAAGTAACACAAGTAGAAGGATAGAAGGCCATTGAAATAATCACCTAGCTGGCTACCTTGGAGGCAGAGAGTTGAACAACTTATATTACTATTAATAGACCAGTGTCAGGATAAGAACAATTAAATTGTAAATACCCCCACTCCAAAAGAAGAGGCTTAATAGTACAGTCCATAAACACAATGCCACAGAAATCCAAAATTATTTCCATCTTTTGAGATAATCTTTGTATCAATAAGGCACTTCCTCATTCTATTGACCTCAGACTGAAACTTGACCACTGAGCAATTCTGCATGCTATTCTCTCAGCAATATTTAACATGGATCTACCTGGCCATGCAGTCAACATAAATGTTATGATTTGCTAAAAGGATAAGAAAGTTAAATTAGAAGAAACCTGCATGGTCCCCCTTATGTCTATTGTCTGCACCGATCCTTGTTTATTTCTTCAGCTCCTTCTAGAAATAGCAGGATTAAATCTAGAACTCCTTCCATGCAACTCCTTGATATATTAACTGCTAGAAATAAACTGTGCCTCGGTCATACTAGGGCTATGTTATTTTAATTTATAGTGGAGGTGACCTATCAAATTAAATAACTAAGTTGCTCTGGTATACTGCTGGAGCACAATATAGCTCAACATTCAACATAATAGAAGCTTGGATGGAGCAGCTTAAATCAAATAAAAGCTTTATTATGGCCATAAGGTAACCAATAAAACAGGTTGAAAATGAAAATATATGAGACTGAAAAGAACAGAAATTAATACATGGCAGATGGCAGGTGCAGAATTGGGCAACCCAGAAAGGTATATCAAAACAAGATTTAGACAAGAGGAATACAAATAGAAGTTATACCAGGATTTTGGAGGGGGGGCGTTTTGCAGCATAAACGTTGTCCGGTATACCCTACAGAGAGAGTAAGATGACGTCACTTGGCTCAAGAATTCTACAAAAATATCCCCACCAGAACCCGGTAATATTTTGACACGGGGGTACATTTTTAGAGCACGCCAACAAATAACAAAGATAAGGCATTCAGCCTGCACAAATGGAAGGCCTGGTAAATTTCAGGATTGTGATGAATGAGAGGTAAGGCACCTCTCCCCTGCTTGTCCCCCCCCCACTAGGCTGGGAACCACACTTATTTTCATTTGCAAATCAATGTCTCAAACTCTTTTTATGGATACTTCTGGCATTTTCAAAGCCTAATCATGTGACACGGATGCTGCAACGGTCATGTGAAAAACGGTCATAAGTCACTCTTTTCAGTGCCCTTGTGACTTCAAACGGTCACTAAATGAATAGTTTTAAGTTGAGGACTAGCTGTAATGAAACTTTTCTATTGTATCTTGGGACTACAAGAATAGCTCTAATCAACTTAGCGCCAAGGATGAAACTTTGGCAGCTACGTGCCTCTGCGTTTCATCTTGCCTTTAGGTTAAGGGGCAGGGACAGGAGGAGACATTGCTTTCAAGTGGGTTAAATAGAGAAACGAAACCTCTTCAATTCAGCTGCAGACCGTGGGAGCCTGAAGCCTTGTCAAGGACACCAGAACAGGTGTGGATTTGAACCAGATGGTTCCTATAACAAAATGAACTTGTTGATATGAGTTACATAAGATGCTGGGGGTTTGGCTAGGAAAATTATTGTTTAGGACTGTAAATTGGAGTTGGAACCTCAGAGTTAGTTTTGCTTCGACAAAACCATGCAGTGTATTCAATAAACAGTACGATTTTCAGAAACAGAATTAATCTGGAGTTTTACATGGACTCTCAAACTGGATGTTGACACTTAGACTAGATGGCTACATGGATATCAAGGCTTTTAACAGTACAGTCTTGAACAACATAGAGGAGGTGGGAGATGTCCTTAACTACAGGAAGGGCTCCATATTATAAGAGCTGTGAAAAAGCCAGCTTGGATGGAGACATCAAGTCCCTCAAAGGAGCAGCATCATTTCCAGCCAAATTTTGCTACTTTGGAAGAGATGTGCTCATTTAGAGTCTGAGCTGTACGTCATTAAATGAAAATGATGTAATTATCACATGAATAGCTTGGAGTATGTGTGCCTGTGTGGGAAGCTCATACAAAATGGTGCAGGCATCACCCGACCTGAAAGCTTAAGCAGTAAAACCAAAAGATATATGCTACTTTAGCGCTCCGTCACACAGAGCGGCACACAGATCAGCAAAGTATGCTGGTTTGTAACATCCCAGTGTTTATTTTACAAATCTTATTTTATTTACAACTAACAGCTTTCCAGATTGAGGCGGGCGATTTTCAGCACAGTTCAGCATCACAGAAGTTGCTTAGTTTGGTTAAGCCCTCTTGAGGGTTGTTGTTTTTTAAAAAAAAATCATTTAAAAGCCTGACTTCTGTGATGCAAATGGTTCCCCAAATCTATTCAGCGAATTCAGAGAGTGGCATTCTCCCCCCACCCCAAAGCATTCAGAGATCGTGAATTCAAACGGTTAATTTGCACAGCGCTCTGTTTCCACAGAAAGGGAAAACTGTCACCCTGTCATTTGAGAGTCTGACACGGCGCTTGTCAAAAGAGACAGCTGTTAAAATGAATTACTGTTGACATGCGGAGGAACAGCACTTCCCAGATGTAAAAGGACAGCTGCGGCAACGAAGTGGCACAGGGTGGCTTTTAAAATGTGGTCATAGTGGTATTTGAATAGACTGTCTGTGGCATTGAAATATGGCCTTGACACAGGCTGTTTGCCGCTCTGAACTGGAGCCAATGAAAGTGCTGATCTCTTGCTAGATCTACAACTTATGCTGGAATATGAAAATGGCACTGAACGGAAGATCTTAAGCTCTTACTTTTTACAGGCAGGAGGAGAGTTTAGAGCACAGCAGGGAAGATGGCGCGTTCTCCAAACTCTCAACAGATGGAGAGGCAGCGAGGTGTAAGTTTATACAGTGGATTATGCAGTTTCTAACAAATGTTCCAGGTAAAAAGTAGGAAGATCTGATGAAAAACATCATTGGATCGGTCTGTTTTCCTTGGGTCTCTCTCTCTCTCTCTCTGTATGAATATAGAGGTAGCCCTTGACTTAGAACAATTAATTTAGTGAAGGTTTGAAGTTATAATGGCACTGAAAAAATGGACTTTTGACCGTTTTCCCCATGACCGTGGCAGCATCCCCATAGTCACGTGATCAAAATTTGGACGCTTGGTAACTGATTCATATTTATGGCAGTTTTAGTGCCCTGGGTTATGTGATTATCTTTTGTGACCTTCAGACAAGCAAAGTCAATGGGGAAGTCAAATTCACTTAACAATCATGCTACTAACCTAACTGCAGTGATTCAGTTAACAACTGTGGCAAGGAAGGTTGTAAAATGGGGCAAAATTCATTTAACAAATGTCTTGCTTAGCAATTTGTGGCTCAATTGTGGTCATAAGTTGAGAACTACCCGTATGTGTCTACACCTCAGTATAGAAGTGGTTGGGGCTACTAAAACCCTGTAAGTAAGTATGGAGTTTGCTTCCTGTTTATATACACAGTAAGTTGTCCTGCCAATGTTAGAGGGAGTTGGTTTTCTTCTTGGTAGTTCCTTGATTAGGGTGTTGTTTTCTGCTTGATTGTTTGTCTGGTATTAATCCTTGCTTATCTGGTGCTGGCTGCTGGAGTGGATGTGTTCTGATCTTTTTGTTTTCATCTTAGCTTTTTGTTCAAGGAACTTTCAAGGAGAAAATCACAAACACACCTCTCCAACAGAAAAATGGCTGCAGAACTTGGGTTTGGCTAGTATTAAAAAAATGAAGAAATAAGGGTAACATGATAGCAGTATTCCAGTATTTGAGGGGCTGCCACAAAGAAGAGGGGGTCAAACTATTCCCCAAAGCACCAGAGGGCAAGACAAGAAACAATGGTTGGAAACTGACCAAAGAGAGAAGCAACCTGGAATTAAGGAGAAACTTCCTAACAGTGAGGACAATTAACCAGTGGAACAGCTTGCCTTCTGAAATTGTGGGCACTCCATCACTGGAGATTTTTAAGAAGAGACAGTCACTTGTCTGAAATGGTATAGGTTCTCCTGCTTGAGCAGGGGGCTGGACTAGAAGACCTCCAAGGTCCCTTCCAGCTCTATTCTATTCTAACACTGACAGAACAAGCTACTGTATGTAAACAGGGAGCAAACTCCACACTTACATACATTGATGACATAATGTGGTTGGATAATGAAACATCTGCAAGCAAACAATCAAACTGAAAGAACGCCAAGAAATCCACAGTTCAACCCTACACTGCACACATTCTCATCTATTGGATTCAGGAAAGATTTAGAAAATTTGAACTGACACCAGCATCCTTGCAAAGCACAAAGGCAGCATATAAGGACAGCGTATATTTTACAGCAACACCTCCTTGGCATTTAGGTCCTTGGCTATGATATGAATTATTGGAGTCAACCCTGTAGGAGAAGGAGTGGTAGAACGTGAAGGTGGAGTCTAGGATCAGCCTAGAATCTCTACACAGTCATAAGCAACCTAAGTCCGACCTCCCTTAATTCCGCTGACTCTGATTTAATTCCAAGCAGGCACTAACCATGAGTTGAGAGGTTTCCTGCCCATGTGCTGTTTAGCAATAAATCAGTTTACAATTGGACCCGATTGCCTGACAATGCCCCAGTCAATTAGATTGTGATCTTGGATCATCATCATCTATGATTTTTTTAAATCTAATGTTTAGTTTTTAAACTGACTTGCAACTGCCCAAAGAACTAGGTCATTTGCAAGTACAGTAATGAAAGGCATCCATCAATATTCAATATTGGTGAACCTCCTAATGCTAACAAGATCACCACAGTCAAGGTGAAGCTGTTGCTTTTCCTGTTGCAAGATTGTGTTATGTGCCAAAGACAGCAGGAGAATAGTTCCTGTTGAAATGAATAGGATAGATGTAGCATTGTGACTTCTGGCCTGACCCAGCTTTCTCTCATAGGTTAAACACGCCATCTTTCAAAGCAGGTCCTGGGCACCTTGTGTGTTGCACAACTGCCCAATGAATTAGGTTGCTGGAGAAATAACATGAAATAAAATTACAGGAGAGGGAAAGCAGAAGAAATGAGCCTCAGAGCGTCAGAAAATGTAGCGTTTTCTCCCAGAGCCATCATACATCTCAGGAATGATGGTGGTGTGAAGGCTGCCAGATTCAGAAACAATGACATTTCAGATGAAAGATTAGCCCATTTAATATGCAGCCTGATGTTGCATGATGCTCTAGCATCAACCGAAGCATCTGAGAAAAGCCAGCACAGCACAGAAGGAAAACAGACAGACCTTGGTGAATGGAAGATGACACACCAAACTTCAAATGAAAATGGTATACTAATAAAACCAACATGTCTATGGAAAGTCTCAGTCATCCAGGTCATGGTTGTCCCAAAGGTGCTTTTTCAAGAGGCAACTGGACTTTCTTGTTTGGCTTTGAAGATATTTCGCTTCTCATCCAGGAAGCTTCTTCAGCTCCGAAGAAGCCTCTGGGATGAGAAGTGGAAGGTCTTCAAAGAAAAACAAGAAAGTCCAGTTACCTCTTGAAAAAAGCACCTTTGGGACAATAAAACCAATAATTTCTGTCCCCAGCAGAGTATGGTGAAAAGAAGTTGATGGCTGCAACGAATGAGTGAAGCTTTACCATATCTCTTACATACATGTTTAACCATGGTCCAATTGAAAACTGATGGTTAGCCATTCAAGCAATTTATTTATTTGTTAAATTTATATAGCTGCCCCCGTCTCACCAGAAATGACTCCTATAGAGATGAGAAGTGTCCCCAACCATGTTTATTCACATCATAAAATAATAATAATAATAATAATACCTTTCTTTCTGTCTTCCTTCCTTTTCAAGAAAGAAGAACATTTTGGAGAAATTCTGACCAGGGGACAATGGTGTCCCTTGCTGTTACTTTTGTTACCAGGCAGTCAAGGAGGAAATGTCTGTGCTGTGTCCTGTTTTTCTTATTACAGTCTTCTCTCTGTTGGCCTATAGCCTTCCTGGCTTCCACTCGATCCCAAGAGAAGATAGCAGAAGGGACTTCTTCCCCTGTTTTTTTTTTCAGAGCAGGAAAGGAGACCAGCCACCTGGGCTGTGCCACGATCAAGAAAAATATGGGAGGGAAAACAGAAAATCCCCACCAGGAGCCTCTATTGACTTACAGCCATCATAAAATGCAGAAATAATAAAATGAGCTTCAACCACAGAGTCAAAGAAGTGTTAAAGCAAATGGAGACTGTTGTAAAAAAAACAGAAATCTCTTAGCTGGGGGAAGAAGGAAAATTAAAGGACTGGTTTTTGATGGAGTATTAGATTGAAAAATGATGGTTCTGGGCTTGAAAAATGAATGGTTCTGGGCTTGAATCCAGAGGACTATAAATTCTTGTCCTGCTTCAGGCACAAAGTCACCTGGGTGATCTTGGGCAAATCATTCTCTCTCTGTCCAAGGAAAGAGGCAATGGCAAATCACTTCCGAAAAATCTTGCCAAGAAAACTTCAGGGATGTGGTTGCCAGGAGTCACGACCAACTGGAAGGTGCACAAACAAAACAAGACAAGCAAACAAAAGAAGACGCATCAAGAAGAGGTCGCTGGCACCAAGTTGGAAAGATGGGGAAGGGGAGATGGCTTCTATTTCTATTTGGCTTCATGCATCACTGAAGAGTTGCAACCTTTTTTTTTTTTTTTTTTTGCAGTTTTCTTTCCAGAGACTTGCTTGTCCCAGTTAATGCACTAGGATCATGACCTGGTTCAGGGCTGGTTTCTTCTATCTTTGTAACCACAAATGCTTTGAGAAGGATCTGAGCTATATGAATTGGGACATGCAGGGCCTTTAACACTGGCATCCCTTCCTTGGGTTGATTTTATTTTCAGTTGCTCAAATAGGAAGGAACCTCTATTCCTTGACGTGACCTTTAAAAGACAGAGAAGCAGTTACTTGAGATGGAATTCTGCAAGTGAAGATGTTGGGATGGTCTAACTCTTCCTTTGAAGGGCTATGCTCATCAAACCTAAACCTAAACTGAAATTATACTTGAATTCAACAGGCCAGTAAGATTGTCCTGGGGGTTGATGAGAAATTTTGAAAATAAGCTCAAAAATCATTAGAAGAATTATAATAGCTGTCAATGCTTTTTCTCTTTGTTTTAGCCCTAGATCCATTGTTTTCACAGAGACAAGAAAACAGACTCTAGAAGAATGTAGAGAAGAGCAACAAAGATGATTAGAAGACAGGAGGCTAAAACATATGAAGAACAGATGCAGGAATACGGTATGTTTAGTTTAAAGAAAAGAAGAACTAGGGGATGACATGATAGAATCTTCCAATATCTCAGGGGCTGCCACAAAGAAGAGGAAGTCAACCTATTCTCCAAAGCACCTGAAGGCAGGAAAAGAAGCAACGGATGGGAACTAATCAAAGAGAGACCCAACCTAGATCTAACGAGGAATTTCCTGACAGTGAGAACAATTAATCAGTGGAACGACTTGCCTCCAGAAGTTGTAGGTGCTCCATCACTGGATATTGGACAACATTTTTTCTGAAATGGTATAGGTCTTCTTATTAAGCAGGAGGTTGGAGTAGAAGATCTCCAAGGTCCCTTCCAACTCTGTTATTCAGTTAACAAACCAAAGGTCAAAGATGGCTTATTTCATGGCTGGCTGGGGAATTCTGGGAATTGAAGTCCACAATTCTTAAAGTTGCCAAATCTGGACACGCCTGATCTAAAGGAAGGAAACCTTTAGTTTCAATCCACTGAATCTGAGCGATTGATTAAGACTGATGCTAGAGTGCAGGATGGCTAGGCTTAACATCCACATTCTCTGGATCTGAGACCTTTAGTGGCTCACATGAATATGCTTCTTGCTATTCACAATATTCCATGGTTAGAATATCTGCAATGGGATCCCAACAATTTAACAGGGACTCCTTTGCAGACATCCACTCTCTGACTCAGAAATGTCAATGGAAGTGAGCAGCAAGGTTGCATGAGAAGAAAAAGTCATGAATAACACATCCTTTCTCTCCCCTCTCATGAGTCTAATCCCAAGAGGAGCAGAATGCTGGTGTACCATAAAAATCAGGCTCCTTTCTACACAGTGATGACACCTGCCACGTATGTATTCATTTGAAACAGATCGATGGTTTGTTGTTCAATATATTGAACCGATTCCAGATGGTATTAATCTATCAACTGGAAGCCAGGTAAAGAGTCAGGTTAGTATAATGAAGCAAATAAATGTAAGACAGATGGCTCTTGATTACGGAGGTGAAATGCCAGATTGAATTCGAGGTTGGTGCCATCATTTCATAATAGGATGCTGACTTGTTTTACTTCGTTACAGGCCAAGATGAACTTTTTCCTGGACTATGAGATTTCTCTGAAAACTTTCCACTCTCTTTTAACTAACAGGTTATTTGAGATGAGAAAGACGCTGGTTCCCCCCCCCCCCAAACATCAAAGGTAGAGCCAGCATGGTCTATTGGTTAAGGGACCAGAATAGAAAGCAGGAGACTTGGGAGTTCTAGTTCCATCTTAGGCATGAAAGCTAGCTGGGTGACTTTGGGCCAGTCCCTCTCTTTCAGCCCAACCCACCTCACAGAACTGTTGTTGTGGGGAAAATAGGGGGAGGAAGGTGTGTTGGATATGTTCACTGCCTTGAGTTATTTGTAAAAATAATAAAGGTGGAAAGATATAAATAAATAAGTAAAAAGTAGCTAGATAACTGAAGAAGCAACAGATACTGCTCTGTCTGTCTGTCTATCTGTCTCTCTCTCTCTCTCTCTCTCTCTCTGTGTGTGTGTGTGTGTAGACACAGAGAGAATTCAATTATTTTAACTGTGCTCCTCCGACGTGGATATAATGGAAATGGAAATCTGTTCAGCTAATTAGCTCAAATTTGAATAGAAAAAAATAAATGGTTTCCAGTTTTGAAAAAGGTAAAAACTGGAAGATTTTGCATTTTTCAAAATTGGAAACCATTTTGGAAGATCTGTACTTGGAAAAGTCTTTTGATGTGCAGAATTCTGAAGATCTGCTTGGATTCGATCCAAGTATCTTGACTATGGATGAGAGGCTGGTTCCCACACCCATCTATACACACACCACACAGAAAGCAAAATTCTGCTCTAGTGTACCTCATTTTAAAAGGTCTGACGCCTTGAAGTCAGTTTCCCAAATGGGAGATGAAATAAACAAACAGAAGTGCCTTTTGAAAATATGGCAAGATCTTTACAGCTGATCCGTCATTCTGAAAAAACGTAAGCCTTGAAAAAGTGAGGAAAAGGCAGTTATTTGCATTGGATTAATACGATTTATTTTATCCCCTATGTTTTGTATTAATTTGGGATTTGCTGAGGATATTCTCCAAACAGAGATGCTAATCTTGTACATTTTGCAAAACCTTTCGGAATATAATCCTCAAAAGTAGAGACGAAAGCCTTGCATATTGTAAGCCGTGCTCAAAAATGTTTTTGCAGTCACTGTCGAATAAACATTAAACAAAACTTTTTATGGTGGTACAAACCCTCCCGCCTCCGTTCTCGTTCTTTTAAGGTTCTTAAGGTTCACGCTTCTTCAAAGTCTAACTTTCATTTTCATAGAGTGTCACAGGGAATGCCATAGTTTGCACGATTCTGACTTTGGTTTCTGTTCAGATCGTATGAATGTCATTGCACTGATGGTGTTACCTAGTTTGGTAATGAAGCGTCTTCAGGAAAGGCACCAAATTCACAGAGCACCAAGGACTCCACAGTTCAAAGATTTCACCCTGAGCTACAAATATTCTCTTCTATACATTATAAAATATTTAGCAAAAGCTCAAAAATTAAAAAAAAGCTCAGAGTATGAGAAAGCTCAGTCACACTCAAGTTTGTGAAGAAATTGCATTAACAAAATAACAGAATGAGAAGGGACTTTGGAGGTCTTCTAGTCCAACCCCCTAGTCAGGCAGGAATCCATATACCATTTTAGACAAATGATTGTCCAATTTCTTCTTTAAAAACTCCAGTGTTGGAGCACCCACAACTTCTGGAGGCAGGTTGTTCCACTGATTAATTGTTCAAACTGTCAGGAAATTTCTAGGTTGAATCTCTCCTTGATTAGTCTCCATCCATTGTTTCTTGTCCTGCCTTTAGGTTGACCTTGCAGAATTGGTTGACCCCCCTCTTCTTTGTGGCAGCCCCTTAGATATTGGAACACTGCTATCATGTAATCCCTTAGTCCTTCTTTTCATTAGACATACTCAATTCCAGCAACCATTCTTCATATATTTTAGCCTATCCCAGTCCCCTAATCATATTTGTTGCTGTTTGTTGCATTAAACACAGTAGAATTTTTATTTCCAAGAAAGCGCATAAAAGATAGACTGTCAGATATATTTTCAGTTATCTAGGGATGTGGAGGCATCCCCCCACTTCGAATGTATCATATGTTTCTATCTACTGCTTTAATCCACCAATTTAATGCAACTAACTCCATCCTGAATCCCCAAAATGTATTTGGGCTTCAACTCACATCTGGAGGGGATCAGACCATCTGCTGGGGGTGCCTTAATGTAGATTACTATTCAAAAATAGCTAAATCTTCCAGCCATATAATTTCAGAGTTTTAAGCTTGTCTCCTCTGCCACTAGTTTCTTATGATGGAAAATAGTTGGTGTCGGGCAAAGTAATTACCTACTTTTCTTTTTCTCATCTCTGATGAAAGATAATTTCATTTAGTAACTCTTCAAGAGAAGAAAGTTTGAAGAAAGTATTGTGGGTGCAGTGGAGTAACAGAGGGATAGAATCAAGATCACGAGAAGTGTGATACTACTGCTTTATAATGCCTTGGTAAGACCACACTTGGAATATTGCATCCAATTTTGATCATCACAATATAAAAAAGTTGTTGAGACTCTGGAAAGAGTGCAGAAAAGAGCAACAAAGATGATTGGGAGGCTGAAGGCTAAAATATATGAAGAATGGTTGCAGAAATTGGGTATGTCTAGTCTAGTGAAAAGAAGGACTAGGGGTGACATGATAGCAGTGTTCCAATATTTCCAATATTTGAGGGGCTGCCACAGAGAAGAGGGGGATCAACCTATTCTCCAAAGCACCAGAAGGCAGGACAAGAAGCAATGGATGGAAACTGAACATAGAGAAAAGCAATCTAGAACTAAGAAAAAATTTCCTGAACAGTGAGAACAATCAACCAATGGAACAGCTTGCCTTCAAAAGTTGTGGGTGCTCAACATTGGAGGTTTTTAAGAAGAGACTGGACAGCCATTTGTCTAAAATGATATAGGGTCTCCTGCTTGAGCAGGGGGTTGGACTAGAAGACCTCCAAAGTCACTTCGAACTCTGATATTCTGTTCTAAACATCCTGTCTTTTACTATACATTCCTCTTGTCAAAGGCCTGCAGTTTCCTAGTTTTGTCTACTTCAGTTGAATCCCAAGGGAAGACACTACTGTATTGTCGTTTTCAGTAGTGGTGCTTCTGTTGGAAGGCTATTTTTACATAGCTTTAGCTAAGACTACAGTTCTCTGTACTGAAGATCAGAAATCAACCAACTCCTTGTCCTGATTTCAACTAATCAGTACAAAGCAACATGTGTAATGAAAGGAGAACCAGCCAAACACCAATAATTTCTATTGTCTTCCTTTGGGATTTAAACTGAAGTATAGAATCTAGAAGACTGAAAATATTGGAAAGAGGACAATGCAATCAAAGACAGAACATTCACCTATAAGAGAACCTCCAAACATTCTTTTGACTCCATTGTCCAGTTTAATTGGTCACAAGTTGTATAGTTCTGATATCCTGGGCTGACCTTAATTTTTCCCAACTTTGCCTCGTTTGTCAGCATAGACACCTTCCACCAAATTGAAGAAGTCAATAAAATTCACAGCAGGCCAAAATCCAACATTTCAGCCTAGACTGCATAACATCCAAATGGTGATGTCCTGTAAAGCTGCCAGATTAACTATCCCTCCTTGTAGAATTGAATGACAGCGAATCAAGTACATTGACCAAGATCTGTCAACCTGTCAGCAGCCATGAAAGGCTCTAACCTCATAGAGACCTACTAGGGCAGGAAGAAAGTGAAGGGACTTGCACATCTAGAAAGAGTGGGGTGCTGTTAAATATTTAACAACTGGCTGTGCTGGCTCCATTGTTCCTGCTTTGCTTCCAGCTGCCAAACAGATTGGTGCATTTGGCACTGGGGCTTAGCTTCACTCTCAACTGCCTTGCAAAATTCCAAAAAAAGTAACAATAACAGAATAACAGAGTTGGAAGGAACCTTAGAGATCTTCTAGTCCAGGGGTCCCCAACCCCTGGTCCGTGGACCAGTACCGGGCCATGGCATGCCAGCAACTGGTCCACACAAACAAGCAAAGCCCCACACAAACCATGCTCCCTCCAGTCCATGGAAAAAACTCTCTCCATGAAACTGGTCCCTGGTGCCTAAAAGGTTGGAGACCTCTGTTCTAGTTCAACTCCCTGCTCAAGCAGGAGACCCTAGACCAGGGGTAGGCAACCTTGGCTCTTTTATGACTCGTGGACTTCAACTCCCAGAATTCCTGAGCCAGCGTGGCTCAGCTTGGAAACCTCTCCCTTTCCCCTCAGCGTGGCTGGCTCAGGAATTCTGGGAGTTGAAGTCCACGAGTCATAAAAGAGCCAAGGTTGCCTACCCCTGCCCTAGACCATTCCAGACAAATGGCTGTCCGATCTCTTCCTAAAATTCTCCAGTGATTCTCCACCCACAACTTCTGAAGGCAAGTCGTTCCACTGGTTAATTGTTCTTACTGTCAAGAAATTTCTCTTTACTTTTAGCTAGGTTGTTTCCTTGCAATAAGCTCTTGAGAGGTGCTGCAAGTCAGTTCACTTCCTACCATTTATCATGCTTTTGTCCTATTTTTTCCATTTATTCAATTGTAACTGATTATTATTATTTTTTTTTGCAGAATGGAAAGCATCCTAAGCTCCTAACTCAATTAGTTTTTAATTCTGCAGATCTGAATGATAATTGATTTTACAATTTTGTTGTTCGGTTGTTTTATCCCTTCTGACACTTAATGACCTGATGGGTCACAGCTCACCCTAGCTGCTTTTTAAAGTTCTTTTAGTCTGATGCCCAGGATCAGTATCTTAACCATTTGATCTCTTTTTTAATTGCCTGGTTACAATACAGTAGTTACACATTAACGGTTTTGCTGCTATTGTTTGGTCTAGTAGAAAGTTCCCATCATGTAAACCTACTGGACTGTAAAATGTTGGCCATTGCAAAGAGGCCTCTATTGCTATCCACAGAAAGAAGGGATGGAGAGGAAAGAAGAGGTATGGAAGTTAGGTAGGTAGGTAGGTAGGTAGGTAGGTAGGGAAGGAAGGAAGGAAGGAAGGAAGGAAGGAAGGAAGGAAGGAAGGAAGGAAGGAAGGAAGGAAGGAAGGAAGGAAGGAAGGAAGGAAGGAGTGGTGGGATTCAAATATGCTTCAGGACGTCCGTTCTGGGCCTGGGCAACAAAAAATTAGCTACCGATTCTGCCGAAGTGGTGCGAACCGGCTGAATCCCACCACTGGAAGGAAGGAAGGAAGGGGAGGAGGGTGGGAGGAAAAAGAAAGTAAGGAAGGAGAAAGGGGGATGGAGAAAGGAGAAAGAGGAAGGGAGGAGAAAGGAGGACAGAGGGAGGAAGGGAGGAAGAAGAGGGAGGGAGGGAAGACCCTAGCTACTTACATTTTTTTTCAAAGTTCAGCTGAACCGTCCCTTGCACCTAAATTTATATCCTAAAAGTTTATGAAATATCCAGATATAAATCAGACGAGCCAGAATCTGTTCAGCAAAGCAAAATGAATTAGCTCTGCCCTGATTTATACATTCCTAGTTTCCAATGAATTATTCAGCAGATTTGGTACAGGGATACGGGTCACCAGAGAGTCATCTATCCCAGGCCTGTCCGCCTGGATCTAAAACATCTTTCTGATTCACAGGAAATTCCTTTGGATCCAATTGGACTCTCATACAATGGGCAAAGTTTTCCTGGTCCTCGGTATGTATTGTATTTTGGTGGTTATACCGGGCGCTCTCAAACATATCCATAAACTAGGTTAATAAATGTTTGGAAAAGATGTTGGAGGAGAGAAACATGAGTTTCTTTTTCCTCTCTGAGCAGGGACGCACACACACGTATACAAACACATATGATTATTTACTGCACTTACAAGGCTACACAATACATAGCATCATTATGTTCATTATATTTCCAGGAACGTGTCTCAAGGGAAAACAAAATTTCATTTGGTTCCCCACCCCCCACCCATTCCTAAAGGAAATATAAGATGAACTGTTCCGAGACAACATTACTATATTTTTGTACGGGGGGGGGGGAGAATGGGATTTGCATTTTAATTAAAATTTGCATAAACTCCCTGTTCCTGGGTCATAGTGCTGGATCCTGCTATCACTCAGATGCTCGAAAAATATAAATTTGTTTACATGGCTGGAGAGAAAAAATGGTTGCTAGGAAAGAATAACGAGACCTTGTGTGCTCAGTTGCTGTCACAATAAATCTCAGAGAGTTGTGGCTACCAGTTCTCCATAAGGCCTATGGCAACCTGGGAATATGAGGGCACACAGGGCAGTGGATCTTAGCAGAACAACCTCAACTGTGAAAGCCAGTTGCATACAGTAACAGAATAACAGAGTTGGAAGGCACCTCAGAGGTCATCTAGTCCAACCCCCTGCTCAAGAAGAACTTATACCACTTCAGACAAATGGTTGTCCAGTCTCTTCTTAAAAACCTCCAGTTTTGGAGCATTCACAACTTCTGGAGGCAGGTTGTTCCACTGGTTAATTGTTCTAACTGTCAGGAAGTTTCTCCTCAGTTCCAGGTTGCTTCTCTCCTTGACTAGTTTCCATCCGTTGCTTCTTGTCCTGCCTTCAGGCGCCTTGGAGAATAGCTTGACTCCCTCTTCTTTGGGGCAGCCCCTGAGATATTGGAACACTGCTATCCTGTCCCCCCTGGTCCTTCTCTTCATTAAACTAGACATACCCAATTCCAGCAACCGTTCCTCATATGTTTTAGCCTCCATTCTCCTAATCATCTTTGTTCCTCTCCTCTGCACTCTTTTTAGAGTCTCAACATCTCGTGGCAACTGAGACTAGATGCAATATTCCAAGGGTCGTCTCGCCGAGGCATTATAAAGTGGGATAAATGAGGAAGATGGAATAAGAAACCCAAATCTCAAAATGTTTGTCAACAGAGACATTTTCCTGCTGTCTTCGCCACCCCTTTCTTCAAATCAGGAAGGATGAACTGAGATTTAGAACAAGCTTTACAGTCAGAAAATAAAGTCTCTGATCTTCATTCGTCTTGGAAAACTCAGCTGCAAACATTTGTTCTCTGCCAAAATAAAGGTGTCAGGATTCTAAAGGAAGGCAAGGTTTACAGCTGCACTGCGCACAAATAGTAATAATAGGATAAAAAGGGGATGCTTTATTAAGCTGTCTTGCATGTGGCATGCTGGCACTGCATTGTTTTATTTCAGTGAATCATACACCATGTTGATGATGATTCCAAGGAAGAGAGCAGAACATGTGTGTATGTCTGTGAGCTGTGGGGGAACTCTTGACAATTAGCAGGAAAACCAATTAGTCCATCCCAAAGAGGTTGAGGCCAGAATCTTCTTAAAAACTCCCAGAGATGGAGAACTACCTACCTCCATAGGTACATGGTTCTACTGTTGTGTAGATCTCACCATTAGGAAGTTTTTCCTTTATATTTAAACAAAATCTGTATGTTATTCCCAACTTAATTAAGATTGGACAACTATTTGTCTGAAATGATATAAGGTTTCCTACTCGAGCAGGGGGTTGGATTAGAAAACCTCCAGGTCCCTTCCAACTCTGTTATTGTCTTAATTTCTGTGGCTGGAAACAATGGTACTGGGCCATACTACGTACTTAACCTGGTGTCCCAAGTAAAACATTTTCCAGATATGCACAATACACAGGACCGGGGCTTTTTTTCTCATAGAACGCCCAGAACGGAGTTCCGGCACCTTTTTTGGATGGAACCATGTAGGATAGGCAAGGCGGGTTGTATGACGTGTGTGAGTTCCGGCACCCTTTTTTTTTCTTCTTCAAAAAAAGCACTGCACAGGACTGTATGTTAACCAAATAAGCTGAGTTCACACAACCTCTTAAGCCACTGAACTAGGTTTCAGTTATGGGACCTGATAGCCCAATCCAAGCTGAGTCTCAGATTCTGCTCCACCAAGTCTTTCTCTCCATACAGCAAACTGTGGAAGAATTAGGTGGTAGTGGCTGGTAGGATAGGACTGTTTCCAAACAGTTAGATCATATGTTTCCAACAACCACTCCTTGACGTCTGGAATAATGTCCAATTTCTCAAGACGATTCTTTTAGCCACCTCTCTTACTCAGTACAACTATAATTCCAGAGAAATGGATCCCAAAGCTTAGTTCAGCATTACACGAACACCTTCAAACATTTAAAAGTTTCTCCACGAATCTGCTTATATGCATTAATACACTCTGCTCAAACTTACCAAAAGGTGAGAGGACCATACCATATGTATCAATGAACCTTCACGTGTCTTATACTTCAGAAAACATGTTGAAGTCAAGCCACTAAGTGATCAATGCAGTAGATTGCTTCACTTGGAACTCGCAACAACTTCTGGGATTTGATTTCCCTTCCTGCTTCGAATAATGACCTATGTTGGCTGTGATCTCAGCTTGGAGAAACTCCCATTTCTCTCCTCAAATACTACTACTGTACGTTTTAAACCTACATTTCTTGTTTCCTGCTTAGTGTACTTTATACCTTACCTTTTAACAACAAAGAGGTTTGACAATTTGACATAGAGATGTTCTTTAATCATTTAACACCCAAAGGTAAACTTAGCTTGTGTTGAAATGTTTTGCAGATAGATACGTTTGCACACACTATCACTATGTATTAAATAAATCTCCCTACTTTTCTTTTTCCTTCCTTCCTTCCTTCCTTCCTTCCTTCCTTCCTTCCTTCCTTCCTTCCTTCCTTCCTTCCTTCCTTCCTTCCTTCCTTCCTTCCTTCCTTCCTTCCTTCCTTCTTTCCTTCTTTCCTTCCTTCCTTCCTTCCTTCCTATCTCCCCTCCCTCCCTTCCTTCTTTTCTTTTCTTTCTTCCTTCCTTCCTTCCTTCCATCCTTCCTTCCTCCCTTCCTCCCTTCCTATCTCCCCTCCTTTCCTCCTTTCTTCCTTTCCTTCTTTGCTTCCTTCCTTATCTCTCCTTCCTTCCTTCCTTCCTTCCTTCCTTCCTTCCTTCCTTCCTTCCTTCCTTCCTTCCTTCCTATTTCTTTTGATAGAGTTGCTCCATTTGTACCATAAAATAGGGAGTGAAAAAAATAAAGTATGTTGGGAACTTCACAGATCAAGGACAAAAGAAACATTAGAATAAAATGAACTTCTTGCCCTTTATTTTATAATATAGTTTTTCTACGCTCTATAATTAGAGCAATGAATGGTGCTGTTTGGAAACCCATAAAATGAGGAACTGGGTTATGGTAAACAGCTTGAAAAATAAGCCCTTTTGTAAATTATAGTACAGTTTTTAAACTTGAGTTATAAAGCCGCGCCAAACCAAATAAAAACACAGCCCCCCATGTGAACGCTGACACAGCTGTAACTAAATGATGTTCAGCTAAATGCTGCAGTAATTATTTGCTCATTAATTACACATTTTTGCAAGTCACAAGAGTAACACCAATTGGAAAATAGGAATAATTATCAGCAGTAATACCGCAAAAGCACACATAGATATAGAATATCTTCTATTTTAAGGGTAATAATTGCAAAGCGGGCCAGAAATTAATAAGAAATACATAATTGAAAATTAACCTTGCAAGTATGTTAACTATCCGTGGTAGGCTTGCAATTCTATTGTTTTATAGAATTGCAAAAGTATCAGAGGACGCTCTAAGTAATATTTGGTGAAGGTCAAAACAGAGAGATCTCCTTATGATTAACGAATAATGATAATTGAAAAGAACGGACAGGGGGAAAAACACCAAAGAAGTGCCTTGTGGCATTGTGCAATTGCCAAATATCGGTATCCAGAGGTTGTATTGTTTCCAATAACTTGTAGGCTTAGCACAATGTCTCAAGCTCAGTGGGCACTAAAAGAAGTTTCAGGGGTTTAGAGTCACTCCTACCACGTTTATGAAAGACATCTGATCTGCTTCCCACTGTAATGGTGTGTGAGGATGGCCTTGGGAGACAGGAGGGAGACCCAAAGAATGGACAACCAGCATGTAAGACCTCCAAGGTCCCTTCCACCTCTGTTATTCTCTTAATTTCTGTGGCTGGAAAAAATGGTCCTTGGCCATACTATGTACTTAACTTGGTGTCTCAAGTAACACATTTTCCAGATATGCACAATACACAGGACTGTACGTTAACCAAATAAACTGAGTTCACATAACTCGTTAAGCCACTGAACTAGGTTTCAGTGATGGGACATGACAGCCCAACCAAAGCTTGTAGGCTTAGCAGTGGGCACTAAAGCTCAGTGGGCACTAAAACAAGTTTCAGGGGGTTAAAGTCACTCCTACCATGTTTATGAAAGAGAGTTGGTCTGCTTCCTACTTTAATGGTGTGTGAGGAAGGCCTTGGGAGACAGGAGGGACCCAAGAATGGACAACCAGCATGTAAAAGATGTCTCAGCGATGTCCCATCACTGAAACCAGAGAAGGAAGGAGGGCATGGAAATATTTCAGAAGCGACCCTCCCTAGTTTTCTGAAGAGTAAAAGGATAAAAAGAGAAAAGTACTTTCAGTCTTTCAAGACTGATGTTAGTCCCGTAAAATAATCCAGACAAGAAGCACAATCTGGAGCACTCATTCTATCTTTATTATTAAGTTATATGAACAGAATTTTGCACATCTGAAAGTATTCCTTTCTTCCTATCTTTTAACTCCCTGGAAAAAACAGGGAAAGTCCTTTCTGAAACATTTCTGTCCCTCCTTCGGTGGATCCAGAAACCTTTTACACGTTGGTTGTCTAGTCCAGAAGACTCCATACTTGGCAACTTTAAGACTTGTGGACTTCAACTGGCATGGACTTCTCCATGCTGGCTGGGGAATTCTGGGAGCATGGCTGGTTGAGGAATTCTGGGAGTCCACAAGTCTTAAAGTTGCCAAGTTTGGAGAACCCTGATGTAGTCTGTGACTCTCCCTCCTGTCTCCCAAGGCCATTTCCACATACCATTACTCCTACTCACCGATGGGAACCTTACATCCCTGACACAGATGCAACGTTTCTATCTGTAGCAATTTCCATAGGAAGGCATATGATGGGGTTAGTTTTGGAGTGATGGCATCATAAAGTCTCTTAACTATTTCATTTTGTCGTGTTTCTACTTTATCTTGTTTCTATTTTATCTTAGGTTTTACAGAATCAGTCTCAAATGTGCTATTAAAATGTCCATTGCACACCTAAAGACAATCACGCTTAATACTTGCAGTTGATAATAACTCTAATTTCTATTGCGATCAGGGGATTGTTACTCTTCTCCTAGGTGATCACACTTCAGAAACTTCTAAGAAGGTAGCAAAAGTTTTATCTATAGCCATTGCTGTTGGAAACTGGTTCCTCCCTCTTCTTGTTAATTGTTAGGTGTTTATTGCTTTAAAATTTTCCTGCAATTGTAAAGATTCTTCTTAGAGTTATTGTATTGTATGCTTGTCTTTACTATGTTTGATTTTGGACTATAAATAAATTTTGAGGTTTTACTATCCAGTTTCTTCCTCACTTTGTTTTATGTTTAAATGTCTAATTTTTATCTGACTCTTACACTTTCTTTACAGTATTGGGTTATTGTTTCTGAATTTTTCTTTTTTAAAACCTTATTGGTCATTGACTATTGTTAAATGAATTTGATTTGATTTCAATTTGATTTGATTGTTGCAAATCAAACCGATTTCAAGATTGTCAGTTTCAAATTTTTTAGGAGAAACAGTCATCATTCTTCATCGATCTCATCCCATCACTGACCACAAACTTAGTCACGTGCAATCACTTAAAATCAATGGGAGTTAATCACCAATTTCGTATCATTGGTATCAGTGGTCTACTCAAAGTATGACTGCATTAGAATTCAACACAGCCATTCAGACTCCGCAAGCGTATTAGTAATTTTAATTGAGTTATTGAAAAATTCCCACATTTATCATCCTCAGGTCTTTAACAGAGGTCTCCAGTAGGATATAGCCAGCTTAAAGGATATTTTATTTTGCATTATTTATGACCACTGTAATCTCAAAGGACTTTGGGCAGCATACAATATTAATAAGAATTAATTAACTCAAAAACATAATAATATATAAATAAATCCTCACAACGTTGGAAACGAAAGCAAATCACAACAGCAGAAATAAACCCCCAATAAAACCTAAGATAGGAGCCCACAGACGGGTAGTTGAGACTGAAAGTGTGTTAAAACAGGACAGGTTTAACTTGTTGCTGTAGCTAAATATAGGGTACAGGAATCTCTTGAGGAAGGAAGTGTCAAGTGCCAGGGAAATCAGCAGATTTAGGCAGTTCAAATTGGTAGTTACAACAGTTCATTTAGTGACCATTTGACCTTACCATGGCACTGAAACAAGCGACTATGACCAGTTTTCACACTGACTGTTGCTGTCATCCCCATGGTCACATAATCAAAATTCAGACGCTTGGCAACTGACTCATATTTGTGACCGTGGCTGTGTCCCAGGGTCACGTGATCCCCTTTTGCGACCTTCTGACAAGCAAAGTCAATGGGGAAACCAGATTCACTTAACCTCCGTGTTACTAACTTAATAACTGCAGTGAATCCCTGAACAACCGTGGCAAGAATGTTCGTTAAATGGGACAAAATTCACATAACAAATGTCTTGCTTAGCAACAGAAATTTTGGGCTCAACTATGGTCGTAAGTCGAGAACTACCTGTATAAAGATTTATTGCAAGCTTAAGCTCTCTACAAGAATCTGAACTACTAACAAACAAAGGAAATTAGTGTCAACATCCAGCAAGAGAATCCAAACAAGTCTCTAGGTTCATTCCATTTCCAGAAATCTTACTGTTTATTGAAAACACGGCATAGCACTGTCGGAGCAAAATTCACTCTGAGGTTCCCAGACACCAGATCAAAGAGTTAAACAATAGTCTCTTCGCTCAAGCCTCTGCCCTCTCATATAGTCTCTGTGAACAATTTCCCTTTGTTATGGGAACTGTCTGCTTTTCTTCCACACCTGCTTTAGTGTCCTTAGAAATGACTCAGGCTCTCATGGTCTTCAGCAGAATCAAAAAGGTTTCATTTCTACATCTAAACACTTTTAAAGCAACCACTTTCCCCCCCCCCCTTAACTCTAATGGCAAGTTAAAACGAAGAGGCACCTAGCTGCCAAAGTTTCATTATTGACAATTAGCGGGAGTTAAGAAGGAATTCAAGGTGGACTGGACTTAGATCTCTTGTGAGCACGCAGGGATTCATGAATGATGACATGTTTGACCCCTCCCTCGGGCTCAGCCTGGTCATTTCCTACAGGAAGTACAGATAGAACTTCTCTGATTGGTATGAAGATACAAGTTCAAATACTTATGATTCTATGATTCTATATTCCATGAAGCTTCAGGCATGGAGTGAACACAACCCTTGAGTGTTCCCAGTTAAATCATCTGATTTCGAAACAGATGAGAATCTGTTATTTGAAAGGCAGTAGCTTAGTAAAGGGAAGGCAATTCACACTGGGATTCACTGGTTTTAAAGCTGGCAAGCTGGGTTTGCAATGCTGAAATGCAAAAAGAGGGGAAACCAGAATGATTAACTGCAGGGATTTTTAATGCCTAGTGAAACCTGTAATTTGGGTTTGTGTGAAAGGCATCATGTTTGAAACTTGGCAATTTAAAGAAATGTTTAGGAATGGCATGTTTACTATCACTCACACACAACTCTGTCAGAGAGATGGCAAGGAAAACCTATTTTTTCCCCCAGTGAAACAATGCTCGCTCAGAAGGGTGGATTTCATTCTAAAAATTTCCCCACATGAAAACAGCATTACAGGAAGAAAAAAAAAAAGTGGAGTGGTATCTGCTTATTTTACAGTTATTTTACAAGTGGTAAGGAAATAGTTTAAAATAAACACATTTTAAAAAACGTCCCACATTTGGCAAAGCTATAGCTGATGGGATGGTAGCAGCAGGGGGAATTCTAGGAATGCAGATGGACAGAGATAAGCTAAAGAAAAATGAGCTTTTTTTTAACATATATATTATGATCAGATCTGCTTATCAAATAGAGATCCTCTCACCTGGGATACTTGTTTATTTAATATAGTATTCTTGTTAAATCGGGGTGGGAAAGCTTATAACTATTTGTAGATCTGCTATGTAAAAGGGAAGAGAAGTTATCAGGGTTTTTTTTTGTTTTTTTTCTCAGCATCCAGACAGGATGGATTCTATATGTTTAATGTTAAATTTATTTAATATTTGGTTCTTCCCCCCCGTTTTTTTATACACTTTTTTTCTTTTTTTGTTGTTAGTGTTGGAAGTATGTTTTTTTTTGTTTTACTGTTTTGCATTTATTCTTGTTGATAAAACTATATATATTTGGCAAAGCTATAGTATAGCTGATGAGATGGTGGCAGCAGCATAGTTTTATGACTATATATGGTATATATGAGTGTCTTAACCATCCAGGAAGGTGAATGTTACTTCTTTTTCCTTTTTCTCTTCAAGGTGTCTTTATCTTTCTTTGGGCTCTCTGACTGCCTCTGTTTTCTGGTTGGACCAAAAAAGGACGAATTCCTTGCTTTGTCTTGGTTCTTTTTTAATATATAGGAAGCTTAAAAAGCGGCAAAGATCATTGGATCGTAACAGATAAGGCACTGACATATACCCCTTAGCCATCTCGGAAGCTAGGCTAACTGCCAATACATTTAACATGACAACTTCACCCAGAGTTTCTTTTTCCTTTGGAATAATAACATCTTTTCTATCAAACTGAACCACCGTGGCACAAAAAAGACTGAAATGCAAACAAAACATTTGGGATGGCACATCTCCTTTCCATCCTCAAGTCCTGCCAGGCTATGGGCTTTGATCCTGACATATAGCAGGGCTGTGCAGCATCTTCTGAAGAAGAAGGAGGCGCTTGCCTTTAAGCCCAAATATAGACGGCGCTAGTCAAAAACGAAGTTTCATTTCATTGACATTTCAATTTAATTACAATTAACTAGAGCTAATAGGATTATCCTCCAGGAGTGTCCTTGTGAGAGTTACAGAGAAGGAGTCCAAATCCACAGATTCAATGGACTAGGTTGATCTGGACTGATTGGAATCACCCAGGTTGAGTCAGTTCTGTTAAGATTACAGGTAGTCCTTCTTTTACAACCATTTATTTAGTGACCGTTTAAAGTTTCAACAGCACTGGGGAAAAAAGTGACTTACAACTGGCTCTTATTCTCATAACTGTTGCAGCATCCCCGGGGGGTCACATGATTAAAATTAGGGCACTCAGTCTTTCGGATGGTGGTGTATAAAAAGTGAGAATTAAAATTACTAAAAGTTTTAAAGGTGAAATGTTAATATATGTTGCTAGTCCATGCACGATATGCCGTACACTAAGTAAATACATTAAATGTTTTAGTTGCGCATCTGAGTAAAGTACCATTAGAGATTGAGACACAGCTTATAAATCTCATTTCTGCAAGTGGATGAAATATGATGCCCAGACTGGCATCAGTCCTGGTCTTGTTTCCTTACCTCTTCAATTGTTCCTCCCAAACGAGAACAGAACGATCCAGGCATTTACACCCACACCTTACTGAAGGGACAAAAAGCATCCTAAACACCCAATGAATGAATCTGCGCTCCTCCTCCTGTGTGTTCTTAGCCAGTTCTACCCGTGGAATCATTCACTGCCAGATCACCTCCTGGCCCTGAAGATAATTGCTTTGTTTCCAGCCTATCTAATGTTGCAGTTCAGTTGGAAGCTAAGAGGGACGAAGGGCTGTATTTGAAAACTGTCACTCGTTTCAAGCTGTAGGTTAGGATGGGATGGAGGAGACGTATTGAGAAGCTGCCAGTCACCATTACTTGACACTTACGAATTAGTGGGTTACAGTTTGTGTATGGATGATGATAGTGAAATGTGGCAACAGTAGTGCTAAGCTTTATTTATAAGAAGTGTGTGTGGGGGGGGGGTTTGAATCACAGGGCTGGAAGGGACCTTTAAGGTCTTCTAGTCCAACCCCTGTCCAAGCCAGGAGTCTTCATACCTCCTGGCCAAATGGTTGTCCAATCTTTTCTTGAAAACTTCAAGTGACGGCGTACCCACAAATCCAGGAGGCAAGCTCTTCCACTGATTAATTGTTCTTACTGTCAGGAAATTCCTCTTTATTTATTTCCGGATTGGACCTCCTTTTGATGAGCTTCCGCCCATTTCTTCTCATCTTGCCCTCAGATGCTTGGGAGAGTAGACCTTTGACAAATGAAGGCGAATATGCGTGTCCCAGGAGAATGTTGCAGAATCCAATCTGGGTCAGTTACTGGAAGCAGAGGTTTCGGATTCGGTCTGGAGCCCATCCTCAGGGAACTTGTCTCTGGGGACACACACTGGGGACACACACTCTGCTAGAGAGAGTGTGAGCTCCCTGGACACACACTCTGCTAGAGAGAGTGTGAGCTCCCTGAGAATAAGCTCCAGCACATTCTGAAAGCTCAGAAGACAAAAACCTTTGATCCCGGTGACCCATTCAGATTGGATCCTTCCTTTTTTGTTTTTCTATTTTTTCCCCCTGTTCTGTCCAGCTAACTAAATTAAGCTCCCACAAAAGTTGTTACTTGGTATAGCTGTGCACAGAGCCATGCTAACTTAAATATTAGTCTAAAGGAGTTTCAACACAGATTGGCTAGATTCAACTGTTCAATAAGCCGTGCACTCATTAAAGAAATCTGGCTTTCACTTTGCTTGTCAGAAGCCAGCTGGGAAGGTCCCAAATGGTGATCACTTGACCCCAGGATGCTGCAATGCACGCCGGTTGCCAAGCACCAAACTTTGATCACGTGACCTTGGGGATGCTACGACGGTTGTAAGTGCAAGGACTGATCATAAGTCACTTTTTTCACTCCTGTTGTAACTTGGAACAGTTGCCTTAACAAACGGTTGTAAGTCGAGAACTATAAGCTATTGTATGCTGTGATGGTGCAGTGGTTAGAATGCAATATTGCAGGCTAACTCCATGTTCAGAGCCAGCAGTTCGATCCTGACCGGCTCAAGGTTGACTCCGCCTTCCATCATCTTATCATACTGTTTGAACTGAGCCATCTTGTTAATCTATAATATGATTACAGAAACATCTGCAGAATCAGATGTTATCAGAACAACACCAACCTATAAAGTCCTTGATGCTCCCTGAGCTTGGTTGTTTTCTTGTAGACATTTCATTGCACTGATGATGTTACCTAATTTGGTAATGAAATGTCTTCAAGAAAACCACCCAGCTCAGAAAGAAACAAGGACTCTACAGTTCAATCCTGAGCGACAAATATTCTCTTCTATCAGTACAATCCTATGTTCAATACAATCCTATGATGCTGACTCCACCAATTACATATATTTATTCATTGAAAATTAATTAAAATACATGCATACAACATGACAACACAAATCCAAAAGGGAGGAAGTTGTGTCACCAGGGTATAGAAAAGCCATGCTATCATTTTCCTCCCTTATCTTTGCACAGTTACTCTCACAGTTACACTGTTAACAATTACACTGATATGGGTATTTTGTCTGGTGTTCAGCATCTGGTGCAAATGCAGCTGTGGTGCTAGGTAACCCAATGTGTGAAATGCTTTTCCTGAAACCTCTGTACCTGAGATGATGTGGGATGATACAATGGCCTGGCTTTGAGGGGCATGGACATCTCCCATGTGTAAATCTGATCTTAACACTGCAACAAATTAACAACATGATGGTCTGAACGTTGCTTGGCCATTAATCAGCTTCAAATAAAATCCTCCTGCTTTAATTAGCTTCCACAACAGGGGTTCCCAACCAGGGGTGCTCGTACCCCCTGGGGGTGTGAGACGATATTCCAGGGGGTGCGAAAACTTGGGTTTTCAAAATTATAGTGTAATTCGTTGCCGTTATTTTGAACTTTTGTATCAGCAGCGTTCTAGGGGTTGCAGGGTATAGAAAAGGTTGGGAGCTGCTCAGTGGTGGGATTCAAATATGTGAACAACCGTTTCTCTGTGTGAATGCCGCTTCCAGAAGTCCATTCTGGGACTGGGCAACAAAAAATTAGCTACCGGTTCTGCCAAACTGGTGCGAACTGGCTGAATCCCACCACTGGAGCTGCTGTTCTACAAAATGGTACTCTTGGCAGTTGTAATGTCAAGGTTTATTCCCTCCTTCTCTGGCTCTCCTGATGCTGAATTGGTTATCACTTACATGATTATCATGTGGTGGCGCAGTGGTTAGAATGCAGTATTGCAGGCTAATTCTGCCAACTGCCAGCAGTTCGATCCTGATGGGATCAAAGTTGATTCAGCCTTCCATCCTTCCAAGGTCAGTAAAATGAGGACCCAGATTGTTGGGGGACAATATGCCGACTCTGTAAACCGCTTAGAGAGGGCGGTAAAACACTGTGAAGCGGTATATAAGCCTAAGTGCTATTGCTATTGCTACTTTCAGATGTCATTCCCAATGTGCTGTTCCGTTCCGAAGACCACACTGTAAAAATGTGCTAAATATGCTACTTTCCAGAAGTAGAAAAGACAGTGATGACTGTGAAGCTGTGGCGCATTCTAAGATTTTAATAGGTCCATGACTGACACAGCAGGTCCCTAAAGAGCATCAAAAGGCATGAAAATGAAATCAGGGATTTGTGCTTTTTCATTATACCATTTTGGGGACCAGCAGAAATAATTAATCCCAGACAAAGTTGGGAATCCTCCCTCAACGATAGGCAGGTATCCAGAGTGCAATTAAGCAACATGCAAAAAGTGGCAGAAATGTTTTATTTTTCTCTTCACAGTAGTGAGTGTGGCTGTAGGTTTTGGAATGGCTGCTTAAGCCTTAGTTGCCTTGCAATCAATCTCTGTAGGGACTTTTCATTATTTTCTCTTTGCAAATGAAGTTCACAGCTCAGGAAAGGGTCCGGTAGATTCTTGGCACGGAAGAGCGGGAGGGCAGGATAGGGGAATTCACCAACCACATCCAGGAGACAAACAACAGTTGTTTTTAACTAGCTAATTAATTGCAATGGACATGCAAGGGGTAGGGATGGGGAGTGACGCGGCATTTTAATTCATGAGTATGTAATTCAGTATGCACAGAAGACGATGGTGCCAAAATTAGATGCAGACTGGCAGCAATTATGGAGCTCAGAAATACACAGGCGGAAGGAGTACCATACGTGCGCAATCTTCATGTGAAGAGCATGAGTCTGGATGGAGGATGCATGAGATGAGCTGTCTTAGAAAATGGGTTAAAAACCTCCAGGTCTCAATTAACAAGGATGCGTAAACATTTGGTGAAAGATGTGGCAGACAAAGAGGAAAGTGGCTGTGGTCATGTCAGCCACGAAAGACCAGGTCCACGTTTGAAGGTCCAATTTAACTGGTTTATTGCTACTCATGCCTATGCACAGGAACATTTTCAGTGAAGAGTTAGCACCTACTAGGAGACAGCTAAGGGTCAATGGAATTCAAGGAGTTGGACTTAATCCGCTTGTGACTACACAGAGATTCTAGGCTGACTCTTCTTTTAACTCCACCCCAGGTTCTGCCATTTCTTCCCCTGAAGGTCAAAGCAGATAAGGGGGTGTGTCCAATTAAAACTAGCCAGCTTCTCATAGGATTCTTTGTCAAATGCATTGCTGAAATAAAGATAGATTACATTTATAGCATTCCCACAAAATCCTAGGTCCACCCAAATCCTAGTCATTCTAAGAAAAAGTTAAACTAAGGGTTGTCAAATACATAGTCTGGGCTTTGAAAAAGTGCATTAATAAACTCAAAGCTTATTTCTTTAGTTATGTTCAAAAGAAAAAAGAGAAAAAAAATCAGGATACCAACTACTCAGTGAAGATTTCAAAATGCTAACAATGAATCCATTATTTTATTGACTGATAATTTCCTTAATCTGTTGTGGGAATTCCATAAATGTAATATATCTTCATTTCAGCAATGGATTTGACAAAAACAAACAAACAAAGAAACCCTGGTTTGTAAGATGATTAAGTGTAAACACAGAGCACGCAAGAAGCATGTTTCAGCTATGGGAATTGCCAGATGAAGCTTCAAAGCATGGTGAAACGAAGCAACATAGAAATGAAGAGGACAGGTTGCTTCACATACATCTATTTTTTTAAACAATGCATAGATCATACAACTTTTTTCCTACTAGGGTACAGGAGTTGATGAAGAAAATTGGTCCTATAATAAATGCTAAGCTGTAAACGCCCATCACCTTCCTGTTCAGATTTTAAGTGCAGTGTCATTAAAGACAAGGAGATTACCTGAAAGCATTCTTAGGTTCTTCTCCACGCTCTTCTTGACACCCTAATGTTGAAATATGAAGCAAAGCCCAGCTTGTTTTTCCTGCAAATTTTCACTTTAGTTGATGGTGTTGAATAAATGGAAAAACCCCCCACAAATGAACAAATACATATTTATTAAGCAGAGAAAGAGAATTTAGGAAGACGTCCAAAGCTAACAGCACGGAGAGAATTCTTGTCTGAATTCAGCACATTCAAATAGTTCAGGAAATAGTTTACTACGTGCATCACATTTTGGAAATGGTGTTGGCAACTGAGGCAAGTGGGCAAGATTGCCTGGATTGCTCTTTTATAAATATATATATACATATATTAACATGTTTTAATTACATTTTAAAAGTGGTTACCCAGAGAGAAAACTTAATACACCCGTGTTTATATTACTCATGCACCAGGAAGCATCCCAAGTTGGCTTGTCGCTCAAAATAAATTAACATCTTATTATCTTCTGGGCCACAGATTGGTGGATGAGGCCATTGCAGCTGATCTCGGAAGAGGTGACCGAACAGACTGTCAGGATTCAAGGACAGGTCCAAAGTCCTCCTGATGCATTAATGGAATGTGTGTGTTGAACAAACAAGAGCTTTAGGCTGTGGGGTCCTTGGTTCTCTCTGAGCTTGGTTGTTTTCTTGCAAATGTTGCATTACTCAACTAGGTAACATCATCAGTGCTAGGATGGAATGGGGTTTGCTCTCTTTTTATACACCAGTGGCTTGCCCTGTCAGTATTCATGGGAATGATCTTGGCAGTTCCTTGATTGGGCTGTTGTTTACTATTAGCTCTTGATTGGGGTATTGTTTTCTTGATTGTTGTCTTGGTATTAATCCTGCTTATTTGGGTGTTGATTGCTAATGAGGAGATGTTTTGATCTTTTTGTTTCCTTTTGGGCCTTTTGATTGTCTCTTTTGAGTGGTATGTAGATGTTGTTTATCTCTGTGTGCCTGCTGATGGCTGATTTGTCTGACTGTCAGCCTTCCAGGAATTATCTGGCATTTTTGGACTGGGCTTGATCTAGTATGTGCACAGTTTCCCAGCTGAAACTATGGCCGAGCCTGTCCATGTCTTGTGAAATTAAGAAGTTTTCAGCATGTCTTCTGACTGCTAGTTGCTATTCATGGATGCTTTAGACCAGGGGTGTCAAACTGCCGGCCTGCAGGCTGGTTGCATCATGCGGAGGCCGTGCCCGCCCCAGCTCCGGCAATGCAAAAAAAGTCGCAATACGTCGCGACACGTCACGTGACACGGCGAGTTTGACACCCGTACTTTAGACTGTGATGAGGTTGTGCTGGGTCTCTTGTATTATCCTGGGCCTGATTCTTCCTCTTGGATGACAAGCATTTCACTGTGATGGAAAATCATAACTGGCCCTGGATTGCCTCTTTCAGTCACCCTTCATTTCTCTTCCCCCCCTATTGTTTGGGGCTTTAGGGGGAAAGAGAAATAGGAAGCAACTGAAACTTTGGGGTTTCACATCAGTTTCACATCACTTAGCCGAAGCTTTATGACTACAGTGTGTGCAGGAAATTCATAACCAATATTGTGCACATTTTAGAGATTAGGATTCAATCACCTAAAAATGTAAAGGAGGGCATAAACAAATAATCTGCCTGCAACATCGTAAAGCCCTGGCATCTTTTGCTGAGAAGATAGAGCAGCTGCAGCTGTGTGATCTCGTGAAAAAAACATAATTGCTTTAAGGGAATGTAAATGGCTCCTATGTTTATATGCCTGTGCGCACTGAAATGCTTTCTGGAGATTGACAGAGCCCTAATAAGCTTGTTTGCAAATACCTCTCTAATGTACTACTTTACATTACTTGCCCTGCTATAGAATCTGTCTATTTATGTGCATATTTGTTTTTTGCACAGATTCTTTGAAAGTTGCAAATAGCATCACAGAATTCTGACTTGGGCAAATTAGCATTATCCGGTTCTGTTATTGATTCAGGAAAAGCAAATTAGTAACCCTCCAGATATAAAAACAATCAATGAACCATCTTGTCTTCTGTTTTTCTTCAAGGGATGGGACTTGTAGGTTGGATCATTATAGGTTTTATATACTGCTCCCCCCCCCCAATGTTCCTTTCGCACAGCGTTTTTTATATGATTTCAGCTGCCTGGTTGAATGATCAGTCTTATACATTGAAGTAATAACTAATAAAGAGATGAAAAGAGAGCCAGTTTGGTGTAGCAGTTCAAGCACCAGGCTAGAAACCGGGAGCCCGAGTTCTAGTCCCATTTCAGGCATGAAGCCAACTACAGTCTTGGGCCAGTCCTTCTCTCTCAGCCCTAGAAAGTAGGCAATGGCAAATCCAAATTTTGCCCAGGGAAACCACAAGGATTTGTCCAGCTAATTATTAGGAGGCAACACTGACTTGACTAAGGCCACTAAATAAATAAAAGAGAGGTTCACTTCTTGGCATCCAAAATGACCATCAGAAGATATGACTATTGATCCTTGCCAACGTTGATCCCTTTGTAAGACCCACTCCTGACTTCTCTGGATGTTTGGTTATGTTCTCCTTTCTTTTTCATTCCTGGCTTCTGAACAACTCTTGCTAAGCATTTTTTTCTTCTTCTCACCTTCAGAACCTGAATATTTATTCTTTTTTATGCTACAGAATTTCCATTAAATCAGTTCTGGATTTTGATGTTGATTCAAGCAGTGCAGAATGTCTCTGCTGTCCAAACATCTCCTCCTTCCTGTCCTACCTTTGCTCTTGGTTCAAGTCCCACCTTCCTTGCTATGACAAGGTTCTGGGAAGTCACCAGTTTAACCAGGTGAAATAAGCACCGATCATCCACTCATCAAAGCTCAAAATGCACTAGGGATTGTAAACTTCCCAGGTGAACTCTCTGTTTATCAAAGCACGGAAAGAAACAAATGGTCGCCATTACAAAGATGCATAATTTGGCAATTATGACCATTTGTTTTGTTGACACCACTGCAAATAGTTATTAGAAAAGCCAAATATGACCAGATCATATATTTCCGGTATACAAACAGGATCATAAAGGGGAACAGAGGGGAGGTACTACCAGAGTGGTCCCTTGCAATAAAGGAAAGCAATTGTAAACTATTAATGCTCTTTTGAAAAGAGTAGTTTTAACAAAGTAAGCAAGAATCATTTCCTTTGGTTGAGTGTTGATTCCCCAGCGTGCTCTCAGTAAGTAATTAGAATAGCCCAGTGAATGTCAGCATCCACTTGTTTATTCTCATTATTTTATCATTTTAAAAACCCTCTAGGTGATGAGACATGCAGTATAGAACATAATTACCATTATTAGCATACTAATTGGACACAAAAATAGGCCAGCTACAAGGTATCCAACTGAATAATTTCACATTAATCAAACACCAGAGTGAATAAGTCCCATTGTTGAATTGACAGCTCCTGTAATTGCCTATATATATATATATATATATATACCCTGAAAAAAAATTAAGAATTTCTCCGTAGTCCTGGCAAGCCAAAGATACAATGTGATTTAGCCATCACCACCCCCTAACATTCTTTATATCTTTATATTGCTGCCTCTCATTCAAGTTCAATGAAATATCATGATAAGGGATTGCAAAGTCCATTAGCGAGTGGACTTAAACCTAGCAAGGCAGGGCTGCGAAGAAACAGCGATTTATATGATAAGCAAACAAAGAGTTTCCAACAAATTGAGATACCTGCTTCCTGCAATTCCATTTATCCTTAAATGCATATCAAGACTTAATAACAACATTGGAGAGAAGTAGACAGAGAGAATCCTTATGCACACGTTTCCCCCCCACACACACTATGTGTAATTCATTATCTTAAGCAATTACATTTAAACACTGCAAATTTCAGTTGGAAAAAAAATGTGTTATGTCCGGAGGTTCCTCCTCTGTTTATCTCCCCCCCTCCATTTTTCTTTTTCTAGTTTTTAGACAGTTCTGATGTTAAATTTTTGTCCTGGGCTTCAAGACCATACTTAACAGCTCCACTGTATTAGAATGCATTGCACTCTTTTTTTTTTTTTGCATATGGTTCTATAATTACTTTAAAATAGTCCAGGTTATTATTATTTTTTTCCTTCATCCTATTCTTCCAAGGGAATGTTCTTTCCACTCTCCATTTGCTCTGTCTACATCTTTTAAGATAATCTCAAAAGTGCTTTTCAAAAGGCAACTGGACTTTCTTGGTTTTTTTGCCCTTGAAAACATTTCACTTCTCATCCAAGAAGCTTCTTCAGTTTACAAGGAAAAAAAACCAAGAAAGTGGTTGAAAAGCACCTTGAAAAGCAACTATACAGGATCCACCTTGACCTGGATGATTGATAATCTCCATAGATACCTTTTAAGATAGTTTAGCATGAGAATCATTATATTAAGGATCATCCAACAACTTTAAATCCAACTTTTTTTTAATGGTGAATTTATGGTCTGCAGAAAAAGTATCCACCTTTTCTTCCATGGGTTCTCATTCAGTGGATGAAAAGTAATTTGCTTTCAAAATTTCTTTTAAAGGAGAAAAGGATGTGGGATAAATTCACTTGGAGAGTGTTCCCTTTTTCCCCAAAAGCTGGCCAGAATGTGTGAATATCTTGTCCAGGGGTCTTCAAACTTGGCCCTTTTATGACTTGTGGACTTCAATTCCCAGAATTCCTCAGCCAGCGTGCCTGGCTGAGGAATTCTGGGAGTTGAAGTCCACAAGTCATAAAAGGGCCAAGTTTGAAGACCTCTGATCTTTTCTTTCTTTGAATAATCTCTCCCCAATGGACCTCAATCTTATTCTCTTCCTTTGGTATGATTCAGTGTCCATAAGAGGAAACTCTTCTTATAAATACTCCCTTCACTAAGGGATAGTAAAAATCCTGTTGTTGAAAAATTGTTGGAGAATTTCTCTCATCTCTTGAAGAAACGCAGAGAAATCTCCCGATTATTTCTCTGCCTACAAACTTGATCATTTTAAAATAGTTTCCTGCTAACTCTATTATGTTCTCGACTACCAACACAATCTGGACTTCCAACTCCATGCCATTTGCTTTCTGGGTAGATGAGTCAGTAACGACTGTAATCCAAGATATTTTGGAATCTTCATTTGAATTGAGGAATAATTGCATCATAAAAAGTTACTCTCAATACTCCAGAGGGTTCTCACTCCTCAAATAAATTCCAGGTAGATAAGCAAGCCTTTAAATTCCCCACATGTTCTCAGAATAACACTACATCAGGGCTGTTATAGGAAATTCCAATGGGACACCCAAGTACCTGGAGCAATTTTAAGTATTGGTTATACCTACTAGCAAATCTGACCTCCTATAAAGATTATTGAGAGGCATTTCAAAGATTCTGAAGTAGCCATTCAGAGCTTGGGTATGCTCATTTTGAGATGTACTGCACAAATCTGAGGTAGCCTACAAACTGACAGATGTTACAGCTACCAAATGTATATAGTTTAGTCTTCACCTAGAAGTCTGTCAGCAAACCTGTTGCAAAATTCAAGGAGGGCATTAAATACACATGTCTGGATTGTAATAAAATTAACTTTTCCAGCAGCTACCCCACCATTAAGTCATTCTCTACTTTTGTCTCATGCTTGGTTAAAAGACATATGTTTTTAAAAGGTGGTATAATAAATATTAGGGGATGCTAAGATGGTTCTCCAGGAATCTGGTTTAAAATTATTGGAATTCAGCGGCCCGTAAAGACCTCCTATTCTGTCTGGCTATAAACTATACAGGAAGAGAAAGAGTATGCAGTTCTAAAGGAATATACTGCAGGTCTGTTCTACTTATATTTTCTATTGCACTTGAGCTAGAAAAAGGGCTAAACAAGGAAGACATGGGTGGTTGGGTGTAAGTGATGTCTCTATCAAGTTCCTCCTTTCATATTTTTCTAGAACCAATAGTACATGCATGACACTGAGCTTGTGTTTATTTGGAATGGGACAAGATAATTGGATGACAGCAGGGATGCCTCAGGTAACACAAGAAAAGTTAAGTTATAGAGTACAATACAAGGGGGAAAGACCCACTAAAATGACATGGAGTTAAGGAGAATTTCAAAGACTTGGCAGTAAAGCAAGAGGGAGAAGAGGCTAGCATGGCAAAATAGAACATGGAGAATGGATATCAGGATAGGAGATAAAGGTACAGTAGATATGGAGACAACCCCCCCCCAAAAAAAAAAAAAACATGGTTGTTTTTTCCCCACTGCCACAGGAAAGATATACTGCCCTGTGTCCTTGGGTTTTGAAAAGAAAAAAGTATTATTGGAAAGCCAAGAGGTTCGACGATATTGTGTTCCTGCGGTGTTTTCTCTCTTTTAAGCTATTAAATATTAAGATGAGGTAAGAGTTCTTGCATATGCATTGGAATTTTCAAGGGAGAATCAGGTCCACCTTGCACAGTGCCAGGGTCTTCCCTGAACAATAATAAAAAAAAATACTGGGAAATAGAAAAACCAGATATTTATGGAGATTCTCAATCATCCAGTTCATGGTTGCCCCGAAGGTGCTTTTCCAAAAGGCAACTGGACATTCTTGGGGTTTTTTTTTTCCTTGAAAAGGTTCAGAACTAAAAAGCTTCTTGGATGAGAAGCAAAACATTTTCAAGGGGGGAAAAAACTCAAGAAAGTCCAGTTTCCTTTTGGAAAAGCACCTTTAGGAAAACCAGATGTCCTTCACCTAAACATCCTAGAAAAGATGAGATGACTTACTGGTGAACATACTAAGATACCCTTTCTAATAGTACTTGTGTTATTTATACAGTACCTATACATTTATCATTATACCACTTAGCAATAGCAATAGCACTTAGACTTATATACTGCTTCATAGTGATTTACACCCCCCTCTAAGCAGTTTTCAGAGTCAGCATATTGTCCCCAACAATCTGGATCCTCATATTACCGACCTCACAAGGATGGAAAGCTAAGCCAACCTTGAGCCGGTCAGGATCAAACTGCTGGTAGTGGGCAGCGAGTTAGCCTGCAATACTGCATTCTAACCACTGCACCACCACGGCTCTTAGCTGGCAAATGGGGTCTAGATTTAATTCTAGGGCCATACTGATAAATGAATTAGCAATTTTCCCTTGGTGACTCTCGCTTATGTATATTGGTCTCCTTGTTTGGCATTAATGTTAGGAACTTACATATTTTAAGAAAGGAACAAAATAATTTAGGGTATTATCGAACCAATATTTTTGTTAAGATACATTGCCATCTGAGTGGTTTGTTTGCATCCACAGCGATAAAACTTTTCATGAAGTTAAGAACCTATTATCTATGGAGCACTACCAGGCATAGATTTAAAAATTAATGGGAAGAACAGTAGAAAAATGACTCATGGATGTAAATAATGAGGTTGTCTTCAGGGAAATGTCTATTAAGTAAAGATTGTAGAAGCCATTTACCCAATCTTTCTGTCTCCATTTCTCCCAAAAATACTATTGTAGTTTTACCTCAAAGGTGCTTTTTCCAAAGGCAACTGTTTTTTCAAGAGGAAGAAGAAAATGTTTCGCTTCTGATTCAAGAAGCTTCATCAGTTCTGATGGTGGGGGATGGAAGGATAGATACTGACCATTGAGACTTATCTTAGATATACTTACCTATCTTTCCATCCCCCCACCATCAGAACTGATGAAGCTTCTTGGGTGAGAAGCAAAACATTTTCTTCTTCCTAAAGAAAAAACAATCCAGTTGCCGTTTCAAAAAACATCTTTGAGACAACTATAACCTGGATGACTGAGAATCTCCCCAGATATTGTAGTTTTAGTACAAGAAACAATAATGGCAAAAAATCAAGAATTAATCCAATCAATGGATTAATATCCAATCAATGGATTAATATTAATAGTATTATCATTATAACATTATTATTATTCATATTAATATCAATATTGTGAAAAAAAGATTAAAATGTTGGATAGCTAAGGCTGATGGTTAAAAATCGAGGATTCCACACTTGTTTGACAAAACAGATATGACACATACATTACATCCCGTTTTGAGAAATTAAAATATACTTTCCACTATTTGCAGCTTATGGCATTTGTAAATCCTGTTTGAAGAAGACCAGCCAAATATCTGATGTTCACAATTCTGTCGTGATAATATTTTGGATTAATATGCAAATACTGTCTGGCCATGTGTATTTGCGCCTGTGTGTTTAATTCTTTGATTTGCATATTTATGGCAATTCATTCTCTCATTAACAAGACATCAGAAAAACCTCAACTCACACATCACACCATGCACCATTTTTTTCTTTGTTTACAAGAAGAAAAGAAACATGCATTTTTCAATATTTACCTTGAAGGGTCTAAAGCCGTCCATAGGCTTTCTTGCTCAGAATGTAGACTGGATCTTAATGAGATCTATGAGCATGCTGGTACATCACTGTCAAAAACTGCAAATAAGCTATTGCAGTTTCTATTTACCCCATAGCATCCTGGGATTGTGCATGTTACCAGCTCAGGGCCTTTGTATTTGATTAGCTTTCCAAAAAAATTTATGACCAGCAAGCAATTCTACAAACAAAACAGACAAAGAATGTAGATGTTTGTCCAGCCTTAGCCTGGTGGCCCACAATCTGCTTCCCAATTTTAGGAATGAGTTTGCTTAAAAAAAAAAAAAAACCAAGCCTGCATGAAGAGAAGCAGATGGCAAGAAAGAGGAAAGAAAATGAGTTAAAATGTGGAATGAGTGGTCATGTGCATAAACAAGTCCAGGGAGAGGAAAAACCCAAGTTTTATTCAAACGTATTGTTTTGCTTTTGGTCCGAAGAGCTGCTACTGATTAATGTAACATTTAATGAACTGTTTGCAGTCCGGAAAACTTTTTTTTTTAAAGCAATAAATAGGTAGACAATTGCAAATTTGTTGTGAATTTCCCCTTGCTCCTTCTATCTCCCTTTTCTTGGCATTCTGTTGCAAGTTAAACTTTGAATTTGCTCCTTAGAAATTCTAGAAAACCCAAGAGAAGGGAATACATGTAGCTCAGGATTGAACTGTGGGGTCCTTGATGCTCTCTATGCTTGGTGGTTTTCTTGCAGATGTTTCATTATCCAGCTAGGTAACACCATCAGGGCCACAGTTTGGTGGTTGAGGCCATTGTAGCTGATCTTGGAAGAGATGACTGAACAGGATTCAAGGACAGGTCCAAAGTCCTCCTGATGCCTTAATGGAATGTGTGTGTTGAACAAACAAGAGCTTTAGGCTGTGGTGTCCTTGGTACTCTCTGAGCTTAGTTGTTCTCTTGCAGACGTTTCATGACCCAATTAGGTAACATCATCAGTGCTAGAAGGGAGCAGAGTTTGGGAGTGGAAGAGGAAGAGGAGGAGGACTGTAGGATCTTTGGTGCTCCCTGAGTTTGGTTGTTGGCTTGCAGATGTTTCCTTAACTGACTGGGTAACATCATCAATACATCATTTCATCACCCAACTAGGTAACATCCTTAACAACATCACTGCAGTGATGATGTTACCTGATCATGTAAATGAAACATCCGCAAGCAAACAACCAAGCTCAGACAGCAGAAAGGACTTCACAATTCTGCAAAATGGAAAGGATGAAATTAGTAGTCGACATTCCTGGTCTGGAACCCTCATTTGTCCCTCTTATAATATCAGACCATAATTCAGATCAGGGAACATTTCTTTAAGGATTCTTCATCTCACTGAATTTTAATTTAATCTCTCTGGCAGTGCCTATACTCTGGAACATATTCCCCCAGAAATCCTTCTGGCTCCCAATGCTGTAAGCCATTGAAAAGCTGGCTGTCTTCCCAGACTTGGCACAGGGTGATGGATTAGCTCCTATAGGTTTTCGTTTGGCTTGTGTTGTTTTATGTGATCTTTCTGGACATGCTTCATTTGTTTCTTTTCAGTGTTCTCGTTTTTATTATGTATACTACCTAGAGTTTACTGGAGTCAGGCATTTTTTTAAAATCCATGGAAATTAAATAAATAAATAAATAAATATTGTCATTCACACAATCAGTTTGGGATTTGGGTTGGAGTTGTCAGGTGTAATAGACCAGGTCCACACATGAAGGTCCAATTAAATTAATTTGTTGCTAAATAGCCTATGTACAGTATAGGGATCTTCTCAACTAAGGGTTAGCACCTGCTTTGAGTTAGACTTCACGGAATTCAAGGGGAGTTGGACTGAGTCTGTTTGTGATTAAGTAGAGATTCTAGGCTGATCCCTCTTTTGACTCCGACCCCAGGTTTGGCCACTCCTTCTCCTACATCACTGGACTTCAGTTGCTTGGTTGGACATTTGTTTGTTGACCAATGAGATTAGCTGTTTAATTTTTTTAACACTTAACTCTCGATAAAATCAAAATTCAGAAAACAGCAATAGCCATCTGGCTGATAATTCTGAGAATTGAAGACCATCAAATATGGTCCAGTTTGGGTAGGGTTGATCTAATTCAGTGTCACAAGAATAGAATAATCTGTAGAGAATAGTGAAGGTGGCCTTGATGAAGAGAGAGAAGATGTGTTGGCAAGACAATGGACACATAAACACAGCTTAAGTATGTACTAATATGGAAATGTACAAAAACACTTAAGGAACGCACACAAACCCACAATTCACATAAAGATGAAAGAGGGAGAAGGGGAAGCACATTCAAGCTTGCAAGATTCTATTAATATGAGCATTCTAATAAAAGTAGGTTTAGGTCTAAGTGGCGTCTGCTGCTTAGTCTAGTCTACCTTGTAGGACATAACCAAATGACTTTTGAATCAAAAGATGGCAACAAGGTCGGGGCAAACCTCTCTTATGCCAATTCAGAAGCACCTAGCATTTACCAGTGTGTCTCTTTTTGTATTCAAAGAATCTCCTACATTTTGTAGAGCTGGCTATTTTATTCCTTGCACAGTGAAATACAATTCCCAACAACGATATGAAAAGTTGCTTCAGGGACTTGCATTAATAATAAGAAGGAACTCTTTTGTGTAACTTGTTCTGTCTTTTCTGCTGACGAATGGGAATGAGGCACGAGTTTTGAGAAGCTTGCTTTACTAAAATTTCTAGAAGAAGCACTTGATGCCCCTATGTGGTACCAATCAAGAATATCTGTAGCAACCCTGAACATCTAGAAGAACTAATCCCACTGAGTCTGCAAGAAATACAATGTGTACAGGTACCCCCAAGTTAGCACAAAATAGCAAATCTAGCAAAATAGTAGATCCCAGGCACAGTTAAACAACCAAGGGCAGCCATAAGCCAATACATTATACGGTTGACAGGTATTTTTATCCAAACAAAGGCTGCAAATGCTAGGTTGCTTTTGAGTTGACGTGAGAGAGGTGTGCCCAGCACTTGTTGCCATATTTTGATTCAAGAGTCATTTGCAATATGCTATTCTTCCTTGAGGGAGGAAATGCTATGTTAAAACCAGACTCCATATCATGAGCACAGTAATAGCTTCAGGGAACTAAGTGGGATTCTGTTCTTATTGCCATGGAATATAAAAACAAGTGCACAGAGTGATCAGTCAAAACACTGTTGTTTATCAGATGCTTGCAACAACACAAGAAATGATCTGAGTAACTCGCAGTCCTTGCCTGACAGTGATCTGGCTTTCTCTTGGCTGAGTTTCCTGAGGTACGTTTCAGTAATGCCAAAGATCTGGAGGTACATATAAAGGCTTTGGGGGAAAATATTCCTCAGGAGAATGGCATGGTTTGAAGGCAGATTAGCAGCAGGGAGACTGTAAATTCAAGGCCACCTGCCTAGTGAAACCTACTGTTTGGGGCTACAAATCAGAATGGCTGATTGGCATCAAATCAGGAAGTCGTGCCAAGAGGGAAAAGAGGATAAATTATATAGTTTGTGTTATTCTATCCCAGAGCGTAGGCAGCAAGAGGCAAACATTCAGATTCCCACAGCCAAGAAAGGATTGTTACAAAAGAAGGCACATCATCAAAACTGCTGAGTGTCGGGCGGTGTGAAAAATAATCACCACAAAGGAGCGGGCTAAGCCAGTACAGATCAACGTGAAGCTGACACGGACTAATTGATTCATGTAGATCCAAATTGCCAAATCACAAATTTAATTTCCTTTGAGCACTGTCCATTTGATGTAGTGGGAACGCTGCAAAGAGGTAGACTGGATGCTTCTCAGCGGACTATCCCAGGGCTGTGAAAGATGGTTGAGCCATTCTTTAAAATCCCTTGCTCCACCTTCTTGATCTCAAAATACTTCCTTAGATATCAAATTATAACATCCATCCTATTGCGACTCTAAGGTGCCATATTATGGTCATTTTATCATGGTTTTACCGTAATATTTTATCTTGCATATGGTACTGTTCACATATTATAGATATAGATACAGATATAGCTAGATGATAGATGTAGATATATAGATATTTGTAGATATTGATAGATATAGATACAGATATAGATAGATGATAGATGATAGATGATGGATATAGATTTGCTGATGCTCTACTTAAACTTGTATTTGTGCTTGTATATATAGTGTGTTTTATTGGCGTTGTATATTGATGATTGCATTGCCTTTGTAGATAGCAATGGCAATAGCATTTAGACTTACTGTATATACCACTTCACAGTGCTTTACAGCCCTCTCTAAGCAGTTTACAGAGTCAGCATATGGCCCCCAACAATTTTACCGACCTCGGAAGGATGAAAGGCCAAGTCAACCTTGAGCCAAACTACCAAACTGCTGGTAGTCGGCAGTCAGCAGAATTAGCCTGCAATACTGCATTCTAACCACTGCGCCACCACTGCTCAGATGCCATAAACTAAATAAATAATCTCCAGATGTGGAAGAAACAGACATTTTAAAGTGACAAATTCTCCAGTTAGAAAAGGCCTTCAAATGGAAGGTTATCTTCTGACAGAACAACTGGTCTTTCAATATGGCACAAGAGGTATCCACGATTCCATGGAAGAAGGTCTAAAATTCTCCTGAACACATGGAAATCAAATAGCTGCCTAAAATGTAGACACAATGAGCATTGCAAGAGAGAAAACAAAATAGGTCATCCTAAGTTGAGGCTAAAGGTTGTCAATTCAGGTTTGGAGAAATGGACACAGAAAAAAGAGACAAAGCTGATGCAAGATAGTTGTGGTCAAAAAAGGACCTCTGGAGAAACATCTTTGCAAGATAAGAAGAAACTGCATGTTCTCTGAAGGATAGGGGTTCGAAGAAGTTGATAAAGAGATTATAGGAGAGAAGACGCAACCACAAAATTATGAAAGAGAATTTGGACAGGGAGATTGAATCCTAGCATATGAAACCTGGTTTAATGAGACAGAGACTTGCAAGTATTTTCATCCCCCATCCATATTTCTCTCCCATTCCAGCGTTCACGCTCTTCTGAAGAGCAGAGGAAGCAAGAATGATCACTAGAAAGGAGGAAATAATGAGAACTCAAGAGACACGGTCAGGTTTAGAGATAGGACCTTGCTTGTAGGGCTCCTTCAACCTTATCAGTACTATTTCATGGAGTTGGGAAATAAAATAGATTGTGGTGCCACTGGTGAAAAAGAGTCAGTGAGAGAGTGTAGACAACACCAAGAAATCAACTCCACAGAAAGATTAGAACTACTTTGACTGAGAGTGGCTCTAACCACAGAATCTTGCAAGTCAGATTGTACTATACAACTTTCTTACCATCACCACCACTCTATAGCCAAATGAATTGGGGAGGTGCCTGCCTGAGCCTCTTCTGGGCACTATTTTGTTTCCCGGGACTTACAAAATGTTCCAGCCCCTCTTGCCTAGATAATGTCCACTGTCACGGATCAGAAGATGGGCTTTTTCTGCAGTGGCTTCTCATCTATGGAACATCCTCCCTATCTGAATGGTCTGATATCTGAATGGTCCTAAGCCTGCTAAGCTTTTGCAAGGCTCTAAAAACTTGGCTGGGGCGCTGAAGGGTCCCACTTTCTGACTCTCTTACTAACTGGCCAGGTATTTCAGTTGCTCTGTATATTTATTTGGGATGTCTTTAGTGTTTGTAATTGTAATATATTTTTTGAACTGTAAGCCACTCAAAGTTATTGACTGAGATGGTCAGCTGCAGAAACTGAATGAATGAATGAATGAAGACAAATGGTTCTTGCATATTTCTCTCAAAGTCATCTCTCTTACTTGATGCCCCAAGGGGACGAAGATAGTTAGACAATTTGGTTGGTTCATATTTCAATAAAAGCATATCCAATTCTCACTTCACAAATCACTCTATGAACCGGAACGCTAGTCATTACGCTCTTCAAAACACCATCTTGCCTCTCACCATCCCAAAATGCATTAAAACACATGTTAATGGAATATGTGCTTCAAAAATGCATGCACTTGTGATCAAAACTGTAAATAATATTGCAAAACTTTAAAAAAATCTACTCGTAGATATCTAGCTTTCAACACTGAACAGGTATTGGTGCTTCTTTTAATTCTTTATTTTTTATTCCCCCTGCAAATTGTCCTTTTATTTTTAAGTATCACTGTATTGCCCAATAAAATCTATGAGTGTTCTTACTAAAAGGAGAAAAAAAATAATTGCCTGACTTCAGAACTGGCAACATATCAATTGTTCCCTGTCCCTATTTTATTATAATGAAAACTTGCTCTTAATATTCTTTGATCTTCAATGTCCTTTACAAGTACCTTATTTTTAAAAACATTAATCTATAATAATCTAATTCAAGTCACTTAAAATGGATAACTCTGCTCCAATTATTATCCCGGTAAAGGTTTTTTGCATAATGTGGGCTTTATTAGAGACACTTAACACTAATACACTGGTTTACAACATACTATGTGGATAGTTCACTAAATGACTAAGTAGCAGGAATGGAAGTGTATTATCAATACCAGAAAGTTATCACTGATGTACGGCATTAATAAAAGTTTATGGCACCATTTAATCTTGTTTTATGGGTGCTACATTATAGCAAGAAGAACAGGTAGGCCAAAATAGCAAAAAAAAAAAAAGTGGTATCTGAAGCGAAGAATGACTTGGAGTCAGAAAAGTTGGTGAAAATCTATACAACTATTCTGTATTTTGCAGCACGATTTCTGCTTTGGTGATTTTTAAATAAACATCCTGACATAAATTGGCTTGTCTATTTAAAGATACAGGTCTCCTTGCTTTATTAAGTTATTGTTACTATAGTCCCTGGTGGTGGTGAAGGGTGCAGTGGGATGGGATGGGGACACCTGTACTTCCTAGCCCGATTATGTAATGTTGGGTGATCATTGTCTGGTGATCATTCCAGGAAGTGTTGCAAAATAGAATCTGCCTTTACTGAGACCTTGCTCTTCTGTGAACAGATGGAACTTATCTCCTTTGAAAAGAAGTAAAAGAGATGTGGACTTTTTTCTAGACTTTGAGGGGTCTCCAAACTTGGCAACTTTAAGATGTGTGGACTTCAACTCCCAGAATTCCTCAGCCAGACAAGCTTGAAGTTGCCAAGTTTGAAGACTCCTGTTTTAGAGTAAGGTAAATAAATAAACATTTATATAACTCATTTGAACTTCTGGCAGTGGAAAGGGGTAGATTCCTACAGTTGGAAAGGTCCATTTAGATCATGAAGTCCAACCCCCTGGTTCAGTGCAGGAACTCAGATTAAAGCATCCTTGACAGCTTGCTCTCTAACTTTAACATATCTATTGAAGAAAGACTCAGCACTACAATCAACAATCAGTTCCATGGTTGAAATGCTTTCAACATTAGGTAGTGTGGTAAGAATGCATACACACACCCAATCCTTTTTACTAGACCCCCCATTACAAGAATAAATTATGAAATTCTGTAAAACTGTATAAAAACCCTTGTACTCATCAAATCAGTTGGTCAGCTGTCCCAGAACCACATGCTACGGGTGGTTCTGCTCATCAATAAAGAGACCTTCTTTCAAAAGTAGCCTCCATTTTATTCCCAGCTTGGAACTGGACCTGGTTTTTCTTCCCACAATACCTTCCTCTAGCATTCAGCCAGAAACTTAAGATTCTTAAGACTTACGATTCTTTATCCTCTGTTTTGGAATGTTAGAGATCAGGTCTTGATCTTCTTCTGAAGGACACAGGTTCTTGAGTAGAGTTCTCATTCCCTGCTCCTCATCTTTTCTCTAACCTAAACTTGCCTGATCCCATCAATCTCTTTTGGGGTTTCTGGCTCTTTGTTTAATCACCTCAACTATTCCAGTTTTTTTCAATCTGTTCTATAGTTTGAAGCCTACAGCTGGACACTATACGCAAGGTGGTGTCTGAACAATGCATAAGATACTGGATCTATTATTTCCTGTAATCTGGAAACTATATTTCTCTTGGTAACCTCATATTACATTGGCCTTCTTAGCAGCTATGTCACCTTGCCGAATCATATTCATATATGATTCCAAGATCTTCTTGGTGCAAGCCAGAACTGATGCATTCCACCCCGATGAGAAGATTAGTTATTGATGAATCTGGGCCAATGCTACCTCAGGACAAAGATGAGCTGATTTTGGCCAGGTCAGACTATCTGATCATCTCTGTGCTTAGAAAGGTAAATGTTATTTAAAGACCAGGCTATTTTATGGAATTTTTCCAAGTCAGCATAAACAAAGGGTGCACTGAAGTCATGCATGGATTGCCTTGGAAACAGCTAAACTGTTGTTCTCCTGCAAGTGGCTGACCAAGATGAGTAGCAAAGCCACTGGATAAACATTTATATTGGAAATCGGAGCCCTTAACAAAGGTATTTTGTTTTTTCAACACACGCACAAGTGTGGCTTTGACAGTGATCCAGAGGCTGCTTTAGGGTTCCATCCTGACAGGACATCCACACTGTGTTGTTTGGAAGAGGTCCAACCTTCCCTGCAGGAAAGCAATCTGCCCATTTGCATATCAAAGCGAGGAGAGAAGCTAAGTCCAATAGACCTGGAAGGGGAGCCCAGTCAAAAAGTCTCATTTCGGCACAACTTTTGATTGAAAAGGAACACAGCCTTCCTGCTTGATGGAGACTTCCATTGTTTTGCCTTATAAGAGCTCCATTTTACATCATGCAAGCCAGAGGTTTTTAATCTTTTGGGACAGATGTTTGAAGTCCATTTGTCCATCAGATCTCCATGTTTGGAATTGCATGAGGGAAGCCCCAATTTGTCCTACTTTTCTTGATGCTAGATGTTGCATTTGGATGAGCAAGCTTTCTTTTCCCACAGCCCCTTTTTTTTTTAGACTGAGATCTTTTCAGACATGTATATTTGTTTCTGTGGTTGAGGATCATCTGTTGGGGTGCACTGGTGTCCAAAACACAAGATAGCAGTCATGGCTGCAGTTGAAGTCCCAGCCTTTTTAAACATGCATGCCATGTGTGAAAAGGAGGTAGGGTTTTAATCATGAAGTTACAGCTACCATCTTAACCTTTTTGACTCCACTCCCTTGTGGAGACCCATTGTGGATTTATTGACTGTCTTGGTTAATTAGATTAGTTAAGTTACTCTACATTATTTTAATCGGTATTGAATAGATTGATTGATGTTATTAGATATGAGCATATTCACTTGACATTCTTTGTCAATGATAAGGAATACAATGCAAGGCACTGAGCCAGGATACTTGGAGGAGTAACTGCCTTCAATGCTCACCCCACCCAGAATTTGCAGGGCTTGATATGCTTCAGGTCCTTTGTTTTAAGAAATATCATTTGTCTAGTTCAGGGGTAGGCAACCTTGGCTCTTTTATGACTCGTGGACTTCAACTCCCAGAATTCCTGAGCCAGCATGGCTCAGCTTGGAAACCTCTCCCTTTCCCCTCAGCATGGCTGGCTCAGGAATTCTGGGAGTTGAAGTCCACGAGTCATAAAAGAGCCAAGGTTGCCTACCCCTGGTCTAGTTTAATGAAGAGAAGGATGAGGGGTGACACGATTGCAGTGTTCCAATATCTAGGAGTTACCATAAAGAAGAGGGGGTCAACCTATTCTCCAAAGCACCAGAAGGCAGGACAAGAAACAACGGATGGAAACTAATAAAGGAAAGAACCAACCTAGAAAAAAGGAGAAATTTCCTGACAGTTAGAACAATTAATCAGTGGAACAACTTGCCTCCAGAAGCTGTGAATGCTCCAACACTGGAAGTTTTTAAGAAGAGATTGAATAACTATTTGTCTGAAATTGTATAGGTTTTCCTGCCTGAGCAGGGGGTTGGAAGACCTCCAAGGTGTCTTCCAACTCTGTTATCCTGTTATTTTGTAAGACCTAGAAGTCAATATTCTCTCTATTGCATTACCCACCCTTTGGAACAGCATCCCTATGGAACAGCATATCGACACACTTGTCAAACCCAGCAATAAAAATTTACCTACCTATCTGTCTTTTTCCTCTATCTTCCCCCACTTTTGTTCCTTATATGATGTGCCTTTTTGATAGCAAAATCTGAGAATGAAGCTCTCCAGAACTTCTCCATTTAAAGAAGAGGTAAACAGCAATAGTATCCATCATCATAGCAACAAGAACATCAATAAAATCCATAAGCCTTCTGGGGCACAAACTTTGGGAAAATAAGTATATTAGTAAATATATGCCAAAACATTTGTTACTAACCTATTTGCTATGAGATAGGTATCTCTGTCGTACTGATTGGCTGTTTTCCTATGCATTATCTTGGACATCTGAATACAAAGGCTAAATGCATCCCTGATCATTGATCATATGCAGCAAATCTAGAGTATGCATGGCTCACTGGGTCAAACTCTAGGTCAACACACCATCCATTGGCATCTTCTTGAGAACATGTGTGTTGCCATCTGGAACCCATTCCCATAACCCGTTCCAGATGAGGTTTTTAATCAGAACGATGAATACACTGAATAGATTCCTCCCAGATAGCTGCAGATCAAGACATGTTTATAAAAATAACGTACATTGTGATAGCTTCCTCGGCTGCTGTGTACTTTAATTTTCGTATTTCTGGTGGGAATTGTTTTTAATTTATTTCAAGACTGTTTGCTGCCCTTAGTCACTTGTTGAGAAGGGCCGCCATAGGAGTTGAAATACATACATACATACATACATACATACATACACACACATTACAAATATATATTATTCCTAAAGAAACTGCCTTGAAGAAATCTGTAGTTGTGATACAGAATACAGATGAAGAACTTGGATAGATTTAAAAAAATGCCTTTCCCACTTGGTTGATATCAGTGGGGTTCAAATGACGCTCTATATGTTTTGGGATCACACTAAATCTTTGTTCTGGTGGTTACAGTTTTTATTAGTTTAGAATATAAAATACAAAAATACAAAAGCAAATAGTAGGGGGAAAAGGGAGGGAAAGGGGAAAGGAGAAGTGTAGAAAAGAAAGGAGAAAAGAAAAAAATGGCATTGACGTCCGACTCCCTTTGTTGCAGTAGAATAAAACAGTAACATCAAACTTCAACTTTTTTTTACTTTTATATAATCGTATAAACAAATCTTTCTAGTTAGTAAAACCCAAAATCAAATTTTCATTTTTTCCCCCACCTCAAGCAAAAAGTCCAGAAGCGGTTTCCAAGTAGAAACAAAAGTACTTGTGTTTTTTTCTTTAACCAAAGCAGTCAATTTAGCCATCTCTGCTAACTCCATCAATTTTTGCAGCCATTTATCCACTGGGGTGGGTGGGTGTTGAAATGTCCTTTGCTTTTGTATTTTATATTATAAACTAATATAAACTGTAAACACCAGAGATTATGTATCTTTGTTCTGACTTTTCAGCAAATTCAGTTACTAGAGGTTTATTTATTCTCCATTAAATTAAAACTGACGAGGCCCTGTAATTTTCATTCTGATTAACTTACCCCACCAGCCAGTAACTCCTTCCTTTAAAGGCGCTTTGGATAATAACTATAGAGAAGAACATTACAGCCACACAGACACACATTTGACCATGTAAAGGGGAATGAGGATGAGATAACTTTGATTTTTTTTTTATTTTGGAACTGCTCTGCTGAGCTGCCTCTGGTTGTTCAGCCTCTGAAGTCGATTCAACATGACATTGATAGGGAAAACTCTTCATCTTCCTTGCAAAATAATGCTAAAAGTGGCTACACCAGATTCGGTTTGGATGGCAGAACAGTCTAGAGCTGCATGGTGGCTTATCCTTTCAAAGAAAAGTTTTTCAAGTTGATTTTCGGAAACACCGTGGGGAGTTTTGGGGGAAAGCACATTTTCTAGGGTTTGTGCAATTTATTTCTGTTATTTTGATCTTGCCATGTCTTAAATTTCTACCCACTTTCCACTCCACCTGATGAAATGGAATTTGCTTTAGATATTAAAGCAGGGAAAAAGAATTTTGAGAAGTTCTCAGGAGCAAAATGGGGTGTTTTTATACTTCCTTAGATCTGAGGTGTAAATTGCCCAGTTTACACTGGCCAATTTATTCTCCAGGGCTCTGCAGCCTCCATGGCTATGACGTCAATGAATTCCCATGAAGCTTTTTCAGTAGTGGTGCTTATATGGCAGTTAAAGGGGAAACCTAGCCCTTGAGAAACATTTGAATTTCTCTTTCCCTTTGAGAAATTGTCCATCTAGTTTCTCTGCCTATACATTTGTAGAGCAAATCAAAAGATCCTCTGTATCCAACTTTAATTAAAAATCAAAACCCTGTAAATATTCATCCATCCATCCATCCATCCATCCATCCATCCATCCATCCATCCATCCATTCTTTTAAATCATGTATAGGGCTTCCTATCACACAGCAATGATGCTGGTCATGTAGAAGATTAAAACAACAACAATTTCCAGATTCAAACCGCCATGTCCGAGGTTAACACAATAGTCCCAACTTATTTAAAAAAACAACAACTGTAACCTACAGATGTTACAGGCGCCCAAAAGCTTGAAAGAATAAACTTTTGGTCCTGGTGACCGACTCAGATGAATTCTGTAACCTATGGAGATCATCGAACATCTGGAGCAAATGTCCAGGGGAACAACCAGGTATTCAATGTCTTGCAATAGAATAACAGGGTGAAGGCCATTCCAGTTTCTGAAAGGATGCTGGAAAAATGTATACCTGTATGATCAATTGAGCCCAAAATTTCTGTTGTTAAGTGAGACAGTTGTTACGTGAGTTTTGCCCCATTTTATGACCTTTCTTGCTACAGTTGCTAAGTGAATCAGTGCGGTTGATAAGTTAGTAAGCCGGTTGTTACTAACTTCCCCGTTGACTTTGCTTGTCAGAAGGTCGGAAAAGGGGATCACGTGACCCCGGGACGCTGCGACCGTCATAAATGTGAACCAGTTGCCAAGCGTCCAAATTTTGATCACAGGACCCTGGGGATGCTGCAATGGTCATAAGTCTGAAAAATGGTTATAAGTCACATTTTTCAGTGCCACTGTAAGTTTGAACGGTCACTAAATGAACTGTTGTAAATCAAGGACTATCTGCATTTCGTTGAGCTCCAAAACAGATTTTTCTCAGCTATTTGAAAGGAGCAACCGACAATCAGTCTATCTGCTAACATGTTCCACTTTTTTTTAACCACAAAATACTTAATACCTGGGAAGTCCAATTTAATTTCCCTACCCTACTTTTACGCTAGAAAACTAATCTCTTAAAAGTGCTACTGATTTGCGTATTTTCTGCAAATCTGTTAGTCAAATATCCATAGTGCCAAGTCATGAAAAGCGCTGCTTGAGATATGTGTAGAACCACAGACAGGGAAAAAATTCATTATAGTTTGCATTTGAATAAGATCTTATCTAATCTTGTATTTCTGAACCAATATACAGACTGAAACTCCGTTATCCATCATCACTCCCACTTCTCCAAGTGTTGCAAAGCAGTTCAATCAAGAAAGTAAGATACAATAGACCAAATTGCAGATTGTACAACCATGAAAATGTAAGTACAAATTATGTTAGAGAAAATTGAAAAAAAAAAAAAAAGGAAACAAAACACGTCTATTGTGGGAAATGTAGACAAAAGTACATAGAAATATTAGAATAAATTTGGGGGGCGGAAACCAAATACTTGGCTTGACAGAAAATGGGACAAAGCAAACTTGTGAACACAAGCATAACAAACAGAAATTCAAGTAGCCCTTGACTTACAACAAATAAAAAGGACCGACATTTCCATTGCTAAGCAAAGGGGTTATGAAGTGCATTGTGCCTGAATTTATGACTTTTTTGCCCAATTGTTAAGTGAACCACTGCAGTTGTTAAGTGAACCACACAATTATTAAGTAAATAATGTGGTTGTTAAGGGAATCCAGCTCCTCCCCATGGACGTGGCTTGTTGGAAGCTGGCTGGGAAGGTTGCAAATGATGATCACACGTCCTCAGGAAGCTGCAACCTTCGTAAATTCATGCAGATTGCCGTGCATTTTTTGATCATGGGTACACTGTGATCCTTGTAAGCAGGAGGACTGACCATGAGTCACTTTTTTCAATGCTGTTTTAACTTCAAATGGTCACTAAATGAATGATTGTAAGTCAGGAGTTACCTGTGAAACAAAATGGGGACAGATCACATCACTGTGTATGGCAGAAAAATATAGACCAGTGTTTCTCAAACTTGGTAACTTTAAGATAGATGGACTTCAACTCCCAGAATTCCCCAGCCAATCTGAGAATTCAAGTCCATTCATCTTAAAGTTGCCAATTTTTTTTAAAAAAATACTGATTTAGACCAGTTTTGTCCTCCTCCTCTCATCTCCCCAATTTCTCCTCCAGTTTAGAATGAGTAGGACCATCTTTATGAACAAACCAGACATGTCTCTTAACTTGAAAGCGATGCTCTTCATCTGATTGAGGACAATTTTTCAATGTTGAGTAGCCAAGAATTCAGCTCGAAGACACTCAAAAACTTTGCCCACTTCATCAAGGTTACTCTTCGGGGTGAGCATTAAAAAGATTGCTTTAAGCCATTCCCAATTATGACCTTGACTATGAAAATGTAAGTTAATAAGGCTTCAACAAATTATGGTCTTTTTGGTTGATTTGCCTAGTGAACTGTTAATTGTAAAACTGAAAGACATTATGTTCAGCTTTCTCTATCACATCTTTTGTGTTTTAACAGTGACACTTCATTGGGTGCAATTAACAAAGCCTGGGAGATTTATTAACACACTCCTTCATGGCCAATGATCCATTCCACTTAAGACATAACACTGTAAAATGCACATTATCTCCTTTTGGCGCTTACAATAATGCTTCATGAACTAGGAAGGCATATGTTAAAGCAGATAAAATAGCATTATTAGCTGACAAATCTTACAATTTATTAGACAGTTAATTTATCAGCTTAAAAGACACTTAAAACAGCTGTGCATTTAATGTCTTTTTAATGTAACCAGTAAAACTTGCATAATTGCCTGTAGTGCCATTTATTTTTAGCTATGTTGCAAAATCTCTGCATTTACTGTTTACATCTCCTTTAATTTTCCCTGCAAGGCTTATCGTATAAAAGGGTGGATCCCTTCAACACAAGGGCAGGTCATCAGCTGAAATATATACATATATGCGCATATACATTTTCCCATACAAATTGCTATCAATTTGGTAAAAATTTAGGAAATCATGTTCTGAGCGGGATTGAAGAAAGCATTGCAGAATTGTGTAAATGTGGCTTCGTGCATGCAACCTTATCCCAAGGGGGGGAAATGAGAAGGAGAGAAGGATTCCAACTGGAACGAAAATATTACAGAATTAAAGAATTGCAGAATAACAGAGCTGGAAGGGACCTTGGAAGTCTTCTACTCCAACACTCTGCTCAAGCAGGAGACCCTATACCAGGGGTAGGCAACCTTGGCTCTTTTATGACTCGTGGACTTCAACTCCCAGAATTCCTGAGCCATCTGAGTTGAAGTCCACAAGTCATAAAAGAGCCAAGGTTGCCTACCCCTGCCCTATACCATTCCAGACAAATCATTGTCCATTCTCTTCTTGAAGACCTCTAGTGTTGGAGCACCCACAACTTCTGGAGGCAAGCCATTCCATTGGTTTATTGATCTCACTGTCAGGAAAGTTCTCCTTAGTTCTAGGCTGGTTCTCTCCTTAATTAGTTTCATCCATTGCTTCTTGTGTCCTGTCCTCAGGTGCTTTGGAAAATAGGTCGACTCCCCCTCCTCTCTGTGACCTCCCCTCAAATATTGGAAGACTGCTTTCATGTCGTCACCCCTCGTCCTTCTGTGCATTAGATTAGACATATATGGAGACCGACAGCTTCCGTCTTCATATTTGCAAGCCCGTTCTAGCAACACACAGGATTTGAACTAACAAGATTCTGGATGCTACATTAGCAGAGGTGTTTCATTTCATAATTAAGGCAATTCTTCCCGGAGGATCAATTGCAGCAGATCTAAGTACTATCTGCAAGGAAGTTGGGATGGGGGGGAGTGAGCATTCTCGTTTAATGACTCTGATGCATAAATTGGCTGTGTTTGTTTACGACTCTCTAATTTAATGGAACCTTTGTTAAAGCTTTCTACACCTTTTTATTTTATTTCCTTTTTAACTCACTCCTACTGCAATGTTTTGTTATTCTTCAAGCAGAAGGGAAAACAAAAGGAAGAGGATTATATATATTTTTTTAAAAAATAGGTATTAAATGTAAGAGGTGGAAATGGTGATTTTCATTCAATTCCAGATTTATTTTCGTTACTAGATAAATATTTTATTTGTCAAGAAAGATCTTAGCCCTGTAGGGAGAATTGCCGGCAGATTTTTTGGGGAATCAGGACACATTCCGGCTTGTTGATTTGAATGGATTAAAGAAGAGCATTTAAGAAATTTGGATTAAAGAGAAGCTCATTTTACAGACTTTGGGCACAGAAAGTTCTGAAAGGTGCTTGAAGGGTGATCCTGATGTTATTGGCAATGATGCATTCTGTAATGCATTCTGAATGAAAAAGCCTGGCTTTAATTTGAGTCAATGTTTTTGCTACCTTCTGGATTGATCTCTCCGAGAAGATGCCAAAATCAATTTCATTTCAAAAGAAGAGGCCAGAATCAATGGCACTGAACACAAGGTCACAGGGTACAAAACACAAAGGTGGGAGGGGTGTTGCAATGCCTGTGCATCCTTTAAAGCAGCGGTATCATTTTTGGGTGCAATTTCAGGCTTCCCTGGGAGCTTATGAACAGACGGCACATTAAAGACACAGCTGTTTTAATGAGTTGGGTCCTTTAAGCAGCAGCATCTGTTTTCCAGCTCCTGTGGATAGGAGAAATATAAGATTGAATCTGAAAGGGAGCAATATCAAATTTAAAGTTCCACTGGGATTTTGGACCTTAAGCCAAGAACCGGATTTTCAATGCTAACACTGCCAGTCAACCCTGACAGTCCCTGATGGGAAGGAACAAATCAAACCAGACAACTAACTGGGTCTGGATCATCATTATCCATGTGTCCTAAGTTTTGTATTAGTTTAAAGTAAAGAAAGTCCCATAACAGATTCATCTGCAGCTATGTATATAAGAAATAATTTACCAGACCCTTAAAGTTGGCTATTCACCACCTCATTTACCTGTGTTGAATTGTGCACCTATTACGAGCAATGGGGAAGACTTTTGGCAACACAGAACATTCCCAGAAAGAGGCCTGGATTAAGAGCCTGCACAGTCTTGACCTGGAGGGTGTAAGACCTGACCACCAGGCTGAGCTTGAGGGAGGAGTCAAATGCATCATCAGTCATGAGTCCCTGCGTGCCTACAAGAGATCTAAGTCCAGCCCTCTTTGAAATCCTTTCTTAACTCTCGCTAGTTTCCCTTGACCATTAGTAGTTCAGATTCTTGTAGAGAGTCTAAGCTTGTAATAAATCTTTATACTCATTTGAACTTCCTGAATCTCCTGATTTCTCTGGTGCTTGACAATGGGGGATCAGGGAAGAGGTTCAGCATAGCCATACCCTAGAATCTCTTAGGCAAAACCACAAAAATACATCTCACTTATTTTGGCCATGTCATACGGGGGAATTCACCGGAGAAAGCAATTATGCTCAGAAGAGTTAGTGATAAAAGAAAACCGGGCCACCAAAGAACACGGTGACTGGACATCATCAAAGTTGGCAACAGCCAGAGCATAGAAAAACGCGAAGAAGTAGCGCAAGATTGGAAGACATGGAGAGATTTGGCCCATAGAATCGCCAACAGTTGGGCACAACTGAAGGGATAACATCATCATCATCACTCAAGATATATCTAGTAGGTTAGATGGTTATGGCTTTAGTTTGGCAAGATTCTGTCCATTGGGTGTATGCTAACGTAAAGGATTGAATTCGACTGAAATCACGTGATCTTTAAACACTGTAGAAAAGTGATTAAGTAACGCAATTGCAGTTCGAGGGACAATCTTATGAGATAACTATCTGGAGCACCTATAGAATATGGCAGAAGTTACCCCAGAGAAAAGGAAGGCTATTGAGACGCATGTGCCTATACTTATGCCGAGTAAAGTCTTGCCAATTACCTTCCAAATTAAACACAGCCCACTTATTTGGCTAGAAATAGACCTCTAATGAACAGGATTTTATGATTTGATTAGCATGCCATGGCTGATGAAGTTATTGTTATGCTGTCAATTCTCAGAGAGCAATCTTTACCTTGGGTATAATGAGTCAACACCATTTGTAAAGCTCTGGTTTGTTTGCAGGCTGTAATCAAGTGCCACATACTATTAAGAGGAATTATTTGGTTAATACAGAAGATTCACATGTATCCATACAGAGACCACTTTGCTTCTGAAAGTTACCTCCAGTGATCCAGGCCAGCCTGGACTATTTCTAATCCTCTGGATAGATCAGGGGGTGTCCCCCTTTATCCAGCTGTGGGCCACACTTGATTGTTGAGTGGTATGTTCCCAAAAGATCTTAAGACAAAAGTGTAAAACGTTTTTATTTCATGTCAATGGAGATTCTCAATCATCCAAGTTCTGGTTGTCACCAAAGGTGCTTTTCCAAAAGGCAACTGGACTTTCTTGGGTTTTTTTCCTTGAAAATCTTTTGTTTCAGAACCGAAGAAGGTTTTCAGAAGAGAAGTGAAACATTTTCAAGGGGGAAAAAACCCAAGAAAGTCCAGTTGCCTTTTGGAAAGCATCTTTTTATTTCATGTGCATTTCAAATGAATTGATTAATCACTAGGATTATTATCTAGTCATGTGCTTGAGAGGTTTCCCAATCATCACATTATTACTTATCTTGGAGTTTTTTTCCTAAGGCTATCCCTGGTCTGTTCTAAATAAACTGGACCAAAAAAATATATGTCCAAACAGAGGTGTCAACACAGGATGGTTAAAAAAAAAAGTCAAGATGGCCACAGCAATGATACAATCAAACACACATTAAAATCAGGTGGGGATTCCACTACTTCAGACCACTACTGCACCCATCTTGACTTTTTTTACTTTATCCTATAGACAAATATCTTTATTATAATTAACTTTTTAAAAACGCATTGGACTGCCTGGGGAATCCTAGTTCAAATAAGTTCTCTTTCAGGGGAGAAAATAAAATATGTCTGTGCTTCAAATAATATATTTATAGAATTCTATAATTCTAAAATGGAATGAAGGTGATGTTACGTGAATTGGTTTGATCAGACAGAGGTAAGAACTACAGGGCAACCCACCAAGACAGAATTTATCATATCATGACAAGGCAAATAATTTGTAGTTTCTGCCTGCATCTATCTCTAAAGATTTCTCAGGTTGCAAAGGATGCATATATTTGTGAAAATAATGTATCCTTTAGGATACATTAAGCCAAAAGCAAAATATCTACAAAATGCATGTATTTAGGATAAGTGAGCTACTTGCCAATGAAAAGAAATGTAGATTTAAAAAAAAAAGAATTATCAGAAGTTCTGATTGAGTGGATCGATATTTGAATATCTTTAATACTGAGATCGACTGCACTTGGAGTGATCATATAGCTGAGTCAGAAACCTAGGGAAATGCAAATGCATAGGGTTTTTTAATAGTAGAAATGCTCAAATTGGTCTTTCTATTTTGTAATTATTTCTCTCATATTCAGTCTTCTGTTCCAACCTACATTTTACAAAATCTACATGACAAATTGCATATAAGTACAGGCTGAATATCATTTCTAAACGTTTTATTTAACAAATAATATGTTTTATACCTTTCTTTCACTTAAGTGCTCACATTCCTAAATGTGTATTAGCATAAAATATGCATTGTATTTTATAAACGCATTTCATATTTCAAGCCCAGAAAGCACTCCATTGGATAATTCAAGACATCTGCAAAAATGGAAGCTTAATTTGCATTCTGGTCCACCTCTTAGTGCAGGAAAATCTGTCCTGCTCAATCTGCAGTTGAAGTCCCAAAGATCAAATTCTGCAAACATCAGAAACAAACCATGTTTGATTCTGGGGCTGTACTGTAGCTAATAGACGTTGAGCATCTGAGTCATACAAAATATGAAGGATTTATTTGGCAAAATAAAGACATCGTGCCCAACAGAAAGAGGGAATAAGCTAATATGAAGCTACTGTAATGCAGCAGAATCAATCAATCAATCAGAATAGAGCTGGAAGGAACCTTGGGGGTCTTCTAATCTAACCCCCTGCTCAAGCAGGAGATGCTATACCTTTTCAGACATGTTGCTGTCCAGTCTCTTCTTAAAACCCTCCAGTGATAAAGCACCCACAACTTCTGAAGGCAAGCTGGTTAATTGTTCTCACTGTTGGGAATTTTCTCCTTAGTTCTAGGTTGCTTCGCTCCTTGATTAGTTTCCATCCATTGTTTTTTGTCCTGCCCTCTGGTGCTTTGGAAAATAAGTTGACCCCCTTCTTCTTCTTTGTGGCAGCCCCTGAGATATTGGAACACTGCTATCATGTCACCCCTAGTCCTTCTTTTCACTAGACTAACCATAACCAATTCCTGCAACCGTTCTTCATATGTTTTAGTCTCCATATGTTTTAGATTGGGTTTGAGAATTTTAAAAATTATGAAATCTGCACATTCCACAGCTACCCTCTTTTTCTAACCATGAATTTCTCACAGATGACCCATGTTACAATGTGGATGTGGCCAAGTGGGTGGCCTCATTGATTGGAGTTCACGAAGAACCCTTTCAAGGAGGGGGGGGGAAACAACTCATAAACATCTGGAAATGAGAATCTGGATATGCCTTGACCTTGGAAGGAGACACATGGGGTGCAGTCAAGAGCCTGAATCTACTGGGAGACAAATCTGCTTCCTTCATCAGGAAAATAGATGGGAAATGAGATCTCGTTTCAGCATCCTAATGGCCCGGAAGTTTATTCAAAAGGGGTGGTGATGGGAAGTAACATACAGAGTTTGCATTGAAAAAGGATTCCTTCCCTCACTTGCTGCAAAAAAAACTTTGGAGGAAATAACTTCAAGAAGAAAGGGGCATTGCCCATTGGGTGTGAAAGAAGGAGGCTGTGTATGAAAGAAGAATTATTCCATGTTGGACCGAAGGTGCTTTTTCAAGAGACAACTGGAAATTCTTTGTTTTTCCTTTCTTTCTTTCCTTGTTTTTCTTTCTTTCCTTGTTCTTCCTTGAAGACATTTTGCTTCTCATCCCAGAAACGTTCTTCAGTTCTTCATTCCATGTTGAAATAGTTTGGGCATCTTTTTACTCATTCATGGAAAACTGGGATCCTTGAATCCACTGAAGTCTTACTTTTTTTTTTAGAAAGAGGGAGGCATTTTCTGCTGCTTTTGTGGGAAGCTAAAGAAATCTACAAATAAATTGAGATAAGGTGGAAGAATGGGTGGCTATTTGCCCTTTTGAGTTAAATCCTCGCATTCGCTTCTACTTGGAACTGAAGAAGCTTCTTGGATGAGAAGCTGCGACACGTTTTCAAGGGGGGAAAAAAACACAAGACACTCCAATTGCCTTTTGGAAAAAGCACCTTTGGGACAACCTGGACCTGGATGATTGGAAATCTCCAAAGACATTTACCCTTTTGAAGTTTCTTTCTTTTTCATTCATAAAAGTTATTGCATATGCAAGACATACCAGCGTGCTGCCGGTGACCATTTCATAAGAGAGAAAGGAAAGAAAGGAAAAGTTCGAAACGTGATCTATGTCCAGTGCAGTTGTGTTCCTCTCCCTGTGCTGTTTTCTCTGTTTCAACTTCAACCTTTCCCCCTTCACAAATGGAGCAAAGTTGGAGATTCATTCAGCCCAAGCTTGATATCTCTACAACAAGCTGGAAACAAATACATTTGGGTTTTTAAAATACCATTTCAATGGTTAAGGAAGGGTGGCAAATAACTTTTCTGATCCAGCCCCTCCAGCTGTTGATTCAAGTCTCATTTTGGAGCACAGAATGCCAATGGGAATAAGAATTCACAGTAATGCAAATCCATTTTCTAGAGTTGAGGCGGGGAAAAGGAGGAAAGAAATTCCATCCAATGTAAAATTCAATATTTGAAAACATCAGCTGGATCAATACTTTCCGTGTAAGGTAATCAGCTTTATCAGAAGCAGAAATGAATTTATTATTTTGGGTTTCCCCATGCCCATTGCTGTTGAAGTCTTGACTTTTTTGTATATATATTTGAGCCCACTGCTCTCTTTATTTTTCTTCTCCTAGTTGGACGTGGATTGAATAGAAGTCTTATGATTTCCTTAGCTGGCATGGAAACTTAGGTGTGTATCATTCTAAGCATGATTTCACCCCCTATAATTTGCATACTGGAATATCTTCCAAAGCTGATGTCATCTAATGAACTTGTGATTTATGGCTTTGGTGATTGGACAGGATAGATTATAGAAAGGAGAGTATTATGATGTAACTTTAGAGACAGAGGTTAAAATATCATTCTACTTATAACTGCTGTGGAGAATATTAGAAGCCACTTCTTCCTATCTTTTTTCTTTCTTTTCTATTTTTGTTCAAATTACTTTTCTTGCACTTTTTGCTTTCTCTTTGCTGTCCTTTTCTTACTTTCGATTAGCTTGTAATAGATTTTACCTTCTTGTTGCAATTAAAAAAGCATAGTCAAAAACCAAAACAATTATTAGCATCATGCATCAACAGGACTGGTCATTCTCTGTAAAGCTGTAAACCTCATGGAACAATTGCTTGCTTTTGGTGCTGTCTGAAAGGGGTATAAAGTTGCTACCCATGCAAACACTCTCAGCCTATCAGCCTCTCTTGAAGGATGTTGGAATGGGAATGGTCAAAACCTTTTCTTTTAGAGGGGATTGGGGATTTGAAGCACCTTTTCATCTTGACAGTCTGCCAATCAAGCTCCTTTCTAATGTGGGATCCGCCTACTTTTAGACTATTGTCCCTGCCATACAGGGCAAAGCTTGGCATAGTTCTTAAGCTGACTGAAGTTGTTCATCTCTGGTTTAAGTAAACCAGGCTTAGCCAGTTGACGCAGGACCTAAGTACCAAACAGAGAGACATCTAGCCACCAGTGTGGGTTAAGAAAAGCCATGTTCCTTTGTGTTAAAATCATGGCTTCCCACAATGGCAATCTAAGTATTTTCAGATGGGGGAGCATTTTCTTTTTTGCCAGAATTACAAAGCATGTGGGGAAGGGAACGGATGGGAAGGGAAAGGGGGGGAGAGGAGAGGAGATAGGAAGGGAAGGGAGGGGAGGGGAGGGGAGGGGAGGAGAGGAGAGGAGAGAAGAGAAGAGAAGAGAAGAGAAGAGAAGAGAAGAGAAGAGAAGAGAAGAGAAGAGAAGAGAAGAGAAGAGAAGAGAAGAGAAGAGAAGAGAAGAGAAGAGAAGAGAAGAGAAGAGAAGAGAAGAGACCAATGGGCAGAGTTTTATAAATATGTTTTATACTATTTCCTTGACCTTTGATGGGATCAGAACCAGTGTGTCCTCCTGGATTTTCAAACCTCTTAATCATTGACCTTTCGCTTCTCTCTGATTTGTTTGTATCCCTACTTGGGGAAACCAGGTCTGATATTGAGTAAAGCAGGATGCCTTACAGTGCTGAGTTTTCTCTCAAAATGGTAATAAAATTGTGATAAAAACAAGAAGTGACAGATCAAAAGGAAAACATACTAGAGCTGGAAAAATCTCAGTTGCCCTGCCCCACTTTCTCTGTTTTTCCAAAGCACAATTTTTTGGGGTTTTCCAGATGGAAATGAGAGATTTCATACTTTGTTTTGTTTTGATTTCATTTTCATGACGGGATAAAAGTTCCTCTGGAAAAAGAAATATATATTTCAGGACAGTGACTGTCAACCGGCAAGCCTGAGTCAAATTGACTTTGTTGTTATGATTAAAATCTGATACACAAATATTGAAAATAGCCAAGACTATCAACAACTACAAAAAAAGTTTCTGGAGAAATGGACCTAAACATGAAATTAATCTTTATTTGTTTAAAAATAAATAGCACAGCGGTACATAAAGCATTTGGTAGTAAAGTTTAGTATTTTTAATTTAATAGTGTATGGAACTTACTGTTTGGTAAATCCAAGAAACAATAAATAACAGATTTCAATTCGTGGAGCTACCACATTAAAGAAATTGTGGAAATCAAACGATCTGAGATTCACTTGAAAGTCTTTGCTCAAAGGTTCTTATCTGAACCCTAAAATCATCTTCAAAAACTTGGTCCAAAGTTCCTGATAAATGTGGTTTGCTTCCTCTCTCCCTGCCCAAAACAGCACTTATGTAAAATCTGTAACTAGGAGCATGTACTGGTCTTTGCCATTTTCATCATCCTGCATATCCAGTTTTCTCCCCCTTGTTATGTCATATCTTCTAGACTAAGAGAAATGCTTTACTTTTTAGGACTCCTGTGTATTGCTTATGCTTCTGATAAATACACTTATACAATTGCTACTAGTTTCTTATGATATAAGGACATGCACAAACAATACCTCCATGAGATCATTTGGACTTAATTCTGACCAAGCAATGCATAAGGCTGTATTTTCAAGCTTTTTAAAAAGTATTTGTTGGGTTCTTTTGAGTCTGTTTTGATTCCTGCCTGGGCAAATTCCTGCAGTTTCCTTGCAAGGTTTTTCAGAAGTGGTTTACCATTGCTTTCTTCCTAGGGCTGAAAGAAAGGGACTGGCCCAAGATCACCCAGCTGGCTTCATGCCTAAGACAGGACTAGAACTCACAGTCTCCCATTTTCAAGCCCAGTGCTTTTGTTTCTAGATTGTGGCTTGCATCTCATAATTTGAAGCTGGGTATGCAGAGTACTGACATACATCCAGAATGTTGGACCAAATAGATATGTGGCTTCACATGATGGTTTCCACCACACAACATCCTCGGGCAATGACTGGATTCCCATTACACAATGAATTACAAATGTGCAAATCCAGACACGCCAGGGGTAGAAATGAAGAGATTTTCTTTACATAAATAAATAAGAGGTCACCAAGTTGGTCCACTCTGTTGATCTTAGAGAAAATATGACTAAGAGGGAATATCACCACCCTCTTCAAATAGATGAAGCCAGTGGGAGAATGGTTCTCTGTTGGTCAAAAATAGGATCTTATAGGAAAGGGAATATCTATTAAAGACTAGAAATATTTTGGTTTTAGGTTATATATCAAAGTCAGTGATGGACTCAAATGATCAGGACCTGAGATGTATGAAAGCAGAGGTTGGAGGTCCACCTTTCAAGACTTCTGTGGCTTTTCTACAGAAGCCTTTCCTCCAGGTCTAAGATGCTAGAATGCTATAGCTACATTCTATGAAATGCTACAGTCTTTGTCTTGAAGAAAGAGTGGCGGAATAGCAAACTTGCTCCCTGTCTAAGCAGATCTACGAAAATACTATATAATACCTGAGAACATTTACAGGTAGTTCTCTACTTACAACAGTTCATTTGGTGACTTCAAAGTTACAACGGCATTGAAAAAAGTGACTTATGACCATTTTTCACACTTATGACCATTGGAACATCCCTATGATCACATGATTTATATTTGGATGCTTGACAACTGACTCACAGTTATGATGGTTGCAGGGTCCCGGGGTCATGTGATCCCCTTTTGCAACCTTCTGACAAGCCAAGTCAATGGGGAAGCCAGATTCACTTAACCACCCTGTTACTAATTTAACAACTGCAGTGATTCACTTAACAAATGTGGCAAGAAAAGTTGTAAAGTGGGGCAAAACTCACAACAAATTTCTCACTTAACAACATACATTTTGGGCTCAGCTGTGGTCGTAAGTTAAGGACTACCTGTATATGAGATCTTTGCGTGGAAGGCTACTACTGTGGAGGGATGTAGGATCTATCTCCTGATTTAATCTTCCTTTTTTCCCCCCTTCCAATCTATACTCACACGGTTTTCCAATAATTGATCGTGTGGAATGGTGTCTAGAGTTTAGTTAGTGTTTCCTCCAGTCTTCGGTTGAATGCATAGAGATCAGAAGGATATTGTCAAGTGCAAAAAACCAGGAATCCAGATGGAATTCAAAAATACTACAAGTTTATTCCATGCAACCTATACACAAGAATCTGAACTACTAATGGTAAATGCTGGAATTGGCGCCAGATAAGAGAACGTATTTCAAGGGGAGCTGGATTTAGGTCTCTTTTCGGGGTGTAAGGATTCCAGACTGATGGTGCATTTGACCCCACTCTCAGGCTCAGCTTGATCATCTCTTATAGATACAGCTAAAATCATAGTTTGGGAGTTAGGCTGAAAATGAGACCTAATTTCACGCAGGTAGTTCAGAGCCAAAGAGTTAAAGCCTTTTTTTGATCCCAAGTTCCATTTCCAGAATGTACACTCCTCATGAATTCTAAACAAAGAGGTACCATCAGAAGCAAAGAAGGCAGGCTTTTTAAAGCAACTTTCTTCCCCACCCCCACCCCAAAACAAAACACAGCCGAAAATGCCTTTCATTAATGTGTAAATCCTTCAGAATTGCCCAAAGATTTCCTTTTTATGTAAGGCACTTAATGAACACAATTGCCAGTGGCAAGTTAAATATCAAATAATTCTTTAAAGTGCTAAGAGATGTTTATAAGTGTGGCAATTGATATCTAGCTTGCTAAAGCGCTCTTAATAAATGCGAAGGCATTCTTTAAACTTTCAAAGTATTAATTATAAAGGCGCATTTGCTATGCTTCCCTGTAGAAGCAACTTCGTAACTCCCTCTATTATGGACCTGGGCACCTGGTGTAACAACAAAGAGAGACCCATTTCAGTTTGTTATGGAATGAGTCAGATACATATAGGTAGTCCCTGTCTTACAACCATTTGTTTGGTGATCATATGAAGTTACAAAGGCACTGACATGAACGTTTTTCCCGCTTACGACCATTGCCGCATTCCCAGGGTCATGTGATCAAAATTCAGATGCTTGGCAACTGGTTCTTATTTATGATGGTTGCCGTGTCCCAGTTCATGTGACTACCTTTTTCAACCTTCTGGCAAGCAATTCTGCAGCGATCCACTTAACAACTGGAGCAAGAAAGGCCGTAAAATGGGGCAAAACTCACTTAACAGCTGTCTGGCTTAGCAACAAAAATTCTGGGCTCAATTATCGGCATAAGTCGAGGACTACCTGGATAGGAAAAAAAAAACGCTTCTCTATCAGCATCTGCTTTCATTCCAAACTATTCTGTACAAGGCTCTGAAAACTCAGCACCACCCATTTCTATGATCTACATTGATTTCCCCAAACTGTCAGCCATCCCAGCTTGATCAGTTAGAAAAGAAAGACTTGCAAGCCCATGATTAGCCCAAAGTATACTTTACTAACGCCAAGTGATTACAGAAGAAGCAAAGTTGAGAGTAAGTTCTAAGTATTTGCCTCTTACGTGGAAAAAAAAAAGTCTGGATAACTGAAACTTAGCCAGCTCCTTTTTTTAGTTGGCTTATACCCAAGAACCAGTATGGATTGTTCCAAATATTGGGCATAAATTGAGAACTCTCCTATAACTTTCACATAACAAGCTGTGTAATTGTTTCTCTTCTTAGTTTAGCCACCATTAAAATATCGCTGGGACCATATCAAAGGAAAACCCCGTGTCCATTGTTGAACTTTCAAGGATTGATGAGATATAGATTGGAGAACTAATGGAAAATTCTTCAGCAAAATAGTTGATTCTTCCTTGCCTTTTCTTCTTTATTTTACTCAAATGCATCCTTTATTTGTTTTATTATTCCCCTTGCTATATTAATGGGATTATTGAACACTTAATAGTGAAAAAGGAATGCACACAGATGCAACCCTCCCTAGCCTATGTCACAGACTCAACACTGCACTGGAGGAAAAAAAAACACCAGCCCTTCCTATTCCACATTCTCCTTTCCTCAACCCGAAAGAGGTAATTGCATGACAATTAGATTAATATCTCTTACATACTTATTAAACTCAATAAGTGGCCCTGTGCAAACAATTGATATTTAATTAACATTATCATCCTACTAAGTTTTAATTAAAAGTTCATTTAAACACACCTCCCATGTTATCACTCACACTAATGCAAGTTTGTTTTATTTTCCTCTCCCACAAATGTGTTTTATGTTGTGCCATTTGTCAGTTCAAGCTGCACACATCACTCTGAGACATTTTCCTAGGCAGCCATTGGCTCTGGTAACCGGCAGAGAGAAAACTTCTGCCTCTTTCAACAGGCCTCCCTCGCTTGATTCTGATGAAAGGGAAGTTGCTTTGAAAGTGTCCTTCGAAAGAGAAGAGAATCCTGGAGAAATTCTCATGGTTGAAGAGGAATGTTCTTGCACTCTCTCGGCAATGACAGCGTCAAGATAGATATGGTTTTCTTTTTCTTCCTAGCATTTTTTCCGCAAGCACAGTGTTGATCTATTTGGTTGTGACAGGAATTAACCAACAGGCTTGTTGCCCAAGCCTGACATGGTGGGCTGAGAGAAAGGCCTGGCCCAAGGTCACCAAGCTGGCTTTCATGCCTAAGTTAGGACTAGAACTCCCAGACTCCTAGTGATTGACCCAAAGTCATCCAGCCAGCTTTCATACCTAAGGAAGGACTAGAACTCACCATCTCCTGGTGATTGGCCCAAAGTCACCCAGGCAGCCCTCATGCCAAAGGCAGGACTAGAACTCACCATCTCCTGGTGATTGGCTCAAAGTCACCCAGGCAGCCCTCATGCCAAAGGCAGGACTAGAAATCACCATCTCCTAGTGATTAGCCCAAAGTCACCCAGCCGGCTTTCATACCAAAGGAAGGACTAGAACTCACCATCTCCTGGTGATTGGCCCAAAGTCACCCAACCAGCTTTCACACCAAAGGTGGGGCTAGGATTTACAGTCTCCTGGTTTATAGCCTAGTGCCTTCACCACAAGACCAAAACTGGCTATCTTGCCTTTCATGATATGATTTTCCCTCAAGTATTCTGCAGCCTTCCCGGTCGTCATTCAATCCCAAAGGAAGATCTCCAGAGATTTTCCAGCAAATATCAGCCCTGAATAATAGACTTGGAAGCAGCCATTTAACCTCCCTTTTAGTTCTGTTCGATTTCTAATTTGACCCATATATTAAACCACCATAGAGAGGATGGATTGTAAAAGTATATTCTGGTGGAGCAAAAGAAATCTGATATTTGCATAAACACCAGTTTCTAGTGGCTTTGCTCGATCATTGTTTAATCTTCTAGATCAGGGGTTCTCAACCCGTGGTCCGCGGACCCTGGAGAGCTGCGATGTTATCACAGGGGCTCCACAAAGACTTGATGCAGTCTAGTGCTTTAAATCATGGGTTAAGTCTTGGTGGTCCATGGCTACAAAAGGTATTTAAAGGGGGTCCATGCTGAAGAAAGGGTTGAGAACCACTGCTCTAAATTATTCCTCAATTTCAACTCCTGTCTGTCTCCCAACTAGACCCCTGATGTGTTATTAGGCTTATATCCTATAGCCATGCACTTTTGAGACCATTTAAGTGGAGAAAACCATTCTGATATATTTCAGAGAGATAAAAAGTTGGAGAATTCTCCCGCTATCCTCATATTCTAAATAGCTCACAGCAATACAACGTGAACTGTAAAGCATTATTTCAGGCATCTTTCATACACATAAACACACACATACATGCATAAAGATACACAAATGGCAGGCTTTTTATAGTATTAAGTAACAGTAGCTTCTTCCTTTTAATTGCAGATAGGATGTAGCCTAATACACAGACGGCTAATTTGTTTATATTAGCAGAATGGGTCAACTGCTTCAAACACAGACTGCTGAACTCCAGTAGATTGCATTACCCCATTTAAATAAATAGGGGTGATTTGTCAATGTCATCTTAGCTTCAATATTTTACTTTTCACTCCCAAGAAATGGTACTGCCGATGAAACGACCTCTCCCGTCTTCCCTTTCCCCTATCTCACCTTCTTCAGTCCCCTTAGGAATGGCAAATGATTCTCTAGAGTATTTTAGCCTTATTCCAAAGCAAAAGTCAAATGTATTTCACTTGTGATGCACTGCCAACAATAATCCAACTGGACCGAATCCAGTTCAGCTTAGTCCACTGAAACACAGAGTTATAAGATGCTGAGATGTGCATAATTAGACCACATCATGGTTAGACGGATATTGCACTGGCAACCGCTCCCCAGGTTTTTAGATACAGGTCTTCCTAGCTTTTTTAGAAGTAGTTGGAATGCAGCTTAGAAGAACAATCCTACAGCTGTAATCACTCCCTACTTATGAGAAGGGAGGCCCATAATGTCCCAAAGGTGCTGTCCAAAAGGCAACTGGACTTTCTTGGTTTTTTTCCTTGATTTAGGTGACTGAGAATCTCCATAGGCAGGAGGCCAATAGTATCTTAGATTCCAAGGTAACCAGGATATATGATACATAGAACTTTAAAATTACAGATGATATATCGAAATGGACCAAGCTGGCATCCTGTTTCAAAAAATTGAAGCTATCGAAGTTTTCCAGATGATCACTAGAGGTCAGCAAATAGTTATCCTTGTCTCTTTCCTGGCATCTAGTGGTCATCTGGATTTTTATAGCTCAAATGTGATACTGTAGCCTTACAAATGAAACTCAAATACTTTGGCCACCTAATGAGAAGGAAGGACTCACTGGAGAAGAGCCTAATGCTGGGAAAGATTGAGGGCAATAGAAGAAGGGGACGACAGAGAATGAGGTGGCTGGATGGAGTCACTGAAGCAGTAGGCGTGAGCTTAAATGGACTCCAGAAGATGGTAGAGGACAGGAAGGCCTGGAGGAACGTTGTCCATGGGGTCGCAATGGGTCGGATACGACTTCGCAACTAACAACAACAGCCTTACAAAAATGGACCGTCTCAAAGATTTTGGACAGTATTTGATTGGCTCCCATTTATTAAAGATTAAGATTAAAGCAACACACAATAGAAAGAGTTTGATGGAAGATCAGCATGGAAATGAAAAAAAAAAAAAAACAATTGGAAAGACAGATATCACCAAAATCAAACTGGACATGTGCTAAATTCTACAGATGATCACTAAATTCTACATGATTACACGCAATACAACACATTTAAACCTAAATACCTCTCAATTTTTCAACATCCTGGGGGAACATCTTTCAGAAATCTGTGCATCTGCATAGAAAATATATATTTGAAATCCTTAATTTTTTTTTGAAAGGGTTAAAATCGTCTCCTTTTCTCACCATGATTACAGAAATTGAAATAAAACAAACTGCTTATTTATTTCTTGCGGCTGTCTTATTTATATGAATGCTCAGCTTTTGTTTTGATTGCTCCATGATGGCTGTTGCTATTTTTTTTTTCTGACACATGAATTATTTTAATTTGATTTCATTGTAAACTGTCCCGGGAGTCATCATGTCTGAAAAACACTCTATAAATATAGTAAAGAAAGTGGCAGTGCAATCCAATCCAGTATAATTGTTATTTGCTTAAAACCAAAGGTCACCTGCAAGTTGCACAACAGTTAAACAATCAAGTTAAATTAATTCTGTGGCAAATTAGATCCCTGTACATTATTCTGTCTGATTTTAAGCATAGCTTCACAAATAACAAAATGTTTCTCTGCACAATTCATCAGTCCAAAGCATACCAATTCACTCCAGCTCTGATTAAAAACTAGATAAGGGTTTTTTCTGTAGACGTCCGGTAAGAACAGCATGCAGATAATATTGTCAGATGCTTAGGCAGATCCCAAGACGTTTTAAAGAATCTGCTATAGAAAGAAGTAACCTGGTCTGAATATATAGCCTGGTGAAAAGTTTTTGGTCTTTTTTTTTTAAGGAAAAATTAATGTCTGCAAACTCTGAGGAGAGGTATGATAAGTTTTATAAGCCTATAGTCATAATCCTACCGTGTGACTGATAGCCCAAATTTGGAAGTTAAGGACAGTTAGAGGAGATAGTTGCAAATCATCTTGAAATTCCAGGCTAGACTGAGAAGGTGAAAAAAATATCTCAGGAAAAGGCAATGGCAAATTATATCAGCATTGTTCTTGAAGAAACACGTAGTCATTAGGTGTTGAATTTTAATTTGAAGATTTCCCTTTCTATTTATAACAATGTGTTAAGGATTGGAACTTCAGCTTGCATTAATTTTCCTTCCTTCCTTCCTTCCTTCCTTCCTTCCTTCCTTCCTTCCTTCCTTCCTTCCTTCCTTCCTTCCTTCCTTCCTTCCTTCTTCCTACCTACCTACCTACCTATCTTTCCTTCTCTCCCTCCCTCCCTCCCTCCCTCCTACCCTCCTACCCTCCCTTCTATCCTTCCTTCCTTTCCTCCCTCCCTCCCTACATTCCCTTCTTTTCCTCCTTCTCTTGTTTCCTTCCTTCCTTTCCTCCCTCACTCCTTTCCTTCCTTCTTCCCTCCCTCCTTTCCTTCCTTCCTTCCTTCCTTCCTTCCTTCCTTCCTTCCTTCCTTCCTTCCTTCCCTCCCTCCCTCCCTCCCTCCCTCTGATATTAGGCATCCAGTACTGAGGACTTGGACTTAGTTCAAATTTGAATTCAGAGTGCCCTTTTCTTTGAATAACTGCAGATTCAATTAACAACCATTTTAACAATGTTTGCATATTAGGTCCAGCTCGAATTATGATCCTAACAACTTACATTGGAAATTCTGGTCCCAATTGTGATTGTAAATCAATGACCACCTGTATCTCGCCCACGGGGTGTCATTGTATTCTACAAAACACCAGAAGGCAGAACAAGAAGCAATAGATAGACATTAATCAAGGAGAGAAACAACCTAGAATGAAGCAGAAACTTCCTGACAATTAGCACAATTAATCAATGGAATGACTTGCCTCCAGAAATTGTGGATGCTCCAACACTGGAAGTTTTTAAGAAGAGACTGGACAGCCATTTGTCTGAAATGGTATAGGGTCTCCTGCCTGAGCAGGGGGTTGGACTAGAAGACCTCCAAGGTCCCTTCCAACTCTGTTATTCTGTTATTTGCTTCCCATCTGAAATGTTACAAGTCACACCTGCTGCAGTCCCGCAAGGCCAGAATTGAAAAAAAAAAAATATGTCCCAGGACTCCATAAATCTTCTTTCCCCTTCTTTAATCGCAACCTTCTCAAGAAGGGCCACTGGGCTAACTTTACTGCCAATGCTTCCTCAGTTTCTTGATTAGGCAGGAAAGTCTTTTTTGATGTGCCTCTTACAATCAATCAGCCTCGTTCCAAACAACTAAAATGAAGGTGATTCGGGGGCCCTTTCACAGGAAAATCTTTGGGGTGTATCACAGAATTTTGCTTGGATTGCCTTCGACTGCTTCTCCAAACAGGCTTGGCTGAGCCGATGGGGAAGGGCTGAAGTGGGGAGAGAACTATCCACTGTGTATAAAACCTTTCGCTCTTTGACATCAACTTCTTTCAGCAAAAAAAAAAAAAAAAATTCTCTCTCCCCCTCCACCCAATGTTTTCCCCACCCTTCTCTGATTGAAGCAAACTTAAACCATATTCCCTTTCACATAAAGCAAAATGTGCTGAACATGTGGCTTTGGAAGAAAAGTAGGGGAGGAGGGAGAGGAAAAGAGAGAGAGAGAGAGAGGAACCGAAGCATGTGGGTTGACCTCTTTTGACAAGAAGATTCTTTCTAAGTTAATTCTCCAGGGAAGGGCCATTAGACCCAAAGTTGAGGAGCACAGGAAAAAGGGTGAAGCGGTGTTAGATCAAGGTCCAGCCAAGTGGAAGCTGGGATTGTGGAACAACTGATATTCAATCTACACTTTTGAAGTCTCCCATTGAGTGTCCCGTTCAGGAACTCGGATCAGGATGCTTGTTTAGCGGATAAAAGTGTAACTTTAGAAATTGGCAGGAACTCTGTGTGCCTGGCCACCTGTACGCTCAGCCAGATATGGTAAAAAGGCTCAGACCGTTATTATTATACTTTTTTTTTTTTGAAGTGCGTTCCCTTTCATTTCCTTAAACTTCCAGGTTCAAAAGAAACATTTATGTAAAGCATACTCAAGACCAACTCTGAGATGCATTTACTGAGCTAGCTGATAAAAACCCCTTTCTTTGTTTTCCTATTGCTAAAATAACATTTCTGAGGGTTGGGGGGGTTGTCCCCTTTTCTTCTTTTGGCTGGGAAAACAGGGCTGGCGGAAAGGGATGGAGAAATTTTATTTTATTATTTTATTTTATTTTATTTTATTTTTGAAGAAAGGCAAGGCTAAGATACCCTTGAATCGAGAGAAGTCACTGGAAAAAAAATTGGGTAGAAAGGAAACAATTAGGGAGAAATCACTGAGAGTAGCCCAAGAGAATTATGAACAGATTCAATTAACGACCATTTTAACAATGTTTGCAAAATTAGGTCCAACTCGAATTATGACCCCCAACAACTTACAATGGAAGTTCTGGTCCCAATTGTGATTGTAAATCAAGAACTACCTGTACCCAGTGGTGGGATTCAAATATGTGAATAACCGGTTCTCTGTGTGGATGCCGCTTCTGGAAATCCATTCTGGGCCTGGGCAACAAAAAATTAGCTACCAGTTCTGCTGAAGTGGTGTGAACCGGCTGAATCCCACCACTGCCTGTACCTCACCCATGGAGGTCAACCTATTCTTCAAAACACCTGAAGGCAGAACAAGAAGCAACGGATGGAAACTAATCAAGGAGTGAACCAACCTAGAACTAAGGAGAAATTTCCTGACAGTGAGAACAATCAACCAGTGGAACAGCTTCCTCCTGAAGTTGCGGGCGTTCCAACACTGGAGGTTTTTAAGAAGAGATTGGACAACCATTTGTCTGAAATGGTATAGGGTTTTGTGCCTGAACAAGGGGTTGGACTAGAAGACCTCCAAGGTCCCTTCCAACCCTGTTATTCTGTTATGAATAGGCTTGACAGAAGATACAGCTTCTTAAACAGATATCTTCAGCATTTCAGCAGAGAGAAACTCATGGAGATATTTCATACTTCCTTAGTGAAAAGCTACAGAAGTAGTGATCTGTACTCATCCATCCATCTGGCAAAGATCAGCATCTATCCATGCATAGATGGCCCTATTGCCAAGTGAATTCTGCTGAATGAGGGGAGGACAGAGCAGCAGTTCAATCCACAGATGGGCTTCATTGAATCCGCTCTCCAGCAAACCCACTGCCTTTCCAAAGGTCTACACCACCTTCTCATGATAACATGGGTTTCGAGATCCAGAATTAATAGGAGAGAGTGGCGAATGAATGCGTTGCCCCATAATTGTGATATTAACCTCCTTTATCTTGGGTTGCATTTAATGGTCATCTTAAAACATCTAAACATTGTAGGAGAAATGTGAGAGCTTTACACCCATGCAATGTTTCTTGGACATGCTTAAACAAGTGGATAAGAGTGGACAAAGATGGTGGCTTTGGGCAAAACAACTGAATTACATACCAATTTTTTATTTATTAAAATTATATGCTTCCCATTTCACTCTGCAAAGAGACTCTGGGCAACTTTTGGTTATGTGGAGTTGTATGTATTTGCCATACCTTAATCCAAGAATATAGCCATTTTTTTAAAATAAGGGGACAAGTGGTAAATAGAATGATGACAACAAACCATTCTCAACTATTTTAAGTGGGAAGGGAAGGGAAGGGAAGGGAAGGGAAGAGAAGAGAAGAGAAGAGAAGAGAAGAGAAGAGAAGAGAAGAGAAGAGAAGAGAAGAGAAGAGAAGAGAAGAGAAGAGAAGAGAAGAGAAGAGAAGAGAAGAGAAGAGAAGAGAAGAATCTTCTAATTAAGAAGTTACATTTGTAGCTTCCTTAATTTCTGGAGCTTCTCCTAAAATACAGTACACAGTAATGGAATGAAATCTCCCCGAGCTTTTACTTAAATGCAAATTGCCTGTCTTTTTGTTTCTTACATACAGCACATGGTCCTTATGAGACTCTAAATTCTACATGGCTTTAGTGTAAGTTCTTTTTAAAAATAGAACTTTTATTTAAAAATATAACATTTATTTATTTATTTATTTATTTATTTATTTATTTATTTATTTATTTATTTATTTATTTATTTATTTATTTATTTATTTATTTATTTATTTATTTATTTATTTATTTATTTATTTCTATCCTGCCCCAAACCACATCAAAAAAAAAAAAGGAAAGGAAAGGAAGAAAAATAAAGTGCATTTATTGCGCGCCCATCTTTCAAAACCTGATCTGGACTTCCTATTAAGGTTGACTCCGCGTTCTTCAGTATCACCGTCTTCTATGCCATGAAGAAGCTACTTTGGCTGACCTTGCAAATTAACTCCTGTAAAAATTCATGGCAGGTTTTTGTTTTTGTTTTTTAAATACATCCTTAGGCTCTTTGGTCCAGTCCAGTTCACCAGAAGGTTTCCACCTGGAAACCTTATAGACTTTTCTTCTTAAATTTGAAGCATTTTCTAAAAGTGCATTCATTGAGAAGCTTCTAAACAGCACTGGTTTCTCTTTGCAGTGATCTTAACAGCATATTATATTTCCTCAATGCTGTTTTGTATTACCTGACATTCTATAGGCAATATATAAAGAAGTTTCTTAGGTGGAGACCTAAGAATGTGTGCAGAGAAGGACAACAAAGATGATACAAGGTCTAGAAGCTAAACTATACAATGAATGACTGAAGGAACTAGATATATCTAGTCTAACAAAGAGAAGAACTAGAGGTGATATGATAGTTGTCTTCCAGTACTTAAGGGGTATCACAGAGAAGAAGGGGCTGACGTAGTCTCCAAAGCAGGACAGGACAAGAAGTAACAAGTGGAAGATCATTAAAGAGAGAACCAACCTAGAACTAAGGAGAAATTTCCCAATAGCGAGAACAATTAACCAGTGGAACGGTTTGCTTCCAGAAGTTGTGAGTGCTCTATCACTGGAGGTTTTCAAGTAGAGACTGGACAGCCATTTGTCCAGAATAGTATAAGATCTCCTGCCATGGCCAGGGGTTAGACTAGAAGACCTCCAAAGTCCCTTCCAACTCTATTATTCTGTGTTCTGGTGGGTTGGATAGATGCAACTGGGAAAAGATGGTCCTTCAAATAATCCACATAACCAGGACCCTCTTTTAAAACAGCCACGCTTTGGAAAAAGACACGGGCTGGTTTAATGATGCAAAGAGAGGTGCTTTGAGCGTGTTTCTAGGCATTGCAAAGCAGCTCTTGCAAAGGATTTTCAGAGCCCTACAATTTCCTACAAGTTCTCAGGAGCCGGTACGATTGGCAGCCAAGCTTCAAGATCTCCAACTGTCTAGAATTGGATCTTGTTCCCTAGTTTGGATGAATGCATTCAAGCCTAGGAATGAGTTTTCCTAGAGGGCTTTAAAATTCATTTTTATGCACAAATATGGCAGCGCAGGGCAGATTGGCATAAGAATTAGGCCACCTACCTCTTGCAACTCATCTAAGCATCAGCTGCTCTCCATATTGTGGGGATAACTATTTGGAAAGAGCTCTCTAGCAACAAAAGAGGGAAATAAACACAATCTTTATTTTCGAATCAGAGGTTTGGATTCCTGCCCATAGAAGCCCTTAAAAAAAAAAAAAAACCTTCAATACAGGGATTGAGAAATTCTATATTGATTGTTAAACCACCTCCTAGAGCTGAAAATCAGCTCTCTCTCTCTCTCTTTTTTTAGGAAATGTAATTTCAGGAAAAATCAGCTTTGGGGAATAGAGATGGTTGTGGCAAATGTCACCTTGTCATAACAATAAGGGAAAAGCTACTTGGGATTGTTTGCAAAACTGAAGTGAAAAGTGAAGAAATGAAACTAGGGAACCTTCTGATGGTGTGTTGAGAGGCTAATCCATTTTATCATTATTGATTGATCATCGCACAGTCAGCCAGATGTTCAGACTGGGTTTGGCATTTTTGTCTACCTATCGAGTCCTTGGATCCCAAGGACCTGGGATAGGCAGATGTGGATGTTTGATGGTATTACAGATATCGTCGTAGGATGGAAGCAGTTCCTAGTAAGGCTGCCTTTTGCAATTGACTAATGGCGAATTTGTCAATGCCGATGATGGTGTTCAAGTGGTGCTCCAGTTGTTTTGGGATGGCACCCAAGGCGCCTATTACTATTGGTACCACCCTTGCTTGCCTTTGCCACAGTCTTTCTATTTCTATTTGTAGGTCTTTGTATTTTGTTATCTTCTCCAGTTCTTTCTTGTCTATTCTGCTGTCTCCAGGCACTGCCACGTCCACTATCCAGACTTTTTTGTCTTTCTTATCGACAATTGTTAAGTCCGGGATGTTATGTTGCATATTATTATTATTATTATTATTATTATTATTATTATTATTATTATTATTATTATTATTATTATTATTATTATTATTATTATTATTATTATTATTATTATTATTATTCGATAGTGTTCAACTTACAACAGTTTATTTAGTGACCGTTCAAAGTTACAACGGCACTGAAAAAAGTGACTTATCATTTTTCACACTTACGACCATTTCAGCATCCCCATGGTCATGTGATCAAAATTCAGGGGCTTGGCAACTGATTCATATTTATGACGGTCGCAGTGTCCCGGGGTCACAGGTTCCTCTTTTGAGACCTTCTGACAAGCAAAGTCAATGAGGAAGCCAGATTCTTAACAACTTAGAAACCGTGTTAATTAACAACTGCAATGATTCACTTTACAACTGTGGAAGAAAGGTCATGAAATGGGGCAAAACTCACTTAACAAATGTCTCATTTAACAGCAGAAATTTTGAGGTCAATTGTAGTCGTACGTCAAGGACTACTTGTATTTTTAACTTAATTTTTTTTTTTTAATATACTGATTTAAATCTTTCCAGTACAAATCCTTACCTGCTTTAAATAGTGCATCAAAATACTGATGCACAGATAGAGGTACAATATAGATATCCTTGAAGGTAGACAGAAGAAAATTAAAATTAGCAAAATTATATTTTGTTTTTCCTTATTGAATTATCAGCTAACTTCATGCTGCACATGTAACTTAGTTATAGAATTAGTCCATTTTCTAAGTTCACACAATACACTAAATATCAATGAAACAAGTGGGCTGTTTTCACACAAGCGCTAAGTCACCATCAATCCCCCAAAAAACCCCATGGTGTTCAAAATAATCAAGCTTATTCATTGTGCAAATGAAACCATTATGTTTTTAATTAACCATTTTAAAGTATGATCTGTTAAAATACACTTTGCGCTAATCTTTAACAGGACTGTTATGAGACTTAAACAACATGCGTGGGGAGAGAACTAATTTTATTTGTTCTAATTTCCTGGATGAAAGACATAAGATAAATCTAAACAAAAACTTTCCTAGATGTTGCTGCTATGGACTAATGAGGTTATTATCCTGGGAGGGAAATGTTTTTGCCTATATAATACAGCAATTACCAGTGAGATAGCTATTATCAGTTCAAAATGTTCTTTTTCTTGTTGAAAACTCAGTACTCAGGGGCATCCAAAAGAGTGGGTCAAACGTGGCAAGATGGCAGCTATGACCCCAAAAATCAAAGCCCCTCCCCTTTTTACACATGTGGCAACAAATGTAGGAAAGGGGAGGGAGTTTGGGTGACTGCTCTTGGTTGCTGTCTTGACATTTATTGACCTCTATAGACATTTCTGACAGTAAAGATATCAATTTGTCCTGCAGGCTTATAATCCGGGCACTAGCAATTTTAGAACATAGAACATGGAATAGAATCATAGGGTTGGAAGGGGACCTTGAAGGTCTTCTAGTCCAACCCCCTGCTCAAGCAAGAGACTCTAGTCTATAACATTCCAGACAAATGGCTCTCCATTTGTCTTGAGAACCTCCAGTGATGGAGCATTCACAACTTCTGGAGGCAAGTCGTTCCACTGTTTACTTGTTCCCACTCTCAGGAAATTTCTCCTTAGTTCTAGGTTGAATCTCTCTTTAATGCTCTTCCACCCGTTACTTCTTGTCCTATGCTATTAAATACCTAATATTTAATATCTAAGACATTAAAGAAATTCTAGGGAAAGGTGAAAGATGCAGAAATGTTGTCTTCTTAACCACTCATTTTCCTGTTGACTATGCTACGTCTTCCTTCACCCGCAGAGATGATATATTTTTATTCTCTTCTTTCATCCCCTTCTTTGGGATGGGGGAAAAAACATCCAATTAATTATTGAAATTCCCTCTTCTCGCATGCATATTTTAGTATCCATCACCCCAGACACACCCACCACAAACGAAAAATTGGGCACGAGGCAGCTTCCTTATTTCAAAAGACTTCCACCTCACCTTTCCTGGAGAACACAAGCCAGAGGCGCCCAAATGAACAAACTAGTTAGAGATGCGCGCAGAGTCGCCGGCTGCAAGTCATTCCGTATTCCGTTTTAATAAAGTCAGATCTCCTGCTGAGATTTCAGTCTTGCTTTGGCGCCCCAAACGCCCAACCTTTTCTTCCTCTCTCTCACTTTCTCTTTTGTAATGTTTGACCTTGGGTATGATAATATTCCTGTACAAAGCTCAGGCAATATGAAATCATTTGCCTGTGTCATCTCCCTCCCTCTTCTCTTTCTTTCACTGTCAATCTTCTTCCAAGGTAGGGAGAAAAAGAGGAGGCTGTTAAAACTAGTGAAGACTAACATTGAGAAGCATTTTTTCTGTCTTTTTCTATGCGTGCGGCAAAACACACACACACACACATGAATAGGTGACTTTTTCATTGCCCAGGGAGGTAATAAATGAGTACCATCTTAAGTTAAAAAAAGGTAAAGGCTTCCCCTGTGCAGTCATGTCCACCTCTGGGGTGTGTGTGCTCATTTCCATTTCTTAGCTGAGGGAGCCAGCATTGTCCAAAGACATTTCCGTGGTCATGTAGCCAACATGGATATACGCTGAAGGCATACGGAACGCTGTTATCTTCCCACCGAAGTGGTACCTATTTCTCTACTCGCATTTGCATGCTTTCAAACTCTAGGTCAGTGGTGGCGAACCTATGGCACAGGTGCCAGAGGCTGCACTCAGAGCCCTCTCTGTAGGCATGTGCGCCGTTGCCCCAGCCCCGCCTCCCCTACGGCCCCCTCTTTACCAGCAGCCCCCCCAGAGGAGAGTCACCCCCGAGCAGCGCAGCCAAGGACGTGGCAGCCGGGCAGCGGGGACAAAACTCCACCCTCGCGCCCCATCGCGTGCAGTTGATGTTGTGGGGCACGGGTGGATGGTGTGGCTGCCATGGCACTGCTGGGCCACTGCTGGGCCATGGAGGCAGTGAGTGGCCCTGCAGGTGGGCGGAGGCAGGGTAGGTGGGATGGGGTGGGGGGTGGGACCGGGTTTTGGGCACTCGGTCTCTAAAAGGTTCGCCATCACTGCTCTAGGTGGACAGGAGCTGGGGCAAGGAACGGGAGCTCGCCCTGTTGCCATGGAGCTTGGGTCTTGAACATGGGCTGTCAGCTCTCCAGCTGACAAGCTCAGCGTCTTTAACCACTGAGCCATCGCACCCATCTCCTTCTTAAGTCCTAGTCCTTTTTTGCTGCAACCTCTCTCTTGTGCTTACTTGAAGTAGTCGTGCAAAGGAGCTTGGATTTATCCCCATGAGATGGACATTTCAACGCAGTGCTTCTTGTCGCTTCTCAATTTTGACCTGAGTTCCAACTGAGGTTTTGACTGGAAGATACACATGGATGGAAGTTTCTTCTGAAATTTCCTCTTCTTGGTTGGTTGGAAGGGTTTTTGGTTATTAGAACTTCCTGAGGATCTCAGAATAAGATCATTTTGCCTTTCAAACAAATTCAAACAAGTTAGTGAATTGTTCCAAGAAGATGATTTGATTAGACTGAATCAAATAATTCCATCCAAGATTTACACAGCAAGTGATCTGCAGATCATGGGTATCCTAAAATATTATTTTGTAATTTTGTCATAGAGTGAATACTCAGTGGCACTTTTACAATAAGATTTAGGGGCAAGCGTCTGTGTATCTAGCATGAAGAGGAATGATGCCGCATGATGAACAAAGTGAAACACTGGATTTTTTTTTCTTCCATTCATTTGTGTCCAATTCTTAGAGACTGCCTGGATAAGTCTCTACAGTTTTCTTAGCAAGGGTTGAAAGAAAGTGACTGGCCCAAGGTTACTCAGCTGGCTTTGTGCCTAAAACAGGACTATAACTCACAGTCTCCTGATTTCTGGCCTGGTGCCTTAACCATTTACCAAACTGGGTCTTAATGGATACTACCATTTATAGAAGGAACTCCATAACTAAAGATTGCTTCTCCAATGAAATTATAAAGTCTGCAGGCTAAAATTATTTAACTGGACTATGCCCAGAAACACAATTCACCCATACTGACATAATTTCACTGTCTGGTGGTCTACTTATGAGCACAATTCAAAATAGTGGTGGTGACATTTAGATAGCTTTTTTTTCCAAGTCTGGAAACTTCTAGTAATGGGGTTTATAAATGTCTGATAGCCACCAAACATGCTTTGCAATATCAGTGGGGAGGCTTTTATGTTTGCATCTTGTAGCTTGTAGCTATCTCAGAGGCATTTGGTTAATAGGGCTACCATATATGGAATACAAAAATACAGACTGTTAGACAGCAGGAAAGAAATGTAGACAACTAGAACTATTTACTATCATCTATCGGTCACCTAGGTTGTGGTAGTCTTGATAATGTATCCCTAAGTGACTAGTCTCAAATTATTCTACTTTGGACACAAGATGTGATGACCTAACTCTTTGGAGAAGGCTCCAAAAGGTAGGACAAAAGAGAAGAAGAGGACAACTAGCACCAAGGTGGATAGACTCAGCAATAGGTTTACTATTGGAAGACCTAAAGGACCAGGTTAGAGATAAATCATTGTGGAGAAAATCTATTCAGCAAATAAACGGACTGCTTCTGTATCAGAGAAAATTTCCTTGTGTGGCTAACCACACTTGGCCAAACAAAATATTGTATTGTATTCATACTTGTATTGGTGTTTGTATTGGTGTTTGTGTTTGTGCTTGTGCTTGTGTTGTTGTTGTTGTTGCTATTCTATTCTATTCTATTCTATTCTATTCTATTCTATTCTATTCTATTCTATTCCATTCCATTCCATTCCATTCCATTCCATTCCATTCCATTCTATTCTCTATTCTCTATTCTATTCTACTCTACTCTACTCTACTCTACTCTACTCTACTCTACTCTACTCTATTCTCTATTCTCTATTCTCTATTCTCTATTCTCTATTCTATTCTATTCTATTCTATTCTATTCTATTCTATTCTATTCTATTCTATTCTATTCTATTCCATTCCATTCCATTCCATTCCATTCCATTCCATTCCATTCCATTCCATTCTCTATTATATATTCTATTCTATTCTACTCTACTCTACTCTACTCTACTCTACTCTACTCTACTCTACTCTACTCTACTCTATTCTCTATTCTCTATTATATATTCTATTCTATTCTATTCTATTCTATTCTATTCTATTCTATTCTATTCTATTCTATTCTATTCTATTCTATTCTATTCTATTCTATATTCTATTCTATTCTTCATTCCATTATTCTATTCTATTCTATTCTATTCTATTCTATTCTAATTCTATTCTATTCTATTCTATTCCATTCCATTCCATTCCATTCCATTCCATTCCATTCCATTCCATTCCATTCTCTATTCTCTATTCTATTCTACTCTACTCTACTCTACTCTACTCTACTCTATTCTCTATTCTCTATTCTCTATTATATATTCTATTCTATTCTATTCTATTCTATTCTATTCTATTCTATTCTATTCTATTCTATTCTATTCAGTTGAAACCAGTTAGATGGTATATTATCAACTTTAATCACTCTTGCAGTGGGATGCTGAACTAGATAGAAGTTTGGCCTGATCCTGCACAACCTTTCTTATGTTCTTGCTTTTATTTAAGGGAACATTACCTTCACACTTAGCTAGAACCATAAGAACTTCTTAAAAAGATGGGGCTTTTAAGGTATCTGGACATTGAAACAGAATGCTGGATTACACAAATGCTCAATCTTTATTTCAGGCGGGCTCTTCTTAAGTAAGGTGAAGATATCTTTTCCAGCAGCCACATTTCTTCTTTGGGCTTTTTCTCCCCGGCACCTTCGTTTCCCACATTGTTTCCAGACTAAGCAAAGTTCTTTTTAAAAGACTTTGAAACTACGACAGTAACTGTATTTTTATTTGCTTTAATCTGCGGTTGTTTTATTTCCTGCTGATCCGACAGTTCAGCTTTATGATGGTTTGCATTATGAATGCTTAATTCGTTTCATTGGAGCCACATGGAGAGCCCAGCTGAGCAGGAGGAGGGATACGAATTGGGGAAAATATACCTGCACATCAGAACTTCATCCCAGCAAGAGCTAAATGTTGCTGCCGCCACCCAGCGGTGGGAATTCAACAACACCAATGCGAGGGAGTCTCATGAGCAATTCCGCCTTGCAATTCCCCCTTGATGAATACTGTAAGCTGCAGTTTTCTGGCTGCCTCAATAAACCTCTTCTTTGGGGGGGGGGTTAAAAAGAAAAGGAGAAATTTCTAAAAAGAAAGGCTCATTAATGGGCAGCATAAAGGCACTTCCAAAAACTCTGACGATGACTGCTGACATTCATCTTTCTTCCTTTTTTTTAACATTCTTTCCAACCGACAATGTTGAATGCGTGGCTTTGGCTTAAGAAGCGCTTAACTCTGGAAGCATCCAAGGGTCAGGATTCTCAACCGTGGAAAAGGGCAGCCATAGAAATTGACCTGGAAGCATGAATGATGGTCCAGTGATAAATTTCCCCCCGTTGAAGTCAGGGCCATCCATGTCTGTGGTTTGCACAGAGAGGAAACAGAACAATTTGGTCGTCCTTGAGAGGTTCTCCTATGGACCATGGGGTTTCACTCTTCCTTTTAAATTAGAAACTGAATAAATTAGTGGTTCTGATGGCAGATCTTGTCTTTGGAACCCTTAAAAGACGGACTGTGTGAACGTGTCAGAACTTTTCCCCTCTCTTTTCTGCGGCTGATTAAGATTGCCTTCTTTCTTACATTATCTGGGACAAAGGTATGACTGTATAGCAAAGATGCAGAGTTCCAAGTTTGTGATTTAAAGCAGGAGTCTTCAAACCTGGCCCTTTTACGACTTGTGGACCAACTCCCAGAATTCCTCAGCCAGTGTGCCGGCTGAGGAATTCTGGGAGTTGAAGTCCACAAGTCGTAAAAGGGCCAGGTTTGAAGACCCCTGATTTAAAGCATCAATTCTGCAAGGTGATTTGTTACGTCTACAAAATGATCTCCTGATCAGCTTCCATCCCAGCTTTCCCCCCCCTTCTTTTTAATAATAAAAAAGTGCATGTGTTGCATTAGGCCAGTCAAAAGACACCAGGAAGAGACCACTGTGGGGAGTCATGTTGTACTTTCTTAAATATAAGCTCTTGAAATCACCAATATTTGGATTAAAACAATGAGATGCCTGCTTCTATCTGGATCTTCTACAGTAAAGATGGAACTTGAACCACTTTTGAAGAAGCGTTATCAAATGCAAGCCTGAAGAGGACTTTTTTTTTTAAAATCAAGATGAATGGATAAGCTTGATGAAGATTAGCTTTTCTCTACTGCCTACTTCCTTCTCTTTCTAAGCTTAAGCATGTAAAGTCTAAGAGTACCATCTTGAATTTGTTGGGATGGAAATGTTTGCAGTATTACCATTTCCCATTTTCTGGCCTCAAAAGTATTAGCTCTTCTTACGGGCCCTGAAATTGTTCTGGGGTCATTGTAATTGCAAACAAAACTAACTATATGGTGGAAAATGAAAAGATTTTCTGGTGGGTTAAAATGTCTGTTTAATTAATTAACTTAGTATCAATAAATTGATCATTAGCATCAGGCCCCCAGGTTCCTTGGGATGTTGCTTGTCAAATGCACCGTGCATTTGATCATTTGAGTATGTTAAAAGGTACGTTGGGAATACATGCAACCATTTTGATTTTTGTAGAGAAAGCAGCGATGAAGGAGCTTCTCTGCACATCAATTTGTTTAAAGAAGATCAAACGGAACACAATTCATTGGCCAAGTGTTTACTGAAAACTGAGCTGTTGAGCTGAATGTATTTAATTCCAAAGCGCTGGATTTGACCTTCAACCACCTTAATAGCTTGGAAACAAGTTGTCTCTTCCCATTTGGGTTATCTTTGAGGGATATTCTCAGGGTGACTCAAAAAAAAAAAGGATCTTGTCTGTGATAGCAAGCATCAGACATCCCTTTTACAGCCATTTCAATATCCAGAAAGTATTTCTGTTGGGTGGAATTTCTAAAGTCAGGATTCCTTCAAGTCAAGCTTGACCCTTGATGACTCCAGCTACTTTTGATGTCGTCTTCCTAATGTGGACCTTATATTTCCCTTTCCAGACTATCTTCCAATTTCACACTATAGTTTCCAACTTTCTAATATTCTAATAATGTACTAATAATATTAGTACATCCCGAGTACTAATCAGGACAGACCCTGCTGTTTGTTTATTTTACCCAACTGACTGATATGGCTTCCCAAATACATGACAATATTAAAAACTAAATAAAAACAAACCTATAAAATCTATAAAAAAAATTCAAGCAGGCAGCAGCTGAAAGAAAAATCACAAAAATCACCACTTGCAATTGTTGGAGAACATCCAAGATTAGCTAACTGCTTAATCCACTGGTTAAGGCACCAGGCTAGAAAGCAGGAGACTGGGAGTTCTAGTTCCGCCTTAGCCATGAAAGTCAGCTGACTGACCTTGGGCCAATCACCAGGAGACTGGGAGTTTCTACTCCTGCCTTAGCCATGACCTTGTGTGACCTTGGACCAGTCCCTCTCTCCTTACAAAGGGCATATTTTGATCTGAGATTACCCTCTGTGCAAGGTAAGCAAAGCTGAGAAAAAGAAGGACCCATAAAAGGTATCACAGGGGGTTCCAAATTCCTTCTCAACAGCCAAAGCCTGAACATATAACAGTGTTTGGCTTTAAATTGTAGACATAATTTATACATGTGCTTCTCTTGAAATATATGCGGCAAGGTCAATTTATTCCGATCTTCAGTTTAGCATGGCCCCTATTGGATGTTTATTTGTAGATGATGGTAATGATTTACTTTTGGGGTGGTGTTTTCTGGCCAGCTTAGGGCCCTCACCCAGTGGTGGGATTCAGATATGTGAACAACCAGTTCTCTGTGTGGATGCCACTTCCGGAAGTCCGTTCTGGGCCTGGGCAACACAAAATTAGCTACCGGTTCTGCCGAACTGGTGCGAACTGGCTGAATCCCACCACTGCCCTCACCCCAAAACCATCTTTTCAAACCACAGAAAATAATTTGCTGTGTAATCTGATACGCACGCGCACACACATACACATTTTGTCGGTGCATTTGCATAGCTTATTCTTTTTACCCTAATCCCCCTAGCCCCATTGTCAGTATGCCAGGCACATCTCTCTCTCCCCCCCCCCCGGCCACCCTTTTTAAAAAATAATAATAAGGAAACTCTGAGCGGTGCCTCCAAAGATTCTGTGCGCTGTCGCATGCCTTTGCATAAATATTCTCCTTTACCTCTGAAGTTTTTCTCGTTTCCTACAGCAATGCTAAGGGTCAGAGGCACAAAGGTGCTATCCCCTGACTGTAGCAAATACTGCCATGTGTTGTATGTTTGATGAATTAAAAGGATCCTGCCAACTTAATTATACTGTAACCCTTCAATAAAGGAAGGGCAGAGCTGATTAACTAGTGAATAATTGGGAACTGATTGATGGCTCTCTTCCTCACTGCTAAAGGCTGTATGTGTAATTATTTCGCCTGGGGGCCTAATTTTCCACTGTTAGCTCCTACTTTTGTCCTCAGTTGTAATTTATGGAGGGGGGGACCCCAAAAGCCTTGACAAAAATGTAGAAAATGAACTGACTTCCCCACTTCCCCGAGATGTGTCCCCTGCAAATGTCCAGGAGCCTTCTCCAGTTGCCAGCACGTCCAGCTCTTTAGTGATTTTTAACTCCCCATACTCAGCAGGAAGGAATCCAACCATTTGTCAACAACTATCATAATATGGATTTTCCTCCCCCTCCCCCTCTCTCCTGGATATGTAATAATGTTGTGGCATCTCAAACAAATGATTTCATTTGTGGCATTCACACCAGATCAGTGTGCTCCATTTGAGGAACAACAGTTCTCTAAGAAAGAGCTTTGAAAAGCCAGAATTCTTGGGATGAAGGGAGAGAGAGGTCCATTATGACTATAAGACTTTATGGTTAGGGGTCCGAAGGCTGAACCATACGATGAATGGTTGCAGGAATTGGGCATGTCTAGTCTAATGAGGAGAAGGACAAGAAGTATGGTATAGGGTTTCCTGCCTGAGCAGGGGGTTGGTCTAGATGATCTCCAAGATCTCTTCCAACATGATGATGATGATGATGATGATGATGATGATGATGATGATGATGATGATGATGATGATGATGATGATGTGATATGATTGCAGTCTTCCGGTGTTTGAGGGGCTGTCACAGAGAGGAGGGAGCCAACTTATTCTCCAAATCACCTGAGGTTACAACAAGAAGTAACGGATGGAAGATCATTAGAAAGAGATCCAGCCTGGAACTAAGGAGAAATTCCCTGATAGTGAGAACAATTAATCAGTGGAACAGCTTGCCTTCAGAAGCTGTGGGTGCTCCATCCCTGGAGGTTTTTAAGAAGAGAGCCATTTGTCTGGAATGGTATAGGGCAGTGGTGGGATTCAGCCAGTTCGCACCACTTCGGCAGAACCAGTAGCTAATTTTTTGTTGCCCAGCCCCAGAATGGACTTCCGGAAATGGCATCCACCCAGAGAACCAGTTGTTCACATATTTGAATCCCACCACTGGTATAGGGTCTCCTGATTGAGCAGGGGGTTGGACTTGAAGACTTCCAAGTTCCCTTCCAACTCTCTTATTCTGAATTCTGTTCTTCAGAAGATGTTTGTTAATCACATCAAGATTTCCTGAAAGTTAGGCTGTTTGACCCAATGAACAAAGGCAGCCTTATTAGTCTACGTAGCTTGCTTAAAACCTGTTAGTCCTTCTTAGAATCATATTGCAACCCAGCCAATATGAAGCATTTTACCAAGGAACTATTATTTATCTTACCAACAAGGCAAGCGGAGGTAAAACATCATCGAGGTGTAGGACATCATGGAAAGAGTAAACAGGAAGGTCCTCTTCTCCCTCTCTCAAAACACTAGAACCATGGGCACTCAAGAACAGGCAAATCAAACACCACTCTGCATAATTCACTTGTGGAATCCATTAGGCACACAAAAGGGGTGATAGTTACTAATTCAGATGGTTTTAAAAGGGGATTTTATACATTTAGGGAACACAGAACTACCAAGAGCTACAATCTTCCAGACTGAAGTTCATTTCTGGAATAGTGACCTGGGTATCCGGATACCAGAACCAGCAAATAATGGCAGTTTTCTGTTTGCAAGCACCCCAGAGGTACCTAGTTGTTTTCACTTTGAGAAAGCAAAATATTGTACTAGGATAGGCTTTGGTGCAACCGCAACAGGACTATTCTCATGTTCTTATTCCCAGAAACAAACTGGAGTTGTAGACAACCTCAGAGGGAGATGCTATAATGCGGGGAGGGGGGGTGTTTGTTAGGTTTTCTGATGGTAGATAAATGCTTTGTGATAAACTGTGCTCCCCATTTCATGAATGAATAAATCCCTTCCACTGCACAGCCTGGATTAGCAATGTACCAAGTGATTTCCAAACTTAAAATGTGTCTATTGGTCAATAAGATTATCTGCTTTAAACTTCACCCAGGGAGTTTTAAAATGCTATAATCTCACCGTAACCTTGACCGGAAGGCAATTTGGAAACTTCAAGTTAGTACAGCCTATCAAAGCTAATGACCTATTTGAAACTGTGTGGTATCTGTGTGGTATGTGATGCTTATGTGGGTCGGCTTTTACTGACTTCCACTTCCTTTCCAAGAGAATCTGAAATGTTGGTGAACACGTAAAAACCTTATTTTAGCTCCTGTCCTTTTCTGCCTGTGAAAAGCTTTTGCATTTTTAAGTGCTTTACAGTTTTTGGACTTGTTATCTTGGATTTCATTCATATCAGAGCTGTTTATGGAGCGGTATTTTCTGTCCTACTTTATTTTCCATTTTAAAATTGTTGATGGGTTGTTACTGGGTGATTCTATTCATTTACATTTTTGTTTCTTTTCCCTTTTTCCTGGTTCAGAAGAAATCTGAATATTGTAGTTAGCCTACCAAGTGGCAAAAATCTCTTGTTAAAAAGTATTATGCAATTCATAGTACAGCCTGATCAAACTTGTTCTGATGTAAAAGCCTAGACTGACTTCACTGCAAACTAACTGAGTAAAAATAACAATAATTTGAAACAAAGTAGGATGAAAGGGATCTGAATTTCACAGGGCTTGCTGCTTTGCTACTCACTGACTGAAGTATTTTCATCATCTGCCCTGGGACATGTTTTATTTAATAAACACTCCCATTCTCCTTTAAAAATAACAATAATAATCAAAAGACTCACATTTAGCCCAAATCGTGGCCTTGTCAGTGGGGCTGGGAATCACAAATGGAGCTGTTCAAGTGGTTGATCTGATTGTGTTGTTGCTACCATGGGGGCTGCGTTTGGGAGTTTTAATGAATAATTGTCAAGGGTGAAACTTTGGCAGGTACGTGCCTCTGCATTTCAACTTGTCATTAGAGTAAGGGGGGAAGTGTTACTTTCAAGTGGGTCAGATGGAGAAACAAAACTTCTACGATTCCGCTGAAGACTGTGAGAGCTTGAAACCTTTTCAAGGACATCATAAGAGGTGTGGATTTGAAGCAGACAGCTCCCATAACAAAGTGAACTTGTTTATATGGACTATGTAAGACGTTGGGGGTTTGGCTGGGAAACTTATCATTTAATTCTATGAACTGGTGTTTGGGAACCTCAGAGTTAGTTTTGGTTCGATATTACCACACAGTGTATTCAGTAAACAGTAAGATTTTCGGAGACAGAATGAACCTGGAGTTTTATTTGGATTCTCGAACTGGATATTGACAATAATATTACATGCTGGATTTTTAATTTTTTAAAATTTTTGCAAATTGCCTAGAGTCACCTATGTGAGAGTTGGGGAGCTATATAAGTTGATTTATTAATATATAGGATATCTGAAGGACAATGAAGAAAATGCACTGAAGCTAGAAGTACTGGAAAAACCAATGTGGCCTACAAGAATGACCAAATGAAGAACAGAATGGAGGCATGGGAAGACAATGCACTACATGGCCAGTACATTAAAAAAAAATTAGCAGGGAAAACAGATAATAACAAGACCTGGCAATGGATAAGAGCAGGAAAGTTGAAGAAAGAGGCAGAGGGTCTAATTCTGGCTGCATAAGACCAAGCCTTAAGAACAAATGCATACAAAGCCAGAATTAAGAAGACAGCAACAGACAGCAAATGCCGCCTCTACAAAGAACCTGAAGAAACAGTGGATCACCTGCTTAGCAGCTGTAAGAAAATCACTCAGACTGACTACAAACAATAAAGTAGCAACAATGGTGCATTGGAAGAACTGCAAGAAATGCCATTTGCCTGCAAGCAAAACTGGTGGGACTATTAAACAGAGAAAGTAATAGAAACTAAAGGTTGCTCTGGGACTTCAGAATTCAGACAGACAAGCACTTGCCACATAATTTAACAGACTTAACAGTTATCGATAAGAAAGACAGAAAAAGTCTGGATAGTGGATGTAGTAACACCTGAGCTCAGCAGAAAAGAGAGAGAGAAACAGAAACAGGCAGAGAAAGACATGGAGAAAATCACAAACTACAAATCCTGCAAATAGAAATAGAAGAGTGTGGCAAAAGAAAGCAAAGATAGTCCCAATAGTAATAGGCGCCTTGGGTGCAATCCCAAAACAACTGGAATACCACTTGAACACCATCGGCATTGACAAATTCACCATCAGTCAATTACAAAAGGCAGCTTTACACGGAATAGCTAACATCCTGCAACGATACCTCTAAAACCATCAAACACCCACATCTGCCTAATCCAGGTTCCTTGGGAAGGACTCGATAGGTGGATAAAAATGCTAAATCCAGCCTGGACATCTGGCTGACTGTGTAACAAAGCACAACAACAACAACAACAACAGCAATAGTAAAGCAAGAGGTGGAAAGATTGATCTCGGCCCTCTGTTCTTATCGGTACTTGATTTATAAGTCTGTGCGAGCATGCAAGAGAATTCAAGGCAAAGACCTTGATGTTCCCTCCCGCCGAGCATGTGCACCATTTGGACTGAAGGCATGAAAGCCAAGAAATTAACATTAAGCTGATCATCTGTCACCATTGCCATCCTGATGGTTTCGCGAGGAACGAGAGAAGTGGATGACATGCCCTCTAGTCAAGGGCACGGCTGCCCGCTGTTCAGATATTACAAACACAAAGCATTCGGTCTGCAAAGGATTTAAATTTAAATTATACTGTAAAAGATGGGGTGAGAGGCGGAGTATTCAAGGCAAATCTTTATGCCAGTTTTATTTTCTCAAAAGTATTAATAACACCCAAGTCCTGCTAGCTTGCTTTCTGGAGAAAGAAAGTGGAATACCCCGGCTTTCCACCTTTTCATCCTGCTAGAGAGGCCTTAAGATAGCTTTAAAAGAAAAAAAGAAAAAACCTCAAACATAATCAGGTTTTAAAACTTTTTGTAGGAGACTCAAACATGCAGAAGTGCAGTAAGCTTTTATTTTAACGCTGGAGCTGGGAAACAGCGTTAGGAAGAGGCTGAAGCAAAGCACCGGCTGGATTTTGTGGCTCAAAATGGCCGCAATCACACTTTGGCTGTGGTTGAAGAAATTAGGGTCACGTTGGGAAGCTCAGAAGATGTACAAAAAAAAAATGTTATTGAATTAAGCAGGAGCTTGATGGAGAGCAGATGAAGTCTCTTGGGTGGTTCTAAAGGTCTTCCAATAGAAGAGAATATCCACAGCTCAGGGTTGAACTGGGAAGCTCTTTGCACTTTCTGAGCTTGGTTATTTGCTTGCAGACATTTCATTACCTGACTAGGTGATATAATCAGTGCTAGTGGGTGTGGGGTTTGCTCCCCTTTCATACAGATTAAGATCTTTAAAAATCTTAGGAGATGATAGGGAAAGCAAAGAACTTTAAAACTAGCAAAGACTCAGTTCTGAAGACCTCAGTATTCTCAGTCTATTTGCTGCCTGGGTTCACAACTCAAAACACGGATAATGCTTGCCACGTATAACGTTCTCTACTTTTCATTGATTTTGGCCTTTTAGAGCAAGGATGAGTAATCTTTGGCACATAGGCCACATCCAACCTACTAATCCCCTTTAAGCAATCTCCAGAGCCCAGACCCTGAGATCATTCTGCAGAAACCCAGTGGCACTTCACTGGTTATCCTCCTAGGGTTTTTCACTGTAACAGATGTGCAATTATTACTTCTTTATTTCTTCATTAAAATATGTTCATGGTTTTAAAAAAAAAAATTCCAAAGGAAGAACCAATTAATTACAAAGCAATAAGCTAAAAAACAAAGTATAAATAACTACAATAGCGCCACTAAAATCAAAGGTCTCAAAAAACCCCTTAGTGACATATGATGATGCCTTCAAGTTGACGTTGACTTCTGTCAATACAGTTAGTCTTTGATTTATGACCACAATTGAACCCAAAATTTCTTTGGCTAAGTGAGACACTTGTTAAGTGAGTTTTGCCCCACTTTAGGACCCTTCTTGCCACAGTTGTTAAGCGAATCACTGCAGTCGTTAATTTAGTAACACGGTTGTTTAGTTGTTTAGCTACGTTTGGCAAAGGCAACCTGCTTCCCCATTGACTTTGCTTGCCAGAAGGTTGAAGAAGGTGACCCTGTAACACTGCAACTGTCATCAATACGAGTCAGTTGTCAAGTGTCTGAATTCTGATCACGTGAACATGGGGATGCTGCAAGAGTTAAGGGTGACAAACGGTCGTAAGTCACTTTTTTCAGTGCTGTTGTAACTAGGAACAGCCACTAAACCAGGGATAGGCAACCTTGGCTCTTTTATGACGCATGGACTTCAACTCCCAGAATTCCTGAGCCAGCATGGCTCAGTATGGAAACCTCTCCATTTCTCCTCAGCATGGCTGGCTCAGGAATTCTGGGAGTTGAAGTCCACGAGTCATAAAAGAGCCAAGGTTGCCTACCCCTGCACTAAACTAATGGTTGTAAGTGAAGGACTACTTGTATTCCTGCCCCAGATAGTCCTCAATTACAACCACTCCCTTAGTGACGGTTCAGTTACAATGGCACTGAAAAAGGTGGGTTTTGGTTGGTCCTCGCACTTATAACCATCGCCACGTCGTGAGAGTCACATGATCAAACTTCGGACGCTTGGCAACTGGCAAGTATTTACAATGGGGTCACGTGATCCCCACCTGCGATCTTTGCAGCCGGCATGGCTTAATTGCAGTGATTTGCTTAACACACATGCACAATGGGTTGTAAAATCAGGTGCAGCTTCCCCTAAAAAACGTCCTGCTTACAAAGGGAAATTCTAGCCCCAATGATAGTCATAATTCGAGGACTGCCTTTAGTCCTCTGCCTCTCTGCAATTATTTCTTCCACTCTTAAGGCAGAAACAGCTTTATCAGTGTTCAGCTAGTGGGGACAGTTTATGAACGGAGTCCTCGACTTATGACAGTTCGTTTAGTGACCGTTCAAAGTTACAACGGCACTGAAAAAAAGGGACTTATGACCACTTTTCACACTTAGGACCACGGTCCCCAAGGTCATGTGATCAAAATTCAGATGCTTGGCAACTGCTTCATATTTACGATGGTCGCAGTGTCTCAGGGGGTCACGTCATCCCCTTTTGCGACTTTCTGACAAGCAAAGTCATGGGGGAAAGCCGGATTCACTTAACAACCGGGTTACTAACTTAACAACGGCAGTGATTCACTTAACAGATGTAGAAAGGAGGGTTGTGCAATGGAGCAAAACTCCCTTAACAAACGTCTCAGTCAACAAACAGAAATGTGGGGCTCCATTGTGGTTGTAAGTCCAGGACTACCTGCAGTGAAAATATTCTGCCTAAACCCCAATAAAACAATCTAGCGTGAAATAAACACTTTTTTGTTTGTTTGCTTGTCTGTCTTCTCAATAGGATTGGATAAAGCGTTAGCCGAGATCAGCTCGGAGGGGGACGGAAGGGAAAGCTTTGGGGGGGGGGAAGAAAAGATGAAAAGCTCCGGAGAAAGAGTGAATTTCATCTGCTTTGATGTGCTCCAGAAAAGAAGAAGAAGGAGAAGAAGAAGAAAAAAAACCTGCTTTTTATCACGATTACTTTTATCATTCTTGGGCTCCGCTTTGTTTTGTTCTGTACCTAATTCCTTTGATGACAAGGAGCCCACTGTTTTCCAGTCCCTGATTTTAATTTGCATGTCATTGTCAGATTTTTTTTTTATTTTTTGTGGTCGACCCCCCCCCCCTCCATCTATCTCTGCTCCAGCCTACAGGCAGACCTCACATCAGAAGGCAAAGGCAAAATCAGCCAACAGCTGGTTGCATTTGCATAAAAATGGGGTTGCCCTTTCTCTCTTGTTTGTTCTTTGAAAATTGCAGGAGGTGGATGGCTGACTCTCCTCCTCCCCTCCCCTTCCCCTCCTGGAAACAGATACAACTTCACCAATATTAACAGAATCACAGAATCACAGAGCTGGAAGGAACCTTGGAGGTCTTCTAGCCTAACCCCCTGCATAAGCAGGAAACCTAATACTGCTCCGGACAAGTGGCTGTCCAGTCTCTTCTTAAAAGCCTCCAGTGATGGAGTACCCACTACTTCTGGAGGCAAGTCGTTCCACTGGTTAATTGTTCTCACTGTTAGGAAATTTCTCCTTAGTTCTAGGTTCCTTCTCTCCTTGATTAGTTCCCATCCATTGGTTCTTGTCCTGCCTTCAGGCGCTTTGGAAAATATGTTGATCCCCTTCTTCTTTGTGACGGTCCCTCAAATATCGGAAAGCTTTGATCATGTCCCCCCTAGTCCTCCTTTTCTCTGGACTAGGCATACCCAATCCCTGCAAACATTCTTTGTATACTTTAGCCTCCAGTCCCCTGATCATCTTTGTCATTCTTCTCTGCAATTTCCAGAGTCTCAGCATCTTTTTTTATAATATGGTGATCAAAGCTGGATGCAGTATTCCAAATGTGGTCTTACTAAGGCTTTATAAAACAGTACAGAGGAAGGCATTCAATTCTAGGCACACAACACCCGCACCTGGCTCTACAGCATCCGAACCTTTCTGAAGAGGTTTGAGAACGGGAGATTCTTCAGATCCAGAGCTGTTCTACAGATGCAAACATCTGGAAGCCCTGGAATAAAGCTGTTTCCTTGGTGCTTCTCCCTAATGGCCTCACTTTCCTTCCTTTCCTTCAAAAAGCAAGGTACGTTCTAGTTGAGACAATGAAATATTCAGATATCGCAATGAAATGTTTGTGTTCTGTCCAACAAAGGAAGCATTTCACAAGCTGTCTCAGTGGTTTCTTGACTGTTATCAGATGATTGGGTTACATAGAACACAGAAGCATAGGGCTGGCAAGGACCTTGGAGGTCCTCTAGTCCACCCCCTGCTCAAGGCAAGGAGCCTTCTACCATCCCTGTCATGGTACTGTTATGTAGCTCTTGAAGGAAGATATCAGAAGCCACTAAATGCAGCAGGGGTTACCAGTGACTACCTCCAATTATTATCTTGAGTAAATAATGGTGGTTTCTTGGCTGTCCTCAGATGATTGAGATACAGTCACAATGCTGATACAGAACTCTGGAGGGAATATATCCAGGATTCCCCCCTGGAACATGTAGGAGTGACCACTAAATGCAGCAGATGTTTCACTCCTTTTTTATTATTATTATAGATATTTTATTGGTTTTTAACTATAACAATCTTCAGTGCCTGGTCTGCAGCGTGTTGTCTTGGTTTATATTTTAACAAGAAAAAAAAAGGACAGTAATAATTAATTAACGGTCAATAATGATTAAATTCCAAAATTCGATAATTAATATATTAATTAATAATACATTTCTTTGATCTTCCCTTCTCCCATTTGTATTTTCCTTCTTCAGCCTTAGCCAAAATTTAATTCTTAATATTTTCAATATATAAATGATTTAGGTATAGGCATTTTTTATATTTATACAAATAATAATCATCTCTCTATATAACATTTTTTTTCAGCTTACATTATTCTCATAACCCTCATCTCATTAGTTCAGCATACATCCTATTTTTATAATTTTTGTTCGCTTAGATTCCCTTATATTCAATCCAATTCTTATCAGTCATACTTTCTTCATATTAGTCATATCACTGTCTAAATTTTCCCATTTAGGTACATCATCCCAATATTTTATGTCATGCATTATAAAAATACTATACTTTTTATCTGTCTTATAGTATCTATATATAACATCCTTTTTAATCAGTTTATATTTTACTTATATATTAATAAAAGTTACATCAACCTACTATTTTAACATTTAATACATTATAAAACATACAATATTACTTAAATCTCATTATCCTTCTTGTTATAAGGCCCCTTTGTGTTTGAAATTCTCTGTTCTTTTAGCCATATTCAAACAAATGTTTATTCAAGTAATAGTCCATCTGGTAGGGCGAGTCAAATCTCTTGTATCTGTCTCTGATCTTCTTCTTTTGCCAAGTAATTTTCCAAGTTGATGTAATTCACTTACCCAACAGTTCCTGTATTTTTACAAATGTTGTTGGGAATACAAAAGACAAAGTAAGTAAGATAAATTCTTTCTGACCCCCAAATTTTAATAGTTCTCCTAATAATTCCATTTTTCTTGTTATATCAGAACCTTGTAGATTTTTTCCTGTTTGTGTCAAATTGTAATTCTTTTCTTTTGTTATTTCATAAATTTGATCATACTTTTCTGGTTTGTAATCTGCTGCCTGATTTGTTTGTTCCTTTGTTGTTATTTCCTGGGTATTTTTTAATTGTAGATTTAGATTGGAAATATGCTTATTTAAATCCTCAAATTTGTTTCAAATTTCATTGTGGTTTGAATCTATTGTCATTTGTATTTGTCCTAACATTACATATATTTCCTCCGGGGAAATATTTATCTTGCCTTGAAGTATTGCTTCTGGAGGCCCTTGATTTTCCAAACTAAGTCCTTCAGGAGAAAATATTGAATGTGGCATCCTGTCATTTTTTGATACGTATGTGATATCCATGTTGTCTCCCCCCTTCAAATAATCTTTCATCAATGTTTTAATTCAAAAGTCAATTTATCAGTCAGTCAAAATTACAGATAGATGATAGATAGATAGATAGATAGATAGATAGATAGATAGATAGATAGATAGATAGATAGATAGATAGATAGATAGATAGATAGATAGATAGATAGATAGATAGATAGATAGATAGATAGATAGATAGATAGATAGATAGATAGATGATAGATGATAGATAGATAGATAGATAGATAGATAGATAGATAGATGGATGGATGGATGGATGGATGGATGGATGGATGGATGGATGGATGGATGGATGGATATCCTAAATAACCATATTTTTAGTATTATTTGCATCCTGGACTAAAAGAGAAGATACTTCTTAGTAATTTAGCTGAAGGTCATATACAAATGGCTGTTGAAAGCAGAAGGGGTGCGTTGATTGGCTGTTGACACAGCCAGTGATATATGCTCAATAAGATTGTTAGAACTCATCTCTGCTGTGTGCCACTCAAGTAGTTATTTCTTGTTGATTGACAAGTAGCATCTGTCCACTCAATTTAAAGAATCCTGGACATTTTTAATTATTTTAAAAAATTCTAGCCAAATGAATTTTTAAGGACCAAAAAGGAGGGATGGATCCAGGAAAACCTGGATCTGTTGAATCTCTAACAACATTTTCACCACAGATCTCAATATAATCTGAATAATTATAATATCAATTATTTCCTAAGTAATAAATCTGGGATAAGATTTTGGTATTGGAGGAGTATAAATCAAAAACCTTTTCAATTCAACAAAAAACAAGGCATTGCATTTTTATAGGTGTTGGCAATGGGATCATGCAATTTTTTTTATTTGGCTTCCCATAATAAGCTAGGTCAGTTTAAAATAAGAGTTGAATAGAACATGTTGTGGAAATTTAGCCACTATCTTAGCATGTTGTAAACAAGCCACCATACTCAGCCAATAATATCATTTGCTCATGCATAGCATATTAAATGAATACAGCCTTTTTTGTATTATTAACCTTTGAGTTTGTGTGTGTTGGCTTTTAACACAGCCTTGCATGAGATTTCTTACAGCTTTAATTATATTTGAATCCACTTTTCTTCCTTCACTGTTTTAATCAAAGGGGATGGAGTATCTAAATATATATGCGTGTATGCACTGTTGTGTGTATAATCAATGGGAAAACTTGGGGACTTCATTGTTGTGTTTGCAGAGTACTGCTTACTACTACTCTCTTTTAACAAAGGAATGACATTTCAGAACAAAAGTAAAAGCATGGTTAATGGGAATAAGATTGACTGTGCCATATCTACAGTATATTAGATATAAACAGCAATGTTTGGTACTATTACACCCAGAATTTGCCATCTTGGGTATCTAGATTTTAATTGCTGAGTTCAGTTGTGAGATTTAAATATATCCCAGACTAAAGTAAGAATCCAGGATTTCATGATTAATTTGAAATTTCAGAATAAGGCAGGGCTTTGATGTTTAGCAATAAAGGAGAATATTTGTAGCTCAGGGTTGATATGAGAATCCTTGGTGCTCTCTGAGCTTGTTTTTTTTCTTGACGATGTTTCATTACCCAACCTAGGTAACATCATCAGTGCTAGAAAGGAGTGGGGTTTATGGAGAGGAGGAGGAGGAGGAGGAGGAGGAGGAGGAGGAGGAGGAGGAGGAGGAGGAGGAGGAGGACTGTGGGGTCCTTGGTGCTCTCTGAGCTTGGTTTTTTTTCTTGCAGATGTTCCATTACCCAACCTAGGTAACATCATCAGTGCTAGTAAGGAATGGAGTTTACTACTGATAATGTTACCTAGTTTAAGTAATGAAATGTCTGCAAGAAAACAACCAAGTCAGAGAGCACTAAGGACTCCTCATTTCAACCCTGAGCTACAAATATTCTCCTTTATTGGTACACTGAAAGGTATCTGGTCTTTATTAGAAAGCAAGCCCACTTGTGTACAACGGGCTTCCTCTGAAATAAGCATACTCAAAATCCTAATCCCAATCATTGTGCTCAGTTAACCATTCCATGACCTTCTACAATGCATTCAAAAAAATGTATGCTATTCCTGCAGAATAACACATTGCAGATTTTGATTGTAAAAAAGATGTTGAGACTCTAGAAAGAGTACAGAGAAGAGCAACACAGATGATTAGAGGTCTGGAGGCGAAACATATAAGGAATGGTTGCTGGAATTGGGCAAGTCTTATTTAATGAAGAGAAGGACGAGGGGTGACAGGATAGCAGTGTTCCAATATCTCAGGGGCTGCCCCACAAAGAAGAAGGAGTCAAGCTATTTTCCAAAGCACCTGAAGGCAGGACAAGAAGCAACGGATGGAAACTAACCAAAGAGAGAAGCAACCTAGAACTAAGGAGAAATTTTCTGACAGAACAACTAACCAGTGGAACAATCTGCCTGAAGCTGTGAATGCTCCAACACTGGAAGTTTTTAAGAAGAGACTGGACAGCCATTTGTCTGAAATGGTATAGGGTTTCCTGCCTGAGCAGGGAGTTGGACTAGATGACCTCCAAGGTCCCTTCCAACTTTATTGTTGTTATTATTGTTATTATTGTTATTATTGTTATTATTGTTATTGTTATTGTTGTTATTGTTGTTATTGTTGTTATTGTTATTATTGTTATTATTGTTATTATTGTTATTACTGTTATTATTGTTATTATTGTTATTATTGTTATTATTGTTATTATTGTCATTTGGCTTGTGAAGGACATATCTTGCTCATTTCCCCACCCCCAGGAGAGGGTCACCCAACTCTTGCCCCCATTGGGAATTTTCAAATCAAGAAGCGCAGGGACCCATAATTATGTACCTGTAGGTACAATCCCCCCCCAAATAAAACAAAACAGCACACCTGAACTTCTGCAACTGTCAGGTGCAAAGGATCAGGACCATATGTTAACTTGCAGTTCAGAGCGTTTATTGCTCAACCCTATATCCAAGAATCTAGTCAACTGAAGTTCAATACTAAATTGGCAGCAGACAGGGGTCAACGGAATTCAAGAGCGATTGGACTTAGACCGTTTGTGGGAACGTAATGACTCTAGGTTGATGATGCACTTAACTCTGCCTCTCAGATCTGCCAACTCTTCTCCAGAGCAACTTTATTACAATAAAATAAACTCAACTCTCCCACCCATCCATTCCCAAAAGAAATGATGTACTAGAGAACGAGGTTGAAAAATGAAGCTAGTGAAGAAAAGTTGGGGGAACCTGAAGGCTTCTCCCCCCCTCCCCCAGTATTATCACAAATAGAGACAGGAAGGTCTGTATATTTAATTATTTGTGGGTTTCTGCCAGCCAACGGCACTCCTAAGTATAAATATTGTGCTTTTAGGGTAGATTTTAACTTCTGTGCAGTGTTGGTGTGTATTATTGATAATCTGGATTCGGCTGCTGTTGAGACCATTGTCTTTTTCATATTTATATTGAACATTGCGAAGCCACAATTAAAATGTTTAAGGATGGCAATATAAACCTTTGCATGCAATAGAGATTCTCACAAAATGTTAATTTCTGTCAAATCAGTGAGTAAATGCACAGATGCCTCCTGACACAGGCTATGATTTCTGAGTGATTTGCATGCCAGATAAGTTGTTTACCCCTTCCATGTTTGCCAAGTTTACTGTCAATTTACAAATAATTTCCATTTTGCTGTTTATTCAGTTGCCTTTTGATGGATATGTCTCCCAGACTTTTATCTTGCATGTAGACAAACTAATTAATATTTTCCCTCCAGGCAAATATTTTTTTCTTAGATCTAAATGTGGGTTAGATTCCTCCCTGCTTCCATATGCTTTGTTCTGTCAATCATTCCTCTTCTGTGTTGCTAAAAATATAACTCCACGGATGCCATTCCTCACGTTTTACTGATCCATTTCACCTACATATCCACTTGTATGCAGATGCAGCTATTTTCCATTAGAGTTTACATTAAAGGCAGATAGTTGCAAGAGAACGCTTTGAGTTTCACATTTTGTTGGAACCAACAAGCTTCAGGATTTATCATGATCTTTGTCATAACCAGATCATTCACTTGACCTCAGAAATAGCCATAAGAAGAACACCTAGATGAAGTAAAAGCTTAAGTCTCCTTTCAGACAGGTTTAACCCTCTAGGCTCTTTCTGGAGACATCTGTACACCTTTCTTGGCCAAAGAATAGAAGTATTTTTTCACATGGAGGATCCAATCTGAGTCAACTACCACAGGACCAACTTCTTCCAAGCTTTTCGGCTCATGCTGGAGCCCATCATTGGGGAACGTCTCTCTCTCCAGAATATTCTGGAGAGAGAGGAGTTTCCTAATGATGGGCTCCAGCATGAGTCTGAAAGCTTGGAAGAATAGACCTTTGGTCCTGGTGATCAACTCAGATTGGATCCTGCAACATTATCCTGGGACATGGGTAGGCAACCTTGGCTCTTTTATGACTCGTGGACTTCAACTCCCAGAATTCCTGAGCCAGCCATGCTGAGGGGAAAGGGAGAGGTTTCCAAGCTGAGCCATGCTGGCTCAGGAATTCTGGGAGTTGAAGTCCATGAGTCATAAAAGAGCCAAGGTTGCCTACCCCTGTCCTGGGACATCTATGTTTGCCTTCGTTTTCTCACTTCTTTGAAGTCAATTTTAATTTCCCAATCTACTCTCTAGCCCAAGAAGGTTTTCTTGTAAGTCTTTCACCTGAAGACTAACCAGGCATGAATTCCTTATTTCTGAGATGACACCAGAGCACCTCATGCCTTTACACAAACAGTGGTAAGAAGTGCATCATGGAAAAACAGAATGAAACATTTCTGCTTTAGCAGGGTCATAGACTTCATTCTGTTTCAATTCTGGAGCCAAACCCAGCATTTTCAGGGACTAGCAGAAATAGTCCAACAGAAAAACCAAACACACTTAATTTTGACAATTTCTTTTTACGACCCTGTAATTCCCTTGTTTCAGGATGGGGTCAGGGCAACTGAATGTAACTGAGCATTTACTGGCTGGGTGCCCTTCCTGATGCCTATGCAGAGTTCACAGCAGATATTTTCTCTTTGTGCCCTGATAGAGAAACATCTGTCGCTGCCTAGGATTGAACTCTCAACCTACATAGCATCTTCACCTCTAGGCCATTGCGCTGCTACACTTAATTCTGACAATATTTTCCCCAATGTTGTCCACTGGCATTCTTTTCAAGTGCTGTTGCTATATTTGCATTGGCTTTCTCTTCTAATCACTCTTCCATGGATCCTTGCCATCCATGATCTAACATCATTTGGGACGATACTGCAATGGCATGTCAGCTCTGCACTGACATCATTGCAATCCTGAGTGAAAACAGTATTTCTTGAATAACCGCAGGCTAAGCCAAAAGGTTTCCTATAATAGGTTAACACTAGAAACAATTATGGATGAATACACAATGGGTTCTATGCCATGGCATTGTTTTAAATGTGTTAGTAGGTTGATTGTTTTACAGATAATATGTCCTTGCAGCATTCTGAGCTCACTTCATTGGTTTGATTTGTAATTATTATATTGTACATTTTTCTCTGTTGCTTTGCTTTATACAGTCTCTTGGTAATAGCATATAAATAATAGTAATGGCTATTATTTTTGCTCATTATTTTTACTGGACCACTGACTTTGCAAGGAAGAAAAACACACGTTGCTTGGAACTTTCTACATACTACAATAATACTTCCATGATACCTAGGTTCTTGGTTAAAACCAAAGTCATTAGCAAATACCTGCTCTAAAAAAACTTATATTTGTTGGATCGTAATCATACTTTAAAAAAATTATGACATGGACTCAAGCATTTTAGCATATCCTAGCTTAGTCAACAAGATGAGATTTTAAAATGCTGCCTTACCGCTAAATTCAAAGTTAGTTTTTTAAACTATAACGAATAGAAATAGAAATAGAAATAGAAATAGAAATAGAAATAGAAATAGAAATAGAAATAGAAATAGAAATAGAAATAGAAATAGAAATAGAAATAGAAATAGAAATAGAAATAGAAATAGAAATAGAAATAGAAATAGAAATAGAAATAGAAATAGAAATAGAAATAGAAATAGAAATAGAAATAGAAATAGAAATAGAAATAGAATAGAGCTGGAAGGGACCTTGTAGGTCTTCTAGTCCAGCCCCCTGCTCAAGCAGGAGAACCTATACCATTTCAGACAAGTGACTGTCTAGTCTCTTAAAAACCTCCAGTGATGGAGTACCCACAATTTCTGAAGGCAGGCTGTTCTCTGTTACTTTTCCTTAATGTCTGGCAAAACAGTTGTGTTGAATGTTGCTCTTATTGGTAAAAAGGTGTATTCAATTCTATTATACAATTATCTTTCAAACTGTTTGGCTATGATTCTGGAAAGGGGCATAATCTGAGGATATTAAAACAAAGCTCCTGACAAACATTTACAAAATCACCTTTTGATAAGATGATAGAAAGAAGAAATAATTAAACTAATAGAGACATTATGACCTTAACAGCAATTCTTACATTCAAGGTCATGTTTAAAATGTCACTTTTGTTCTGGAGTTGCATCCTGGAGATGCAACCGATGTGCTCGCACCCACAAATGCAGCTCTCAGTGTGCAGAAACAGTTTTGCATCTTTGACCTGGTATTTTCATCACTTGGTGCTTCAATCTACTCTGAACATTTGAGCTAGCTGGTCTCATTATAAACCCCAAACAAACAGCCTCTTGAGCCTCTCCTTTCTATTCAGGGGCAGAAAAATTCAGGGATCACTTTGCAAACTTTCTCCAGGGAATTCCTCATTGCTAATGGGTGTCATCATTAATTGTGACAGCAAGGGTAGTTTTATTTTTTTTATTTTTTTAACTCTAAGCTCTTTCTGCCTCCTTCTCCCCCTTCCAGCAGCCTAAACACCTTATTTATTAATTCCTTTATTAAAAGAAACCAGTCTGATTTTAATTAAAAGCAATTCAAAGAGAGAGATATTTTTGCACATCCCTTCAGTGCATTGAGCCTGTGCTCTGTCTGTGGAACTGGCAGTTATTCGAAAATTTGAAAATATTTGGGGGGCAAATGTCCCCAACTTTGTTAACAATTGACCCTGAAGTTAGATTCCCTTATCAAGTACATCAAGCTACATCATGATGGTTATCAGTGTCGCTGATACTTGAAAACACTCAGCATGTAACATGATATGGGTGTGCTAGTACAGGCAATCCTTAATTTATAACCGTTTGTTTAGTGGCTGTTCAAAGTTACAGTGACAATGGAAAAAGTGACTTACTACCGGACCTCACACTTATGAACATCACCGCATCCCCAAGGTCAGGAGATCAAAATTTGGGCACTTGGCAATCAGCATGTATTTACGATGATTGCAGCAGCATGTGATCACCATTTCCAGCAATGGGGGAAGATGCATTTGCTTAATGACCACATGAACTAAAGAACTAAAGAGCCTCTTGATGCGGGTGAAGAAGGAGAGTGCAAAAGTTGGCTTGAAACTCAACGTTAAGAAAACCAAGATCATGGCATCCAGCCCTCTCAATTCCTGGCAAATAGATGGGAAAGAAATGGAGGTAGTGGCAGATTTTATCTTCCTGGGCTCCAAGATCACCGCAGATGGGGACTGCAGCCAAGAAATTAAAAGACGTTTGCTCCTGGGGAGGAAAGCTATGGCAAATCTAGACAGCATACTAAAAAGCAGAGACATCACCCTGCCAACAAAAGTACGTATAGTCAAGGCCATGGTTTTCCCAGTTGCAATGCATGGCTGTGAAAGTTGGACCATAAGAAAGGCTGAGCGCAAAAGAATTGAACTATGGTGCTGGAGAAGACTCCTGCGAGTCCCCTGGACTGCAAGGTGATCAAACCGGTCAGTCCTAGAGGAGATCAACCCTGACTGCTCTTTAGAAGGCCAGATCCTGAAGTTGAAACTCAAGTACTTTGGCCACCTAATGAGAACGAAGGACTCACTGGAGAAGAGCCTAATGCTGGGAAAGATTGAGGGCAAGAGAAGAAGGGGACAACAGAGAATGAGGTAGCTGGATGGAGTCACTGAAGCAGTAGGCATGAGCTTAAGTGGACTCCAGAAGATGGTAGAGGACAGGAAGGCCTGGAGTCCATGGGGTTGCGATGGGTCGGACACGACTTCGCAACTAACAACAACAATGACCACATGAGTCACTTAACAACTGCAGTGATTCATTTAATAACCGTGGCAAAAATGATCGTAAAATTGGATGTTATTCACTTAACAACCAGCTTTGCTTAGCAATGGAAATTCTGGTCCTAATTGTAATCATAAGTTGAGGACTACCTGTAATAGGGACCAGTATTCCAAGTGTCGCTTCTCCTCTGAATGTTCAGCTCTTGTAGGAAAGATGTTTCTTAGTGACTTAGTCTCTCTTCTCCTCACTCCCCCCATTCCTTTGTCCAATAACTGCCAAGGCAGCTGGCAATGAAATAAGTCCTGAACATGATGGAGTTGCAAGGGGGGAAAAATGTACACACCATAATTTTTCAACAGTGATCTCATCTAAGATCTTACGTAAATCGCCACCATTATCATTTGGATGGGTGCCTTATTTCATTGGCAATAGCGTGGTGGCTACAAGCCAAGCTGAGATGTTGTGTCTATGTGTGCAGGGAATCAGATGAGTTTAGATGGCTAAATAACTAGAAGCTGGGCATCCTATTTCCTGCACAGATATGCACTATGACCAGTGGTGGGATTCAAATATGGGAACAACCGGTTCTCTGTGTGGATGCCACTTCCGGAAGTCCGTTCTGGGCCTGGGCAACAAAAAATTAGCTACCGGTTCTGCCGAAGTGGTGCGAACTGGCTGAATCCCACCACTGACTACAACCTAACATTCATTACTAGCAAACATACATAAGTGAAATATTGCTAAATATTGCCAGAAAGCAATGATTGGTCATCTATAGTCATAAACCCTAGCACCCTAAGGTTGCTAGGTTGGAAGGGTTGCTGGAAACCCTAGAATGGAATTGTTAACCCAGCAGAAAGTTGTCTGGAAGTTGAGTCATAGCAACCGGACTTCTTTTCTTTTTTGGTTTGAAATGTTTTGCTCCGTAGCTTCTTCAGTCTAAGAAAGCTGATTAGGGGGACCCCATATATGTCCTCCAGGGTGGTTTCAATTATTTATTATTTAGTTAGTTATAAAGTTTATTGGCCGTTCATCTGATCATAGGGTAACTCTGGGTGGCTTACAATCATAAAAATATGTCTATATACATATACAATTAAAACATAAGTAATTAAAGTAATTAAAACCTAAGAACATATTGGGGAGGGGGGATCTGTTGTTACCCGATCAATTACCACCACTGTGCTGTTTCCCCATTGGAGCCCCAAGCCACGTCTTTAGACCCTTAAGGAAAGGATAGGTGGGTTGGGGCCAACAATTAGGAGCAACAACTCTTCTCTAATGAGCCTATTCAGATTGGGTGAGAAATTAAACTACCTTGGAAGACATATATGGGGTTCCCCTGTGGGAACAATCCAGAGAAAAGAAATATTTTTGGGAATATTAAAAAAGCAGAATATATTTCCCCAAAGGAATAATGGAGAAGATCTTTAAAAAGGTAGAAACTTCTACACACACACACCCAGCCAGACAACTCAGCAGAAACCAGCTTTTAGACATGCAGATGTAATAATCCATTCAGGAAGGTTGGAGCCCTCCAGCTAGAAGCTGAAGAGATCAGGAAGACAAAGAGCCTTAAAATCTACATACCCACCCAAACTCTAAGACAGGACATAATAGGATTAACCCACCACCATCAGAATACCAGAAAGGCACACTCAGACTCAGGTCAAAGTTCATGACACAGGAACAACTCCAAACAAAAGCCCAAGAAGGTATAAAAACCCACTCCCTGCTACATGTGCACTCTCTTTTTCCAGAGCCATCTTTCTGTCTTGCTCTCCTCTTCAATAAACTACGACCTTCTTTCTAAAGCAGTTGCCATATTGTTTATTCCCAGCTTGGACTGGACCCTGATGAAGACTTTTCCTTCAACACCCCCAACCAACTTGTTCAGACTGAAGAAGCTACTTGGATAAGCAGTGAAACGTTTCAAAGCAAAAATAAAAGAAGTTCGGTTGCCGTGACTCAATTCCCAGACAGCTCTACCTGGATGACTGAGAATCTTCATTGACATCAGCGGAAAGCTATGAAATTTAAATACATATTCCAGCTCTTCTTTAACCTCTCGGACCTTAATTAATTACAGTTGGTGAGTAGATCACATCTAATAGAGTCTTCTTATCTAATTCTTATTTAGTTACCAGATAAATACCCACGATAGCATCACCCATCTGCTATGGGAGAAGAGAACCAGATGATAAGTGTGGGATTCCTCTGGTGAGGAGGAACTTCAGAATTTCTGGGGCATTAAGTAATCCCATACCTCCTCCCTTCCTTCTTTTTCTGGAAGTCAGGCTAGGGAAATCTGAGAATTAAAGATGAACAATTCTACTGAACATTAAAACATATGAAGAACGGCTGCAGGACTTGGGTTTGGCTAGTCTAAAGAAAAGAAGAAATAGGGGTGGCATGATAGCAGTATTCCAATATTTGAGGGGCTGCCACAAAGAAGAAGGGGTCATGTTATTCTCCAAAGCACCAGAGGGCAGGACAAGAAACAATGGTTGGAAACTGATCAAAGAGAGAAGCAACCTGGAATTAAGGAGAAACTTCCTAACAGTGACGATAATTAACCGGCGGATCAGCTTGCCTTCTGAAATCGTGGGCGCTCCATCACTGGAGATTTTTAAGAAGAGACTGGACAGTCACTTATCTGAGATGGTATAGGTTCTCCTGCTTGAGCAGGGGGCTGGACTAGAAGATCTCCAAAGTCCCTTCCAGCTCTATTCCATTCAACAAGTTAGTTTAAGAGTGATATATGTAACTGGATATTCTAGAGCGGTGTTTTTAAATTTTGTCAGTTTTAAGATGTGTGGATTTCAACTCCACATGTGTGCTAGAATCATCACCTACAAAGCCCTCAGGTATGTGTTAGAAAAAGACTGGCTCCAGGTTCTTTTTTCTATAAAAGTGGCTTGCTTTTCCTATTGCAGTCCATGTCAGTATATTACCACTTTTTTAAAAAAAAATACAAAACCACATATTAACTCCCCCCTCCAATTATTGTCCACCTTCCTAATTGCTGACTTAGGGCATGATTGTTAAACTCAACTTCTTCGTCTTTATTTATTAGCTTTAATTTGGAGAAATCCATTGTGCTGTATTGGAAATAAGCCGATAATGGAGAAAGAATGAAATATTTGCTATATTTACAGAAAATGTCTTAGTAGCAAATGATGATATTCTCATGCATGATAAACAATACCCATGAGAACTTCATGTTATTCCAGACACAATCAGCAATTGGTTCCATTTATTAGGATATGCCTGAAACTCACAATGCCTTCACAACCTTTAACTCTCATGCAACCAATTTCGGCTTAATTTGTTTGAGAAAACTGAGCTAAACACTGGATCAATTTGAACAAGGTTGCTATTTATTGCAGTCTGCTATTAAGAACAATCTAACAAAACACTCCATCAGTGGGGGAAAAATGGAAGTTTTATTATGAGAGCAAGTTGATAATAGGATGGGGCAACCAAATTGTCTTCATTTTAGCATTAAAAGGCCAAAAGATTTCTTGTTTTAGTAAAAATCAAAGGAAGAACAGAAATATCTTTTTAAGCATACAAGACTGAATTAAAGATTTCTTAAGCTGAGCAGCCTAGAGAATTAAAAAAGCTTTACTTTGTCCAGTTCAACTGGAGGAAAGTCTGTGCAATGTTTTATTATATATTTCTGGTCTTCCTCTATAGCAGTGCTTCTCAACTTTGTTAACCTGAAGGTCTGTGGACTTCAACTCCCAGAATTCTCCAAGTACAGGGGAATTCTGGGAGTTGAAGTCCACAGATTTTTCAGGTTGGCAAAGTTGAGAAACACTGTTCTGTATATTCTACTTTCCCTCGTCCTTTATTATCAAATCATGTAGTGCTTCTTTTTGTATTCCACTCAACTATTCCAAACAGGCTTTTATTAATGACTGTAGAGTTAATGCAGAGTGCTGTGATCTTAAAAATATATTAATATTTTTTTAAGACATGAAAGACGCAATAAAACACGGCTACTCTTAGAAACAAGAGACAACAATTGAAAAAAGGAAAGCCCCTGGTTTTGCAGATTTAAATGGGCAGCTCATTGCCCTGTTTTTACAGCCATATTTCCCCTTGGAGAATAATTTGAATTCCCATTTTCCAATGCCATTAATATGAGACTCTGCCTAGGCGCTTTCAGCTGGCATTAATAATGACGTGCACAGTTTGACATCTGTATCTTTAAAAAAAACTGATTTATCTGGCAAAGGGTACACAATCGGTGGAGGAAATACCTCAAGATAACACCTAAAGAAAGATTAATTGTGTTCTGGTGCTTCTCTGGAATAATTGTTTACGAGAACATTTATGCATTAGCTGCTGCCCTGGTTCAAAATAATAACTCTTCAGACTGACGGGTTCTCCTTCTAAAACATCTCCGTTAATTGCTGCCACAGCTAGCTAGGTCAGAGACTGTTGCCCCTTGTCCCAAGTGAAAACCCCAGTTTTCTAAATTCCAGAATTAAGCCGAGATAAACTTTTTTCCCTGGCAGAATGGCTATTTATTTTTACGATTAAGAATAGGGCATATTTCAGGCACATGCTTCTTTAACAGCTCAGAAGTAACAGTATACAAATCTTTCACAGATGCAGATTTTCCTCTGGGAGAATTACTTTTTTTTTTTTTTTTTTAAGAATCTTGTTCAGTAGCATGCCTTTGTTGGAAAGCCTTAAAATAAAAAAAGCATTTTAAAAATAACAACAGGAAGGAAGGAAGGAAGGGAGGGAGGGAGGGAGGAGGGAAGGAAGGAAGGAAGGAAGGAAGGAAGAAGGAAGGAAGAAAGGAAGGATAGGGGGGAGGGAGGGGAGGGAGGGAGGCTAGAAAGGGTGACGGACAAAAGGGAGGAAGGAAGGAAGGAAGGAAGGAAGGAAGGAAGGAAGGAAGGAAGGAAGGAAGGAAGGAAGGAAGGAAGGAAGGAAGGAAGGAGAGAGATAATCATCAGTATATATACAGACCAAGGGTAGAAGAATCTCAAAATGTGAAGCATATTTCAAGATGACATGTTAGAACATGATCCAACGTGCTGTGTGGGAAGTATGACGAAGAGTATTAAAATGCCAACGCCACTATGGACAATAAAGCTTTTTCATATAAATTATCTACATAACTGTGTAAAAGCCATAGAGGGTACTATTGATACAATAGCAGATAACCTTGGAACATGGTTCAGTCCCCATCTTGGTTAATGTTTATCCATGGACTATTCGTTTTAATTTCCTTTAATTAAATTTGTATAAAGATTTAAATAAATAAACAAAAGTAACTAGAATCAAGTGTCCATTCAAGACTGCTTTGTTAAAATTCACTCTTCGGTTTAACCAACTTAATAAAATATTGCTTTCATCTTTATAAGTGCCTTAACGGACAGATATGTAAGTCCTTATAGCGTTTCTCTTTAAAAATGCAAATATACCCATGTATTTGAAAGGCTTTCGTTGTTCAGTTTATTCCTGCTTTTCTGTTTATATTAGTTGATGCTTGTTTATTTTTAATGCTTGCTGTGCTTAATATAAAAAAAAATTCAAAGGAAAGGCCTATTTCATCACCCTTTGACCCAATGATATTGTGGTCATGAACATAAATATTCATTAATATAATCAAAACATCTAATATTTCAATAAAAATAGAACAAAGACGCAAATGGAGAAAAGGCCAAGGGTTTTGGTGGTTGGAGAAAGAGAGCAGAAGTTCAAGCTCGTGTCACAATTGAAAATTGAGCAACATGTTTGGATGCGGCAGCAAAATTGGCGTGAAGGCAAAGAGTTATCAAAAGTAAACAAAATCACTTAATTGATGTGAATTAACCCTATCTTAGAAACTCAGTAACCTCAGTGTGTGGACATTAACAAGCTAGCTAGGGAATTCTACCTGGCTTGGGAGTAGGGTACCTGAAGGACTGCCTTTTTCCAAGGGTCTCTACCTGGCTGGCCAGATCAAGCAGATTTGGCCTGCTGCAGATCCCATCAGCCAAAGAGTGTTGGCTGGTGAGGATCAGAAGATGGATGGCCCTTGCTCTATGGGACATCCTCCCTTTGGAGATCAGAATGGCCCCAAACTTGTTAGTCTTTTGTAAGCCCCTTAAAAACTGGCTACGTTCCCATGCCTGGGGTGCTGAATGTGTTAAGGACCCCATTTTCTGGCTGTAGAATAGAATAATAACTTTATTGTCACTTTGAATGTACACTAATCAACATACATTAAAATGAAATTTTATTGCATACAGCTCTCAAAGGCTCACCATCTCCAATATACACTATATAAATAGGACAAAAATAAATAAATACAGAATTATGCATATACCCACATATATTATATGACACAGAGAAACAACACAGTCTAGTTCGGGTTATGTATACATGTGCACGGTGAGAAAAACGAATCTTGCAAGTTTACCAGATGGATGGCATACGGAACAAAGCTGTTATAGAATCTAGTAGTTCTGCTATAAATACTTTGAAACCTCCTTCTAGAGGGGAGCAACAGAAACAGACCATGAAGTGGGTGTGTGGGGTCTCTAACAACACTTTGAGCTCTAAGCACATAGCGCTTATAAGCAGGATCCTGAATACCAGGAAGCGAGCTTCCTATGATGTATTACTAACTGGTATCTCGGCTGCTTTGCTAGCACTGATGTTACCTAGTTTGGGTAATGAAACATCTGTAAGAAAAGGTGCTTTTAAAAAGACAACTGGACTTTTTGAAAACATTTTGCTTCTCATCCAAGAAGTTTCTTCAGAACTGGACTTCCTGGTTTTGTTTTTTTTCCTTGAAAATGTTTCGCTTCTCATGCAAGAAGCTTCTTCAGTTCTAAAGGGGCTTCTTGGATGAGAAGCGAAATGTTTTCAAGGGGAAAAAAACCCAAGAAAGTCCAGTTGCTTTTTGAAAGGCACTTTTGGGACAACCATGACTTGGATGATTGCGAATCTCCATAGACATCAAGCTCAGAGAGCACCAAGGTCTTGTCATTTCAACCCTGAGCTACAAATATTCTCCTTTATCGGAAACAAGGTGCTTTCTGATCAAGAGGTGGAAGGTCTGGCTTGGGCAAATTTGTATCAGCTTATTTGTTCTTCTAAACAGATTCTAACCTGTTCTCCTAGGATGATTGACTGCCGCTTGTGCTAATCCCATTATTAATAGCAGCTCTTCCCAATTAGCAACATTAACATAGCTCCAGAGTGACAAAAGTTTTGTCAGCTTTGATGGCAGGCAAAAGAAAATAGGCAATTGATGTTTGTGACTGTCACACAGAAGCTTGTAATCGGTTGTCAAAAAAGCACAGAGACTACTGGGGCTGGCTTTCCTGCTGATAACAAGGCTTTTGAATCAGGTATCAAGGTGAGAAACTGTTTTTTCCCCTTTCTTATCACAACAGACATCAGGTTCCCAAGATGTGATCTCAGTATTTGCTTATTATTATTAATGCACTAACCTTCTATTAAGAAAGCTTCAAAAACCTTCCAAAAAAGCATGGGTAATGTGGAAAGCCAGTGGAAAATATATACCTTCTTACATTCTGCAACGGTCGTTTGAAAAAGAGTCATGAATCACTTATTTCAGTGCCGTTGTAACTTGAAACAGTCACTAAATGAACTGTAAAGTCCCAGCCCCTTACTTGAACTTGAGATACCATATCAATCTAATCTGATAACCCAAGCGGAGGCTTCTCAGACGGCTCTTTATTTGATCAAATAAGATGGCTGGGTGGCAAACAATCTGGAACGCTGGCAGAGTTACGTCCAGAAGTGCCACACCTTAGAAAGTTAGCAGCATTGCTTTATAAACTTTGTTAGCCAATGAAAATAAGACAACAGAGCCATTACATCATAAGGAAGACATCAATCATTCCTGTACACTTCCTTATTCCCTCCTTCAGTACATCCCATCCATGTACATGATTCCCACGCCTGCATGAGATTTCCCTGGTGCAAAAGCCGATTCCAAAAGCAAGAAAGCAACAGTTAGACTAAACAATTTCCCTTTGTTCCAGAACCCTTCAGAACTGTTGAAAGTCGAGGACTACCTGTATTACAATTAGTGGTTCCCTGTAGACCAGCATTTCTCAATCTTGGGAAATGTAAGAAGCATGAACTTCAATTCCCACCATTTTTATTGCAGTAGTATGCAGCACTTGTGATTCCCTATTCCCTATTCCTGCAGAACTAGCTAATGTGTTAGTCAGCAAACACAAAAATAGCCCCGTTTCCTTCTTGGCTGAATTGTTATGTATGCAACTCACCAATCATTGCACACAGGTAACAAATAATAGCGAATAGGAAAAATAATAATAAAGTTAAATAAAAAGAGAACAACAAGAAACTCCTACGGAATTCTATTACACCAAGTCCATTGGAATAATTTACCCCAACTCAACAGCAGCTTACTGGGGTTAGAAAACAGCCACAGGGGGAGCGTTAAAGTAATCAGTAATACATTAGAAACCTCATACAGGGATTCATGAACCTTAAGATACTGTTGTTCCCTAAAATAATACCATGGAATTGCACAAACAAGCCCCTGCCTAAAATAAAATTAATGGTTTCACTAGGGTTAAGACATAAATAAACCACTTACTTTTAATAATTAAACATCAATCTCTACAGCAAGCAAACAACGATAGAGCTTTTCCACTTGATAAAACAAAACCCTTGGTGGTAAAATAGCAACAACAAAACCCACAATAAAACTTAAATATATATATATATATATTTAATAAGAAAGATCAACTTGCTTTCTTTTGCAGAACCATTCTCATCTCCCCCCAAATTTGGAAAAAAAATAAAATAGGAGGATTTTCTTACCTTAAGTTGTCTTCTCTTAAACTGCTACAGGTTGCAAAACCCTGGCAGTCTGTCCATTGCTTTTGGTGTTCTCTGAGAATCGCTCACAAACTGTTCTTTCTCTTCAAAGAATCTGAAAAAGCTTCCTTGCAGTTTCCGCCTCTCTGATTTCTCATTGCCCTCTTCTGTAATTTTCCTGTAGAGAAAAAGTTGGAGCTTCAGACAGAACATCATTACTTCTGCTTTGAAAGGCAAATGTAGTGTGTTTTAAAAAACAACAACACAGCACCACAATAAAGACCCACTTAGGTTTTATGCCTCGCTCTGGAATTCCTTGGTGTTCTATATACTTACTTTTACACCAAAGTCTCCTTGGAAAGAGCTTGCGAAGAAGGATCTTGTCCAACCCTCATGGTCTATGTTAGCATATTTCTCCAGAACAGTTGCCACAAAGCCACTAATCACATTTTAACATAGTCTATTGTATAAACCCAGTCTGTATATTTAGGGTTTATGGCTTTGGGAAACCCAGAAAATCGTATAATGTAAACTATGTTTCAGTTAACTGTAGGAAAGTATGTCATCTTATACTTCCACATTAGGACTGAAGGCTCTGAGCTAAATAGATTCAGGATTACATGGATGAGTTTGCCTACTTGAAGAAGCCTGTGTAGATTGTCTGGTTTTAACTTAGTGCAAGCCATAATGTATTCCCTGTGATGTACTTATATCAATAGGAGAAAGGAAACAGCAATCACAGTATAGAGTTTGCTCCCCACCCTCAATTTATCCCAGGCCTTTTTCTCCTGGATTGAGGAAATATCTATCCATCTCAGAGACTCTGTTTGTATGTGTGGACTGCCTAGTTTGCACATCACCCTAAACTGAAACAAATTTGGTTTAAATGTGGTTTAGTGTTTCCTAAATCCAGCCAACAAAGATTTGTTCAACAATAGCTAAACAGTTAAACTGCATTACTTTGAACTAGTTCTGTATCTATGTTTATCTGTAGATTTGGACATGACTCTCTTATATATCGAGACACCTTCCTCTTCCTTATGTAAACCAACTTTTCTCAACCATTCTTTGTAAATTAGGTTGCAATGATGGCCAAGGATAAACTACCTGCATGAAGGAGATCTCTTTTCCAATAAACGTGAACACCTGAAGAATACACCAAGATCAGTGCATAAGGCTTTTCTTCAAGCAGTGTCTTCTTATTCTTGAAAAGTTTTTTTTTCTCTTTCTCACTTCAGTTTTCCTACTGATCTTCAGAATATTTTGAGGTGGTGGGAGGAATTTGACCCTGTCTCACTAGTGTTGAACTTTGTTGATTTGTTGATACTAAGAAGGAATGATACTAATGATATCTTTTAAGACAGAATAGAAGGGTAGGAAGACTCTAGGCTGCTGAACTGTGCATTGACAAACATTCGTATTCATCCATTGGTGACTTCATCCTAAAGGAATTGCAAGGCCAGTCTAATCCATTTGTGAAAACTTTTCCCAGGATGCCCCTGATCTTTTGAATGTTCAGAAGTAAGGTCTTGCTCATCAAATATATATCCATAGGAAAAAATGCATGAAAATTTCATAACACAGCACTTGTTCTAAATCAAACAGTTTAGTCCTCTGGATCTATGAATCTTAATAACAGAATAACAGAGTTGGAAGGGACCTTGGAGGTCTTCTAGTCCGACCTCCTGACCAAGCAGGAGATGCTACACCATTCCAGACAAAACGTTGTCCAATCTCTTCTTTAAAATCTCCAGTGATGGAACATGCACAACTTCTGAAAGCCAGCTGATTAATTGTTCTCGCTGTCAGGAAATTTCTCCTTAGCTCTAGTTGGTTCCCTCCTTGATTAGTTTCCATCCATTGCTTCCTGTTCTGCCTTTAAGGTGCTTTAGAAAATAGGATGAGCTGCTCTTCTTTGTGGCAGCCCCTGAGATATTGGAACATTGCTATCATGCTATAAATACACTGCTATAAACACGTCGTTGGAAATCCAGCACCTCTCCTTTTTTTAGAAGAAGAAAAAAAGTGATGGGGGCAGTTAATAATCTGTCATAAATACTGTGATATTAGAGCATTCCCCCTGCGTGGTTCCTTCTTCAGCATTTTTCTAAGACCAGAGAGCTGATGGGGAGCTTTGTCGACTCCAGTACATCATTAAACAGAGCCTCCACCATCTGCTTCAACTCCTAATTATAAATGCAAAACAACATAATTCACAATTGCATCATAAAAAAGTAAAATATAAGTGATTTAAATGCATGTGCTTTGCTAACGCAAGACACTGTTCATCTGTTGTGTTCCCTTCCCCTTGTGTTAAGAGGGAACTCTAGGGTGAAACGTTTTCATGGAGAGAAAAGGGGAAGACCTTTAAAAGATTGGAAAAGCACAGGATTATTATTATTTTTATTATTAAAAGGGTGCTCACACACTCTAAAATAGATATTCTTTGGATGCATGGGTTACATACAGCTCCACATTGATTGATTGATTGATTTAAGAAAATGTACATGGCTGTCCAATTCACTCTCAGTGAATCTGAGTGGCTGACAAGGATAAATCCCCAATACAAAAACAATAAAAAAGCAATAATCTCCTGTGGCTCTTGGCGATAACCATCAAATGAACCATTTGATGGGCTCCATCCCACTCGGGGGTCCCCAGACAAGTTGGCAAGGCCACGTCTTCAGGGCCTCGCCAAAGAGCATCGAAGTGGAGGCTAATCTTATCTCTGCGGGGATGATCTTTTACAGGGAAGGAGCCACCACGGAGAAGGCCCTTCTTCTTGGTCCCACCATATAGACCTCCTTAGGAGAAGGGACCCATAACATTCCTTGCCTCCCCACTCTGGTGGGTTGGGTAGATGTGACGGGTAGATCTGTTGTAAGATTAAAGCGTATCAGATTTATAAATCTGATGATGAAGCTTCTTGGATGAGAAGTTGAAACATCTTCTTCCTGAAGGAAAAAATAATAATCCAGTTGCCTTTTGAAAAAAACACCTATGACCTGGATGACTCAGAATCTCCACAGACATGAAAGCCCAGAAGATTTGAATGAAAAGACAATGGCCTGTATTATATTTATCCCCTTTATTTTGGGTCCTTCCTTTCCATGTGGGTCTTGCAAGAGAATCAAGAGGAATTATAATCCTTGGACTAGTCATTTTCCTTTCCCCCTTCCCCCAAAGTGGCAAGATATTTCTGTAAAAGGAGATTTAAGATTCATTTGAAAGGTTGCATTTATTTACTTCTTGTCTGTCTTCCCTGGTGGAGCAGTAACTACTACCCTAGGGGGAAATAATCAGAAATCTTATATTTTAATATTGTCTAAACAGGACACCCATGTGTTTTCGATCTACAGATAGCTGGCAACGGACAAGGAATACATAATTTTTCTAATTGATATGTTGCTCACCTTAAAAATGTGGCTTTTAACCCCAGTTGGTAAAGATTATTTTGTAAAAAAAAAAAAAAAATAGCTTAACAGTTTAGCACATTTTCTTTAGAAGGGATTCTTTTTATGTATAACATACATGTTATATATAACTGAAATAACTGTGCCTACTGTTACGTAACAAATGCCACTTATTTTTCTTAATGAAGTATAAAATTGTTAAGTCATTTTCATCACTGTAAATCAACCAAAGTCTATCCTGCTGATTCCCCATCTTAATAAATGCTAATACCTTTCGTGAAATTCTGTTGCAAGCTTTTTTTTAAAAAAATTGCACCGAATGCTACATATGGCTGCTTGAACCTTCATAATCCAGTATTTTATGAAGATATGCCCCTTTTTTTTCAATTAGCCCATTTATTTCTGATTTCTCTGACTCTGGTAAGATTGTTTAGTATGCACCATAGCCCAGATATTTAATAATCAGTTCAATATTGGTGAGATATTTTTCAGTTATAACTCATAATAGTCAATTTTGCAGGGGAAGGAAGATGAATAAACAACCATTTTCTGAGCCACGGATAGAATATTGGGTCTCAGGTAATAAAATAACTGTTATTTGAGGAGATTCCCCGACACTTGCAAGATGCATGTAATATTTTCAGAGAAAGAAAGAGAACCAAGTAGATATAATGAGGAAGAAAGATCACTGCTAGTAATAGTGATGGTGATGGTGATTGATGTTGATGATGGTAATAGTCTGGATAAAATTATATTTTAGAGCTTAGAATTCAGGGTTTATCCATTCATAATAGGAGGGTAATTAACAAGAAATGGAAGTTTGGCTTCACTATACGGCCGGAAACTCCATCAAAACTAGCCCCAGAAAGACATTGCTAGACGATTTTCATCCAAAAATCTCAAAAAATAAGGTGGAGACACAGGCAGTTTCAGAATGAGACAAACCTGTGCAAAATCCTAATCTGTATATTCTACAGACACATTCACAGTCATGGGCAGAAGCTACGCTAGTGTAAAAATCTATGCCAGTATTTACTATCTGTAAAAGTAATTTCTTTCCACGGATTGAGTGAACAGGTAAAAATGGAAACCACAGCCTTTCCCTGCATTTTCCTTTTGAAACTGGGAATGGTTTTGGATGAACACATATATTCATCCCGTGGCTCTAACCATAATGGATTTGATGCTGCGGAAATGCAGTCACCAGACTAGAAAGGCAAGTTAAAAATAAATCAATAAAATAATTCAACTGTCTCTGACCTCTCCTGTTATGAAGCAGCAACTACGACAATCTTGATTCTTTTAAGGAATATTAAGATCAGATTTGATTAATATTTGAATGGGAATATGTGGATATTCCCAGATTCTGGGCTAGAAAATATATTCCAGAAGGAAAAAATGGCAAACCACTTCCATACTGTTGCCAAGAAATCTATATGCAGATGTCGATGAAGTGACCACAAGGGATGGGGAGGAGGAGGAGGAGGAGGAGGAGGAGGAGGAGAAGAAGAAGAAGGAAAAGGAGGAGGAGGAGGAGGAGGAGGAGGAGGAGAAAGTGGAGACATGATAAAAGCATCCAGAATGATGCTCTTGGCTTTCCCTTTAGCCCTTTTTTCCTTCCATTCCCAAACAAAACATTTATTTGATTTCAAATGTTCTTTCAGCCCAAGAGAAAGCAACAAAACGAGAAAGAGAGAATATGAGACAGAAGTCAGGTATCACAAACACTGTTACCCAGCAGCCTTTCATATTTACAAATATATTTCTCTCCTCACACAAACAGAACAATGCCTGGAGGACAATGAGGCTGGCAGAGCTGAAAATCAGGAGGTGAACTCCTCATTAGAAAATGATTTTGTAAGAGGGAAAAAATTACAGCTTTGAAGAGGCTATTTGGAGCATTTGACCCTGCCAGCTGCCAGGTCCTTTCTGATAAGCTCTCCTTTGGAAATCATTTTTATATTTCTAAATACAAAACTACACTTTTCCACTGGAACCAGGAAGTATTAAGCGATGAGGTTAAACCAGCCATAATGAGAACAAAGTCTGATTGTCATATAGCTTCTGGCCCATGAACTTTGCTTTATTCCTAAGCAATGTGGAGGGGTGTAAGATCTGGTAGCCTCAGAGGAGATAGGACAGGAGTTTTACCTGCATCTAGTCCCTACCTCCAAAAAGGATAAAATTAATTCAGTGGAGCACAAATAAACATATTGACTAGACATGTAATAGCACTAGCATGTAGCCATGGTGGTGCATTGGTTAGAATGCAGTATTGCAGGCTGACTCTGCCCACAGCCAGGAGTTCGATCCTGACCGGTTCAAGGTTGACTCAGCCTTCCATCCTTCCAAGGCCAGTAAAATGAGGACCCAGATTGTTGGGGGCAATAGGCTCACCCTGTAAAACACTTAGAGAGAGCTGTAAAGAACTGTGAAGCGGTATATAAGTCTAAATACTAATATGGAAGAAGATCTCTCTGTGCTTTCTTCCTTACTAGGACTCAGTGATCAAGATTTTATGTCGCTTTATTCGGGTTTCTAGAAATCTGGTTCAGTGCTTAGAATTCTGGAGTCAGGCTGGGAAGATCCAAATTCAGATCCTTCCTCATCAAATTCACCTGAAGCACGCTCACTATGTTCTCATTCCTGACTGATCTTTGTTCAATAGGGCACTGATGGAATTTGGATCTTAAGCCAATCTAGTTCAAAAATAGTTGTGCAAATAAATGCCAAATGTAAAGAAGACTAAATGGTATATTCACATTTCGGAGTGAGTTGGAAGGATCATCTCTCCTCCTTTACTTACCTGGAGAGTAAAATTTTGCTTGCACCATTGTGCTTTTAGCACTACCCAAAAAATACTCCTTCCACCACTTTCTCGTTTCAGTTACATCCAAAATAATTCCATCAAGGTTTTGTTTGAATTTTGCCCATTCTGCCAGAGGATCCTTACTTGGTCCAGCTGCTGAAGGGGCCTCACAGTCATGTGATCACAATTTAGGCATTGGGCAACTGGCATGTGTGGTTGCAGTCCTGCAGTCATGTGATCACCACTGGCAAACTTCACAGATGGCTTCCAACAAGCACAGTCAATGGGGAAGCCAGCAAGAGGTCACGAGTTAACAACCTAGGTAACTTGCTTAACAACTACAGCCCTGAAACTGACATCATAAGTTAGCACGGTCACATGACATTTCCCTTAATGACCATAGCTCTTAGCAACAGAGTTGGTGGGTCTCAATTGTGGTTGGTAAGCAAGGACTACTTGGCCCCTACAAGCCAACAAATTGCTTCTGCATTGGACCAACTAAGAGGGATATGACATGTACTGTCACTCAAAAGTAGGCTAGTTTTTGGTATACATGATCACACATTCAGTGGGTGGAGAGAAGTCTTGTAAACCTGACATAAACCTTACCGCAATCTTTTAGAGAAGAATAGTATTATTATGTCCATGTTGTAACTGGGGGAGAGGAAAAGATAAGAGAGATTACAAGGTGAGTTAATAGAAAAAGTGACATTCTGGGAACATTATGATTCATAGTTCTGAGCTACTTAGACTGTTGCATAAAAAAAGAATTTAAAACCTCCAAGCTTTAAAATATAAGCTGTAATAATGATGGCACTGAAAGGTAACAATTTTTGTCTTTGGCAGAAATCCCAAGTACAATTATAATTCACCAACTTAAAAAAAAAAACTTTTCAACTTCACGTGTTTCCATGTGCCTGAAGTAAATTCTTAGGGTTGAAATAAGAAACTGCCAAATGTCTTGCAACAAAATGGGCTGATTTTTACAGAATAACAGAGTTAGAAGGGACTTTGGAGGTCTTCTAGTCCAACCTCCTACTCAGGCAGGAAATCCTATACCCTTCTGGACAAGTGGCTGTCCAGTCTCTTCTTAAAAACCTCCAGTGATGGAGCACCCACAACTTCTGGAGGCTAGTCGTTCCACTGATTAATTGTTCTCACTGTCAGGAAATCTCTCTTTTGTTCTAGGTTGCTGCTCTCCTTGGTTAGTTTCCATCCATTGCTTCTTGTCCTACTTTCAGGGGCTTTGGAGAATAACTTGACTCCCTCTTTTTTGTGGCAACCCCCTGAAATATTGGAACACTGCTATCATGTCACCCCTAGTCCTTCTTTTCATTAAACTAGACATACCAAATTCCTGCAAGCATTTTTAATATGTTTTAGCCTCCAGTCACCTAATCATCTTTGTTGCTCTTCTCTGCCCTCTTTCTAGTGTCTCAACATCTCTTTTATATTGTGGCCACCAAAATTGGATGCAATATAACAGAAATTATAACAGAATAACAGAGTTGGAAGGGACCTTGGAGAACTTCTAGTCCAACCCCCTGCTTTGACAGGAAACCCTATACCATTTCAGACAAATCATTGTCCAATCTTTTCTTTAAAATCTCCAGTGTTGCAGCACCCACAACTTCTGGAGGCAAGTCTTTCCACTGATTAATTGTTCTCACTGTCAGGAAATTTCTCCTTAGTTCTAGGTTGCTTCTCTCTTTGGTTAGTTTCCATCCGTTGCTTTTTGTCCTGCCTTCAGGTACTTTGGAGAATAAATTAACCCCCTCTTCTTTGGGGCAGCCCCTGAGATATTGGAACACTGCTATCATGTCCCCCCCCCAGTCCTTCTCTTCATTAGACTAGACATACCCAATTCCAGCAACCGTTCCTTATATGCTTTAGTCTCCAGTCCCCTAATCATCTTTGTTGCTCTTCTCTGCACCCTTTCTAGAGTCTCAACATTTTTTTTACATCAAGGTGACCAAAATTAGATGCAGTATTCCAAGTGTGGCCTTACCAAGGCCTTATAAAGTGGTAATAACAGTTCACATGATCTTGATTCCTTTTTCTTTTCTTGCATAAGTACTAATCTGAAAGGCTGCAACTTCATGCACACCCATAAATGCAGATTTATTTTAAAAAAAAGATGCAAAAAAGAGCAAAGGAACTTAATTTAAGGGCACCCTGCAATTTACACATGTTTTCGTTTTTATCCTTACCAGTGTCATGCGCAAGTATTTCCTCTGAACGGATTTAATTTTTAATTTTCTGGAATCGGTGTTAACCAGGAAAAAGGCAATTGTTGTCAGGAGTATTCAAACTGTCAGAATATCATTCAATCTAAAAGCAGTTAGAATCTCTGCAAAAGTAATTACTGAAACTCTATTCAAGTGTAATAATAACCTGCCACTGATGGCAGCAATTATGGGGAAAGTGTAATAGAAATCAAAGAAGCATTTTTCTCTGACAAGTACATTTCTAACTAAGGTTTACATTGGCAGAGTACTGTTGACAATGACAATCTGCTATATCACTCTTAATCACACTTGCCATGATGCTATAGCCTGAACTGTTCCCATTTTACCATGAGTCTAATTTTGTGTTTCATCTGACACTGTCCACACTTACAATGCCATCGGGCAAGGGGTGGGTTGTGTGTTGGGTGACCTGAAAACCTGGTAGCATAGAGGTGCTAAAATAGATCTAACGCGGCTTGAACAGAAACATAACTCGTGCAAATGACAAGAAATTTTCCAGAATATCACTATGTAGACACTTCCAAAATGTTCCCATGGTCCTTAACTTAGGTGATATGGTTTGCAGAAAAATGTCTGCTTACAACTCTGATTTCCAGGTCATTGTGCATTGTGCATCCATTGTGCAAATGGATTTCTCTGGGCTTGGGTCTGACATCTTGGCCTCATGTTTTGTGAGGCCAAGATGTCAGACCCAAGCCCAGAGAAATCCATTTGAACCCCATCTTTATTTATTGTTGTTCAGTTGCTAAGTTCTGTCCGACTCTTTGTGACTCCCCTGGACCACAGCATGCCAAGCCCCCCTGTCCTCCACCATCTTCTGGAGTTTGCCCAAATTCATGTCCATTGCGTTAATGCCGCTATCTAACCATCTCCTCCTCTGCCGTCCTCTTCTCCTTTGGCCTTCCATCTTTCCCAACATCAGGGTCTTCTCCGAAGAGTTCCTCTCTTCTCATTAGGTGGCCGAAGTATTTGAGCTTCAGCTTCAGTATCTGTCTTTCTAAAGAACTGTTAGGGTTGGTTGACTTCCTTTAGGAAATCTTTATTTAATTACACCTAATAGACAGAATCTTGCCAAACTAAAGCTATAACTTTCTAAGTTGTTAGATATGTCCTGAGAGATTCTAGAATGTGGCTATCCTTAACCTCTTCCCCTCTCCTCAGTCCAGCTGAGGACTCTGCAGTTTCTTGATCTGGGTCGGCTCTGAGTTGGCCAAATCCTCTCTCAATGCTGCCGCAGGTGCACATTCCATCACACAAGACTACCTAGCGTTGACTTTCCCTAGCTTCCAAGATAAGTAACCCAGCTACACGGTTCCACCTAGGTTTGTTTCCAGGCTCATGATAACATTCATGGCCCTTGAGGATATCTTTGTCTTCTTATCTTGTGAAAGGCTCTAGCCAACCATGTAAACAGCAACACAATTTCCAATTTTTTAACTGATCAATCATTAACATTCCACTATAATTGAATACTTAGTCATGCTTCATTTCTAGCTACAGTAGGGTTGGGGCCTACACTTGGCTGACTTTTAGTCCATTACACTCTCTGTCCAACCTACCTCAGAAGAACTGTGATGATTAAATGGTTAATAATAATAATAATAATAATAATAATAATAATAATAATAATAATAATAATAATAATAATAATAATAATAATAATAATAATAATAATAATAATAAGAAGAAGAAGAAGAAGAAGAAGAAGAAGAAGAAGAAGAAGAAGAAGAAGAAGAAGAAGGAGAAGGAGAAGGAGAAGGAGAAGGAGAAGGAGAAGGAGAAGGAGAAGGAGAAGGAGAAGGAGAAGGAGAAGAAGAAAGTTGGGAGGGACCTTGGAGGTCTTCTAGTCCAACCTCCTGCTTAGGCAGGAAACCCTATACCATTTCAGACAAATGGCTGTCCAGTCACTTTCCATGTTGGAGTATTCACAACTTCTGGAGGCAGGTTGTTCCACTGATTAATTGTTCTTACTGTCAGGAAATTCCTCCTTAGTTCTAGGTTGCTTCTCTCCTTGATTAGTTTCCATCCATTGCTTCTTGTCCTGCCTTCAGGTGCTTTGGAGAATAGCTTGACTTCCTCTTCTTTGTGGCAGCCCGTGAGATATTGGAAGACTGCTGTTGTGTCCCCTCTTGTCCTTCTCCTCATTAGACTAGACATACCCAATTCCAGCAACCGTTCCTTATATGTTTTAGCCTCCAGTCCCCTGATCATCAGTGAAGGGAGGTCCCCATGTAAATCACCTAGAACTCCTGGGGGGGGGAGGCAGGATCTAAATCTTAGAAAAATCCCCAGCATCATGCAAATGGACTCCTTTAGCCATTCCATTCCATGGTTGAGTAACATCATGACAAAATGTGATGGAATCACTTTTTTCTTCAGGACTTTTGGAATCTCTTAGAAATGGTTGCTATTTTAGGTACACGAAGACCATGCAAAGACTTAGCAGACTTCTTTTAGTTTAAGTTTTTGGATAGGAAAACCAGCAGATCCTAAGGGAATCCCGGGAGCATTGAAAACAGGATTCCGAAATCTGTACAGACATGAATGTTCATACCAACCTATGCAGTGGTGGGATTCAAATATGTGAACAACTGGTTCTCTGTATGGATGCTGCTTCCGGAAGTCCATTCTGGGCCTGGGAAACAAAAAATTAGCTATCGGTTCTGCCGAAGTGGTGCAAACTGGCCCAATCCCACTACTGAGCCTATGGTTCCTCACAGGCCATACCTACAGCATTAACAAACACACGTTTCCACTGTTCTTAATGTAATCTATTGTGACATCCAAAGCAAAACAAACAAAAATTCCTGGTCATGAACAATTTCGAAACATCACAGGTTATTTTAATGGCTTCTACTCCTGTTGAACATCACCATCTGTTCTGGCCTTTGCGTACACATGCTAATAGAGCTCATTGCACAGCTGAGCCGTAAAAACAAAATCCTAAAACTATACATAATTTAAGTGCCTATATGCTCTTTGTTCCATCTTCCATTTCATATACATCTGTTACTTTTCTCTCTTTTTATATGCCTTCTCTCTTTTTTCAGAGGTGGCCTTTTTAACCACCGTTAATGTAGCTACCAGAACTGGAGGAAAGAAAGAAAGATTGTCAGAGAAATAAGCAGGATTCACCAGGAGGAATAGTAGCTATGTTCAGAGAGGCAGAAGGAACAGGACGAGAAATAGTCAAACCGCTTATCCAGCTAAATAGACTTTGTCATTTGCAGATTTGCTCTAGAGAATGAGGGACACAATCTATAAAGTCAGACAAATTTTCCAATTTCATTCTTCATCTTTTAGCGTCTCATGTAGCCAACTCCATTTCAAACCATTTCTGCCTCAATCTATTCCTCCTCCTCTGCTACAATGCATTCATATTTTGATCCAACATTTCTTCTAATATATGTATTCGTATGGGCATATTTCAGGCAATCTGCATTTCTGCAAAGTATTTTCTCCAGTCAAATTCATTTCTGCGGGGGGTCCTCGACTTACCACCACAATGGAGCCCAAAATTTCTGTTGCTAAGTGAAACATTTAAGTGAATTTTGCTCCACTTTACGACCTTTCTTGCCAAAGTTGTTAAGTGAATCATTGCAGTTGTTAAGTTAGTAATATGGATAGAGAGATGGATGGATGGATGGATGGATGGATGGATGGATGGATGGATGGATGGATGGATGGATGGATGGATGGATGGATGGATGGATGGATGGATGGATAGGGTAGGGTAGGACAGATAGATAGATAGATAGATAGATAGATAGATAGATAGATAGATAGATAGATAGATAGATAGATAGATAGATAGATAGATAGATAGATAGATAGATAGATAGATAGATAGATAGATAGATAGTGTGTGTGTGTACACATACATTTTAAAATCCAACTCTTCTTTTCCTGTGGCTCAATGGCACATGGGCTTTTTGCTATGGAAAATCTCAGGATCGGTTCTAATCCCCACTTTTTCTAGACTTCTAAATCTTCACAGGATTCCCAGTCAGTGGAGCTCAGAAGTCTACAAAATGGATCCTGTGCTCAGTCTGTCCAAATTCTTACCAAATTTTTAATGTGACTGAAGGGAGAATTAGTAAATGGTTGGAAAAAAGCCATAATAACTTAATGATATTAGTCCATTGTTCCCACCTCTATTTTGTTTGCTATTTAGAACATACCATTCCAGACTGTCCAATATCTTCTTGAGAACCTCCACTGATGGAGCATCCACAACTTCCAGAGGTAAATTGTTCCATTGATTAATTGGAACACTGGAAGTTTTTAAGAAGAGATTGGACAATCATTTGTCTGAAATGGTTTAGGGTTTCCTGCCTGAGCAGGGGGTTGGACTACATGACCTACAAGGTCCCTTCCAACTTTATTATTATTATTATTATTATTATTATTATTATTATTATTATTATTATTATTATTATTATTATTATTATTATTATTATTATTATTATTATTGTTGTTGTTGTTGTTGTTGTTGTTGTTGTTGTTGTTGTTGTTGTTGTTGTTGTTATTGTTGTTGTTGTTGTTGTTGTTGTTCTTGTTCTTGTTCTTGTTCTTGTTCTTGTTCTTGTTGTTCTTGTTGTTCTTGTTCTTGTTCTTGTTCTTGTTCTTGTTCTCACTGTCAGAACATTTCTCCTTATTTCTAGATTGGCTCTTTCCTTGATTAGTTTCCATCCATTGCTTCTTGTTCTGCCTTCAGGTGCTTTAGATCAAGCCCCTTCTCTCTGTGACAGCCTCTCAAGTCCTACTTGTCACCCCTAGTCAGCTGGTTCACACCACTTCGGCAGAACTGGTAGCTAATTTTTTGTTTCCCAGGCCCAGAACGGACGTCCGGAAGTGGCATCCACGCAGAGAACCAGTTGTTCACATATTTGAATCCCACCACTGCCCCTAGTCCTTCTCTTTCTTAGATTATCCACACCTAGGTCCTCGCAGCTCAGAATAAAAACTGGACACCCCCATATAACAGTGCCAACAATGGACTAAATCAATGATCTGGCGCAGTAAATTATCCTACTTTCAAAGGACTATGCCATTATTAATTTAGTTTTCAAGATAGTTCCTCCCCCGCCAAAAAAATCAGATCAGATCATTGAATTCTGGATGCTTAGCTTCTAGAAAGGACTGCTACCATCTTCCACCAGGCCTTCCAGCCTTCTTTCTGACTTGCTCTTCCCCCTAAACCAGGGGTCTGCAACCTTGACAACTTTAAGACTTGTGGACTTCAGCTCCCAGAATTCCTCAGCCAGCTATGTTGGGAGCTGAAGTCCACAAATCTTAAAGTTGTCAAGGTTGCAGACCCCTGCCCTAAACAATCACTCAGAAATTGGTAGTTAGGCCCACTATGAGATTTCAGTGTGCAACACTATAAGCCAACATCTGCCTGGCGTATTTATCGTTTCCAACATCATCAGCCAGATGAGCTTTCTATTGTTCCCAGAATCGCTCAAGCATATAATAGAGTTCCAGCAAGTTCAACTCTTCTGCATTAAGGATAGCATAAGTATACAGTTCCCCTGTCATATTGTGGATTAGAGTCTGTCCCACCCACCCCTTTCAGCAGAATCACTTCCCCAAAACAAGGAGGGGAAACAAATTAAGGGCAAGTTGTCTGATTCCCACAACCGTTTCTCCCATTCCCTGTTGCCACATAGGAGAGAAGGAAGTACATGCTATGTTCTCATGAAATGAACTTCAAAGCCTCTTGACAGATCACTGACTGCCTAAGCTGGTCTCTTCAAAGGAGGGTGTTATGGGCTTTGCCCTTGCCTTAGACCAGGGGTCTTCAGACTTGGCCCTTTTATGACTTGTGGACTTCAACTCCCAGAATTCCTCAGCCAGGCATGCTGGCTGAGGAATTCTGGGAGTTGAAGTCCACAAATCATAAAAGGGCCAAGTTTGAAGACCCCTGCCTTAGACTATATAAAGGATTTCCTTGCAAGCAAGAGCTTTCTGGATATTGTTCAGCTGCTTCGGTTGAAGTGGGCTCAAGATCTCTAAGAAATCCAGCCCAGGTCTGCCAAAGAGATTCTTCTGGAACAAGTCTATTTGTCTCAACGACAACAGCAGTGAATGACCTACAAAACCAGCACTGGGCTTCACACTTTCCCTCTTGAAGGAAAGTGGGAAGACCAATGCAGATTTTATAGGTCATAATTCACTGAAAAAAGAATACCCTTATCTGAAAATCACGTAGAAAAAGTGAGATAACAGAACAGGGATAACAGAATAAGACAGTTGGAAAGGACCTTGGAGGTCTTCTAGTCCAACCCCCTGCTCAAGCAAGAAACCCTGTACCATTCCAGACAAGTAGCTGTCCAGTCTCTTCTTAAAAACTTACAGTGATGGAGCATTCACAGCTTCTGGAGGCAGGTTGTTCCACTGGTTAATTGTTCTAACTGTCAGGAAGTTTCTCCTTAGTTCTAGGTTGCTTCTCTCCTTGATTAGTTTCCATCCATTGCTTCTTCTCCTGCCTTCTGGTCCTTTGGAGAATAGCTTGACTCCCTCTCCTTTGTGGCAACCCCTGAGATACTGGGACACTGTTATCATGTCACCCCCTAGTCCTTCTTTTCATCAGTGGGGTGCTGTTAACTTAGTGCTGTTCGTCATTGGAGTATTGTCTCAATTTGGAAATCAGTAATTTGACATGAAGAAAACCAAAGGGCTCCCCCCTCAGATCAGAACCTCACAAGAGGAGGGGGTCTGGTGGACAAGGGTCTCTGTGCACGCAGGCCACATGGATGGAAGTTCTTTGTAGCAATCAGATGGAGTCCGTGGGGCTTTGGCCTGACACTTAGGAGCATAGCACGGCTTTCATCTGGGGAATCCCTTCAAAGAAATGCTTTGATTGAAGCTCTGTTTTATCAAAGCACCCCCTCAGTGCCCTAGTTGCCACATTAAAAGAGAGCTAGAGAGAGAGAGCCTGAGCAGGACCGTGTCTTGAATGAGATTCGAGATCAAGACTTTCTGCTTTCTTTTTCCTGCATTGCTAAACTCAGTGTGGGAAGTTCCTTTGGTTTGGTTCGCTATATTAAGCCTGTGTATTTTTCATTTCAAAAGGGAAGGACTAGGATCTGAGTTTTGGGGGGAGGGAGGGTTATATGCTGCCAAATCAAATCCTTCCAGACTCCCAACAGCTTGCCCTCACGGTCTATGCAGTGTAATCTCACTTGGGCAAATACTGTATTCTAAATCTGCATCTTCAGCCTTGGACCAGCCGGTTAGTGCAAGTGTCCTCCTTCTCAAGAGCAGGTCAAAAGGGACTTAATGCTTTCCTGCAAAGGATAGATGCAGTCCATGTGTTCTAACTCTCCTCGGCTTAAAAGATGTGAATCTGCCACGCAGATGTTGTTGCAGTTCAGTTATCCCTTCATCGCTTGAGAGACTACCAAGGAATGAACTTGCCAGTGGCAAAAACCTTTAGATCTTGTCATTCCATCCTTTACAGTTGGGTTGGTCATGACCTCCAAGCCTTTGCCAGATGGGGCACCTCTTCCTAGAGACCTAATTTCTCAAAATAAATCAGGCAAGCACCTGCCCAGGACCCGAATAAAACAAACCACACATTGCAAGCCAAGTTACCCTTAGGCATCTCTGTGAGGAAGTTAAAGGGGAATGCTTTTAATTCAGGGCCAAAAAACCTATTGGCCCTCCCAAAGTTGCTGGATTTTAGCAACCAAGGAGAAGTAGTGAAGGGCAATGCAAGCTACACTCCTAGTTTTGCACGTCTTTATGGAAAGGGTTGGCGTCTCTTGGTTCTTTAATTTGTTCAATCCTTTCTAAAAAAAAATCTTTCCACAAAATTTCAGGCAAATCCATTTTCTATACAATTGCTGTTCAGCTTAGGTCTGTTTTGAATTTGGTCTACATTTTTGTATTTTAATTATTGCTAAGTCACTGAATTTCTCATGCACATCTAGTAGCATTTGATTTAACTTCAGGTCATTATTGATAGAGCTATAGCCTTTCTTATGTATACTAGTGTCATGTGTCTCTTTTTACACAGACTGAATATCACTGATGTGCACAGAATACACATCTTGTCAAGATTGACTAGGTATTGTCACCCTACCCTGGGCAGTATATTCTTTAGTAATGTAGAACTCCATATATTTCAGCAAAGTATTTCAAACATATTCTACTCAATTACTAATTTGTCAATTTCCTCCCTAAAAGAAACTCTAAATTTTAAAAGACACCTTTGGAACAAATTTCATACAGTTAAATATTGTAACAGTCTTTACAGATGCATATTTTATCACATTTTTTTCAAAAGAATTGTAAAGGTTATGAGCATCTGTGATGATAGATGATAGCTATCTATTGGAGAGAGAGAGAGAGACAGAGAGAGAGAATATTTCTTTTTCATATCAATCAATAGGAAAATCATTCTTTAAAAACAAATTGGTACATATCTCTGCCTCAGATCTATCTGGAAGAGGAAGACAAACCAGCTTCCTATCACTGAAGACCTAAAGATGCATAGCTTTACTATACATCTGGTAACAAAATCACATATTTTTGCAAAATTCAATGCTATGATTTCAGATGTTCATCCTTATTTAATATACAGTAGTGCTTAAATTATTATAGCAATTATCTTTGGTTAATTATTCCAACTTCAATACTCTTTGTTTCACTCCAACCCAGTCAACAAAACAATTTCCATTCCAAGCTGAAGCTTTCTCTCTGCTCCAGCTTCTCCTTGACATGATAGTTACTGAATTATCAAAGAGGTCCTTCTTTCTGAAATGAAGATTTCATTCAACTCAGAACTGCTATAAAGGACAACTTTGATTCTGTTTCTCAGCTACCTGCTCTCTGAAGAGCCTCTACTTCCTTACATATCATTCTTAGAATCATAGAATCACAGGTCTGGAAGGAACCTTGAAGGTCTTCTAATACAACCCCCTCGTCAAGGTAGGAGATCTTACTGCATCCTGGGCAAATGGATGTTCAATCCTTTTTTGAAGACTTCCAATGATGGAGCACCCACAACTCCAGGAAACAAGCTGTTTCATTAATTAATTGTTCTTGTCAGAAAATTTCTCCTTAGTTCTAGGCTGGCTCTCTCCTTGATTAGTTTCCATCTGTTACTTCTTGTCCTGTCCTCAGGTGCTTTAGAGAAATAGTTGACACTTTTTTCCTATGTGACAGCCACTCAAGTACCAGAATCCTTCAATTTTGATTTTCAGATCTTGATACTTTGTAATCTTCTTGGTCTTCTACTATCTCCTAGTAATGCAACATCAATTATCCACACTTTCTTCTTTTCAACTTATATATAGGGTATGTTGTAGCTTTCTTTTATCAGCTACCCTTGTCTTCTAGACTTCATTTTGGCATTAACTCTGCAGGTTATGCTTTCCTTCAGACTTCATCTTTTAAATTTTGCCTTCTCTTCTTCTTCCCATTCTCCCTTCATTATCTGCTCTCCTTTTAAAAGTTCTGTTCTATCCAACTCTTGTTCCTATTGATTTTTGATAGTTGCACATCTGCCTTTTTCCTGTCCACAATCTATAGGCAACAATGTGTGGACCCCTCACTCAATTCTCTCTTATATTGGTTTTTACCCAAAGCCCAACATAAATTCATTTCAAGTGACCCTCATGCCTGCCCAGAATATCAGTCAACTTAGACCCTTATAATACATCCAATTCATCTAAATATTGATGACATTTCAGTTACATTTCAGTTCTTGGCAATGGTAACCAAGGCCTTTTTCAGAACTTGGTCCCCCTCCCTCATTTTAACCATCTCAGAGACCTGAAGCCTCACCTAATATACTTTTATCTCATAAGCAGTTTCTTGAATTAGTCTTCAGACTTCAACAACACACACACAAATACTGAGTATTCCCTCTGCACAGCTACATTATTCTCTTACTCATATAACTTATTAATCCACAGTTAACTGAACAACCATTTCATTTAACATTCAATTATTAGATTAACCCAGCTGGCTGTGTTTTCACAACACACTGAACAAGGAAAGGACTACATTGGCTGGATTCACTCACAACAATCCATGGAGTCAGAGACTAGCTTGTTTCAGCTTACCTGTTGGAAAAGTAAAAAAACTTAGGCTTGGACAAGGATGACTAGATCTATTTTGCAAAAATCCAGAGGACTATTATGGGATAGCAAAATGTTCTAAATCTGAATATTGCCCCTCACCATTTCAATAGAGAATATTTGTAGCTCAGGGTTGAAATGAGGGATCCTTGGTGCTCTCTGAGCTTGGTGTTGTTGTTTTTTGCAGATGTTTCATTACCCAAACTAGGTGTAATGAAACATCTTCAAGAAAAGTACCAAGCTCAGAGAGCACCAAGGACCCCTCATGTCATCAGTTTGGAATCATTGCACAGACATAAGAGACTCAAGTTCAGCCCCCATGAATTCTGGTGACCCTTATCTAGTGTCAATTTAGCTGTGACTGTTAGTTGACCAGATTCTTATGTATAGATAGCAATAATAAATTCTTCAGTGCTTAGAACTCAGCAAGTGTTCCTGGTTCTTTGTGTCTGGCAGTTAAGCTTAAAAGTCCCAAAGCTTAAAACTAAAAGACTGGAGCCTGGTGATGTCACAAAAAAAGGGTCTAGTAGATGTTGCAAAATTGTCAACCCTTGATATGTGGGTTAAGCTTAGGAGTTAAAATGCGAAGGCCCTATGTTGGGAAGGGCGGTGGAGAAGCTCTTCTTATTAGAAGATTAGAAATAGAATAGAATTCTTTATTCCTTGTAGAGGGATACTTTTAAAGAACATCTAAGAGCTTCTCCATCCAGGAAAAATGCAATTGGGAAAAAAAATCTTTTGTCTAAAACCCTGGACAGTTGCTGTCAACTAGGATAGATTATAGAAATAGGCAGCATGGGGTTTTTCAGTCGAAGGACATGTTCCATTTTTGCCCAGAAATTGTCTGGTCCAAAAGATTTTTTTTCCCCTTCACTTAAATAAAAGAAGACACACTAACAAAGGATTTATCCCAAATGCCAGGTCTCCTTCTAGTTGAACTTTCCACTGTATTTCTGGCACAGACTCTCGGGAGAAATGCAAGTTTGGAAATTGAGCTTCTGAAAAGCAAACAGCCCCTCTGATCAGTGTCTCATTTTGCAAACCTTCCTGCATCATTTGTTTTCCAGATGGGCAAGCAAAAAGGTCAAGAAACCCAGGTCAGCCAATCTGATTGAGGGGAAAAAATGTGATTTCTGACAGGGAAATTTGCAGATATATATATATATATATGGGGAGGCAGGAATGGGAGGTCACAAACATTTTCAGAAATGAGAGTGCAGACTAATCTTCTAGGTAATTTTTTTACAGTGTTTCTGATTTGTTCTTCTCTTTGGCTTTACTCTCTGCTGGAGTTTGTATTTTGAGATGTGCTCTTTTCTTTTCTTGTTTTATTTGTTTGTCACCATAACAGGGAAGGTGATCGACTCAATGAGGAAGAGAAGGAATTAAATTGTTGCTAAAATGTTTTGTAACAATAGCTATCAGCATGCACCTTAAATATCAAAAGATTCCCTTAAAGACTGATGTATGGATTACAAAATAAATCATTTATTTATATCCTGCCTTTATTATTTGTATAATAAACTCAAGGCAGCTTTTTAATTGTCTCTTTTAAGTGGTATGTAGGTGTTATTTATCTCCATGTGACTGTTGATGGCCAATTGGTCTGAATGCCAGGCTTCCAAGAATTCTCTCTTTTTTGGACATGAGTAGATCTGGATGAAAAATAACCCTTCCTCCCTTGGTGTCACCTTGATCTGGATCACCGCAGCAATCTGATTCAAGACAGAGCAAAATCAGCTTAGATCCTCTTGGAACAAAGGGAGGTGACTCAGTTCAACTGAAACACCAACTCATTGGGAAGAGGCTTCAAACACAGGAGAGGAAATGAATCTTTCAGGATGACTATTTTATAAACGTGCTTCAGGCTCTTAGAATTCCAGTTTGCTCTTAACCCTCAAATGTTGCCTTTCCAGAACTGAGGTCTCTAGCACCAATAATTCAACAAGCCTGGGAAAGTAAAACTTAGTGTGATATTTTCAGTGAATGTATCCATTACGTGATCTTATCGCTCTGCATAAAGAAATTTGCCAGACGTTGTTTTGTGACTGTTGTGGATACCTTTTCTGAAATTTTCTGCTGATTATGCTAGAGCAATATTATGAGACAAAGAATGTATGCATAATGGGCATAAATCTTTCTATACGAGTCACTGGAGAGGCAAGAAAAATGGATTCTGTCAAGGCTCTACATACAGATATGCATTAAACAACAGCCCTTGGTAGTTCAGAAGACTGGGTTTCAAATGTAGAATTGGTGGGGAGATAATGAAGAATAAAATTAGCACTTTGTCAATGTGTTAAACCTTGCTGGGACTTTCTGCTGGCATATTTTTATAGTTTAGGAGGATAAATGATGAGACCATAAATTTTGCCAACTTTTCAGCTGATCTTCCAAAGTAAAAATACAAAAAAGCTGCAACTGTGCACAACAGAAGTTGTTATTCACTGAGAATGCTGTACTACCACAATTCCCAATTAGGGAAATATATATTAAAAATTGTCACATTCTCCTATAGGACATCTGTTGGTGGTTTATGCTGAATAATCCTTCCTTCCTTCCCCTCTTCCTTCCTTTCCTTCCTTCCTTCTTTTCCTTCCTTCCTTCCTTCCTTCCTCCCTTCCCTTCCCTTCCTTCCTTCCTTCCTTCCTTCCTTCCTTCCTTCCTTCCTTCCTTCCTTCCTTCCTTCCTTCCCTTAGCCAAGTTGTTTGTGACTTGGCAAGATCCATGTTCCAGCAATGTTCTCCAGTGATCAATCTAAAGGAAGTGCATTTTTTTCCACTCACAGTAATGTGTTGGTTAATTATTCTGCATGTTTTTAGTTTCTCCTGAAATGAGCACAGTATTTTTTCCTGGAGTCTGAAAAAAAATGCAAAGCTTGGCTAATGAAACCGATTCAAACAGGGAAAGGGAGCTAGGAAGGAGAGCCATAAAATGAGCTGCATGTATTTCATGGGGGGGGAGGAGGGGGAGGAGATTAGGCATCACCTTCAGTTTTCCTGCAACTTTCACATTGTTATATAGTCCCAGAAATGAGCTTGTTACTTCAGCAACTTTTTCCTAACAACTGCAGGAATGATGTGCAAAAATTCACAGATCACAGCAAACCACTTCCCCTTCTAGAAGATTTACTTCCAGAAAATTGGGAGATTGGCGTGATCCAAAAGGGAAAAGGACTGTTCGTTATTTTCTGAATTTTCCATAAACAAGTATCTATCTTTCGTCAATTTGGGTATTAAGATTTTTGCACCTTCAAAACTAAAAATATTCCTTAGGATCAGGAATAACACCCCTGTCACAGAGTTTTTACCACACTACTTGTTGACTTCAGGATGTAACAAAAATGAGCTGTTGCTGAAGGTGGTGGAGAAATACCAAGGATGGGGGGGAGGGAATCATTGATGTATTTATTTCCTACATTGCCCTATGACTTCAGTTGCCAGAGATAGGTGGAAATCTATTAAAAATGAAGTCTGTAAAATAAGCCAATATACAAAGAATAAGAATAGAAGCACTATAGAACTAAAACCCAGCAGTTCTCATAATAGAAGATTCATAATAGATTTTTGTAAAAAAATAAAATAAAAAAAAAAGCCACACAGTGAGAATTGCAGCAGGGTATAATATTCAATCACTTAAAAATTGTTTCCTGAAAATTACTGGGAAAATAAAAAGTTCTCCTCCTAATTTTAAATTGGAAGGAGTTTGGTGAAAGACATAAGGTTTGGCGAGCTGTAGCTGATGACTTTTGACAAATTTGCTTAAGTTAGTTACTAAATTCCTTCTGATTTTTGGCTAACATGGATTAACATGGCTCTCCTCTTACAATTCGGGTTTGATCCTAGAAAGACCCTAAGTAGAATGATGTGGCTGACAAGACCTTTTACCTTGATTAGTTTCCATTCATTGTTTCTTGTCTTGCCTTCTGGTGCTTTGGAAACTAGGCTGACCCCTGTTTTTTGTGGCAGCCCCTCAAAGAAGAGGGGGTCAACCTATCCTCCAAAGCACCTGAAGGCAGAACAAGAAACAATGGATGGAAACTAATCAAGGAGAGAAGCAACCTAGAACTAAGGAGAAATTTCCTAACAGTGAGGACAATTGGAATGGCAGATTGTAGGTGCTCCATCACTGGAGGTTTTTAAGAAGACTTTTAAGAAGAGACTGGACAGCCATTTGTCTGGAATGGTATAGAGTCTTCTGAGCAGAGGTTTGGACTAGAAGACCTCCAAGGTCCCTTCCCACTCTGTTATTCTGTTATCATAAATAGGGTGAGCCCAATTGTTAACATTGTTTATTATAAATATGGGGCTATTCCTTACGAGGTCTCATTGGCTGGTTGACAACAAGAAGGGTCTCAGATGAAGACACTAAAGCCTTGAGAACACAAGAATCCAAGAGCTAGGTCTTCTGGCAGTTTCTACAGATAAAGACACTTCTGACATCAAACCATTCTTTCAGCACTGGTCTCAATAGTCAACATTATCAGGCAAGTTGATACCCATAAGATACCACTCAATGCAAGGAACAATGATGAAAGTATAGAGAAAGAACAACATTCTCTACTTGTACGAGTCAAAGCTGAATTTCTAGGGAAGTCCTGCAAGCTGAGCTTTTGAAATCAATTTATCCTGGGTCCAGCCTCACAATCTGGACACAGAAACTCCCTCCTGATTTGCCAAATTCCTCCCTATGAAACCTCACCCAATTCTTTAAGCTCCACCCTTTTTTCTGTGACATATTCGAAATTTCAGGAGAATTGTCTATTTATCGATTACACAGGGATCACAAAAATTACTGGTTAATGTTTTGTTGCTTCTTAACCAAAGGGAATGTTGTTGTTGTTGTTATTGTTATTGTTATTATTAGTTATATATACAAGGATGTGAAGTCATAGCTGCAAGTGTTTAGCTGGCGTTGGCCTTCGTTTGCATCAAGTTCTTCTCAAGAACCTCAGATATTGTATATGTGTGGATCCAAGTAGTGTTGCCTTTTGCATTTGACAGATGGAAATTTTGTCAATATGCAGATTCTCTAAGTGCCATCCCAGATTTTTTGGTATGGCACCCAGTGTGTGGATAACCCCTGGAACCACCACAGCCAGTTTATCCCATAATCTTTTAATTATGATTTTCAGAACTTGATCCTTTTGATCTTCTGCAATTTTTTGTCTTCTATTCCACTATCTCCTGGTAATGTCACATCAATTATCCTCACTTTCTTCTTCTCAACCAGAGTTAAATCTGGTGTGTTATGAGCCAAGACTTTATTAGACTGTATTCGAAAATCCCATAATATTTTAACCTGTTCATTTTCAATTCATTTTTTCAATTCTTAATTTCCCACCAATTTTTCATTACAAGCCTATGCTAATTTTTACAGATGCTCTGGCGAATCATTTTGGCAAATGTCTGATGTCATTGTTTATGATCAGTTTGTGCAATCTTCTTGCACAAAATTATTATTAATTGCAGTTAGGTTCTCCCTGTTGATATGAGTTTAAATCTGGTGCGATGCAATTGACAGATAACTATATTAGCAAATATAGTCCTAAGAATCAACTCTTCGTTTTTTAAAACATGCTTCCTTTCTTAACTTCAGCATATTTAATTAAATATTACCCTAATTATGTTCTGCACAATTATTTTATGCCCTCCTTGGCTTTTTCAGTCTTCAAATATTTGCCCACTAATATTATTATCCCTTGCACACATTACATCTTTTAACCTTTTCTCGCAAGTTATTCTCACACCAGGCTTCTGATTGTGTTTGATTTTGGCTGTTGAGGATCCTCCAGAGGGCTGATCTGTCCCAGGGATCTAGGAGCATAAGATAAGAGTTTCCTTTTGCTGCTCTTCTCCTTCTCCTTCTCCTTCTCCTTCTCAACCTCCTCCTGTGCAGAACACACAGTGGTGGGATTCAAATATGTGAACAACCGGTTCTCTGTGTGGATGCCACTTCCGGAAGTCCATTCTGGGCCTGGGCAACAAATAATTAGCTACCGGTTCTGCCAAAGTCGTGCGAACTGGCTGAATCCCACCACTGAGAACACATTTCCAGGGGTTTTGATCAATTCCCAGCATCTTCAGCTTTGTCATTAATAATTTTAAGATCTTCCTTAAGTCTTTGGTGCCAAGACTTTGGTGCTATGAACTATTACTTGTTGTTTACACTGTGTACACTGTAAGCTTATGCACTGGAGACAAATTCCTTGTGTGTCCAATCACATTTGACCAATACAGAATATTCTATTCTATTCTATTCTATTCTATTCTATTCTATTCTATTCTATTCTATTCTATTCCATTCCATTCCATTCCATTCCATTCCATTCCATTCCATTCCATTCCATATAAAGATTCTATTCTATTCTATTCTATTCTATTCTATTCTATTCTATTCTATTCTATTCTATTCTATTCTATTCTATTCTATTCTATTCTATTCCATTCCATTCCATTCCATTCCATTCCATTCCATTCCTTATTGGCCAAGTGTGATTAGACACACAAGAAATTTGTCTCCAGTGCATAAGCTCTCAGTGTACATGCAAAACATCACAATAATAATAATCATAATAACAAAATAATGATAATCAGATGTCATATTAATGACACAAATAATGCCGGCCTCTAGGCATATATAAGATATGGCCAACAGACTACATTTGGACATAGAGACCTGATTATAGCAGCTTATGCTCTTCAACTCTAGCCTGGATTACTGCAAGGTGATGTACATTGGGCAGCCTTTGAAGATTACTCAGAAACTAGGGTCTCTATTGCAGTAAGGTGAAAGACCCTAGAACTATATGTCACTGGGATTGCAGACACTACATTGTTTCCCAGAAGTTTTCTTCTGGGTCCTCTTCAAAATGTTGTTTTTAACCTACAAAACACCCAACATGGCTTGCTGCGCCCTACGTGCAGGACTGTCTCTTCCCTGTCTGATGTCTCTGCTCTGCATGTTGAACCTGGAAGAAGAGGCATCAGGCCCCTTAGCTGCAGAGCATGATCGATAAAGCAAGATTGACAGATCTTCTTTAATGAGTTTTAATGCGCCCCCAAAGAGGCTTGAGAACAGAGAGAAGAACCCTCCAGCCTTCCTTGATTAGTGACTTTATTAAGGCAGAGTCTCTTTGAAGATTTTGAATCTTATTTCATGGAATGCTGCATGGTGAACTAAGAGCCTGCTTTGTTTGATAAGCTGTAATAGGATCTCCCATCTGCTGATGGCTTTTTAAAAAAAAAAAACCACAGTTAAAACATCCATAGTTAGAATAACATCAAAATGAAAGGTGCACACTACAGCACAGTTAAACTAAGTTAGAAGGAAATGTGTCATATCAAGGGATGTGCATGGAATGCTATAGCATTAAGCCATAAACTGTTTTAACTTCTCTTGGGATGCCACTGTAGGGCATTGCATGCCAAAACAACTAGACACAGGGAGAGTTTTTTTCCCACAGCAGTGTCTTATGTCTAAGGATATTTACCCATGTGGTATGGCTGTATCACTTTTATCCTTCGCATCTCTTCTACTACCTTCTCTTATTGGCATCATTATTATGATTATCATTATTTTGTTATGATGATGATGATTATTATTTTGATGTTTTGCATGTACACTGAGAGCTTATACACCGGAGACAAATTCCTTATGTGTCTAATCACACTTGGCCAATAAAGAATAGAATAGAATAGAATAGAATAGAATAGAATAGAATAGAATAGAATAGAATAGAATAGAATAGAATAGAATAATATGGAATGGGAAAGAATAGAATAGAATAGAATAGAATAGAATAGAATAGAATAGAATAGAATAGAATAGAATAGAATAGAATAGAATAGAATAGAATAGAATAGAATAGAATAGAATAGAATAGTTGGAAGGGACCTTGCAGGCCATCTAGTCCAACCCCCCAGCTCAAGCAGGAGACCCTACAGCATTTCTGACAGATGGCAGGCCAGTCTTTTCTTGAAAGATTCTTATTCTTATCCCTAAGTCAAGAACTCCTGTATCTAAAATATTGTTATTCTATTCTATTCTATTCTATTCTATTCTATTCTATTCTATTCTATTCTATTCTATTCTATTCTATTCTATTCTATTCTATTCTATTCTATTCTATTCTAATTATTTCCATTAAGGCTGATGCACAGAGTCCAAGAATGTGTGATTTCTATCTTAGTTATGTCAGATGGAAAATGCTGTCTAGCGAAACCCCCTCATCCTGGTCTGGATCCCACTTAGGCTGATAGTTTGCTTTCCCCACAAAAATTGTACAGTGGTAAGTGATGCCTTCTCAGTTCCAAATAGCAGAATTTCAACAGAGCAGCTTTTCTGGAAGGTTTCCAAGTTAACCAACAATTAAATACATATACCACTTAGTTGTCTAGATTTGCACCACACAGTAAAACTATAGCCGAATTGACAAAACACAATGGCTGCGTTCAGCAAGATGTACAGCCCAAACACACTGTATATGAATTAATTCCATGGCCTAATGCATACAACACACTGGCATAACTTACGCTGAGTTGCAAGCTTTCCATCTCTGTTTCAGCCTCGCTTAGTGTGATGTGCAAAGTCACCCATTTGCTTTGAGGCTACGTGTGGAAACTACTTTCGCTGGAGCTTTCAGTCTGCTGTAGGGCACTGAAAGATATTCACACTCTAGCTGCAAAGTTGTCATTTTACCCTTGTAGGTCATCACTCCACACTACTGTTTACTGTTGGATTAATGGAAAATGGTACACCCTATGAAATAACTAGAAACATGCTTATAGGTGCTTCCTTTGTGTTACCTTACACAGAGAGCATTAATTCTTTTAATGCAGTTTACAGACTGCACAAAATGCAAGGGATGAAATTTTGCAAGCAGTAATTTATACGCAAACAAGACTGGATTTCCAGAATTCTCTCTTGCATTAAGATAGATCGAATTGCCCTTGTTCATTCACAGAAATTCAAATAGTGATCACCAGTCAAGCAAGCATTGAGCTGGGAATATCTTTATCAAGAATGGTTTTAAAGAAGGCAGGTAAGTTTTCACCATGAACCATTCTTGGTGAAGATGTTCCCATTTCAACCACTTGGCTGGTGATCACTGTTTGAATTTGCAATTAGAATAGCATTACTCCCATCTCGTAATCTTAATCTGATTGGCTCTTTTCCCGACATAAACTATGATAGCCAGCAGAGAGTCAAAAGTGCCCTCTTCTGGTTAGATGATACACGATTTCATTCAGAGCATTTTATTCTTGGACCAACCATTTTTTTAAAGAGAATCTCTTCACTGAAATGTTTTCCGATTCTTCAAGATAAACTGCCCTAATAGCAGTGGCAAAGCAAACATATCATTAGACTATGGATATCCTACTTATGATGTTAATATGATAGGAAATAACATGCATGGTAAACCGAATATAATTTTTTAAACATTCTGCATCAGACCAAATTGTGGAGGGGAGAAAAACCCCATGCTTTCCTAACATTTTTTGCATTTGTTTATGAAACATGTATTACTGAGCTTCATAAATCTGTACTTTTAGAAAAATCTGTTGCAAATCCACATGTTGAAGTGGATGTTTAAAATTCTCAAAATCTACATATCTCACAATCAAATGCTTCCATGAATCTAGAACAAGAAATAGGTTCAACAAAGTTTCTGCCATTCCTACCATTAGCTTAAAAGAGTAATTACACCTGAACCAGCAAATGTCATCACAAACACTAATTTCAAGAAATAGTGGGAATAAAATTCCCCCATGCTTATTTATTCAGCAGGCATTTTACTGCCAACTTGTCTGAGTTTGCCGCTTCAAGCAAGGCACCAGCCAAAATACATATTTCCTTTCTAATTCAAATTCTCAGAGTTTTAGAGTGTGCTTTTCCAGCCACAAAACCCAAATATTAACAAGACATGCATGCAGCAAAGTACATATTAGTCAGAAATAACTCATTTTTCAAAATGTCAAAATGCCTCCTGGTATTCTATGTCCTTCTCAGGATATTTTGGAATGTCTTAGATCAGGGGAATCCAACCTTGGCAACTTTAAGACGTGTGGACTTCAGCTCCCAGAATTCCCCAGCCAGCTATGCAAGACTGGACACTCCTGTTTTTAAGCTTCCTTGGTTGTTACAAGGGGTGATGCTACTGTTTCTTCAACTTTGTCCATCACTCTGGGTTGCCCAGATGTTCAGATCCACATGGAGGATAAATCCATCTGTCAATATCCCTCTAACTCATGCCAGTTATGTTTGGTTATGCACAATCGAACACTGAAAAGTGGGTGTTTTATTATGGATCAGCCTTTAGGTCATCTGAAAAACTGAGACTTGGGTTGTTGTTGTTGTTGTTGTTGTTGTTGTTGTTGTTGTTGTTGTTGTTGTTGTTGTTGTTGTTGTTGTTCTTCTTCTTCTTCTTCTTCTTCTTCTTCTTCTTCTTCTTCTTCTTCTTCTTCTTTCTTCTCTTTCCTTATTTTCTTTCCTTTTCATTTCATAACTTCAGTGAATATAAGAAAATATTCAGCCCAGCTTTAATATTCATGGGAAATAGAATCAAGGATCCACCAATTCAGACAGACCAACGGTAAACAACAGCCTAATCAAGGAATCACCAAGAACGGTCCCACCAACAAGGCAAGCCGCTATATAAACTATACAAACAGAAAGCAAACCCCACTCCCTTCTAACACTGATGATGTTACCTAGTTGGGTAATGAAATGTCTTCAAGAAAACCAGCAACCCCCAAGAGCACCAAGGACCCCACAAAATAGAAACAGTTGCACATCTAACAGCTGATGTCTCTCGGGATTGGACTGGATGAGTTGGGTTGCAAGATTTGATTAATTCATCTATTCATTTAATTTATACAGCCACCATCTCACAAGCAAGCAACTCTGGGCAGCGTACAACAAAACTAACTAACCAAAAGGTTAGCTTGAAAGATCACAAAGGGGAACATTAATTATCAAGAGTGATGTGCAGTCCAGGCGATTGTTTTGAGCAACTGTTTTCCTTTACTAAAGCAGCCTTTGTTGCAATCTTTAGCCCTGAAGCAGCAACGAGGCGATAGCTTTTCTCTCTTGGAGAAAAGATTTGAGTGTGCTGATCCTGCATCCCCTAAATATAAAATAACCTGCTGCCCTCTGGCATTGGGGAAGACCCTGGCCTATGCCATGATCAGCATGGAAGTAAATTTCAACTCCCATCCCAGTTGCCTTCTTTATAAGGACAAGAGGACACATCTGATTGTCCTTTGTCTCAACCAGCCAACTATCTTGGGCCATCCTCATAAACCCAGTTAATTCAAAGAGGGCTGCTTTTCTTGTGGCCTTCTATCTCTGCATGCCAATAGGAACCAAATGCCTCTTTAACAATTAAAAAATTAAAAAATTAGGATCCCAGTTGGCTTTCATCAGGAACTGAAGCCTAGGCTCAGCTCCCCCTCTCCCATCCAGCATGCAGTATATTGCAATATATCTGGCATTGTTTTAGAGAGGCACAGAGGAAGCAGCATATTTTCCTGATTAGGGTCGAATGAAAAAAAAAAATCACTCTTCCCCCAAATTGAGATAATGATCTTAAAACTTCAAAATGATGCAGAGCCTTACTTGCACCCCCACCCACCACCCCTTCCTTAGGCTCAACGTGAAGCAGAGTAATCATTTTGTTTCTTCTACTGTCTTAATCGCATTAGCTAATTATTGTTAAATGGATGAGATGGGCCACAGTCCAGAAGGCCAAGCCAAAGCCTTCTCCTTCCCCGCAGGGCATTAGAATTGCATTTCTCAGACAACAGCACCTCTCCTGCTCTCCTTCTTCCTCCCCCAGTCCACTGTAAACTGCTTTAGAAAGGACAGAGGGTGTCCAGAGCAGCTGACAAGGAAAGGGTGCTAGAGCAAAGGTATTCAGACTACAGTCCGATGTTCACACTTAACTGGAGCTGATTGCAAAGAGATGGGCACGCTCTGCAGACTTTGAAAACCCTTCGCAATTCATGAAATCAAAGGCTTTGCTGAGATTTGTTCACCTCTTCCTGCTTCTGGGAGGAAAAGAAAAGAAGAGGGAGCATGAGAGAGGGAGAGAGAGAAAAGAGAAAAGAGAAAAGAGAAAAAAGAAAAAAGAGTGAGGGAGAAAGAGAAAGAAAAGAGAAAGAGGGAGATGGAGATGGAAAGAGGAAGAGGAAGAAAGAGAGAGAGAAAGAAAGAGAAAAGAGAAAAGAGAAAAGAGTGAGGGAGAAAGAGAAAAGAGAAAGAGTGAGATGGAAAGAGAGAGAGGAAGAGAAAGAAAGAGAGAGAGAAAGAGAAAGAAAGAGAAAAGAGAAAAGAAAAAAGAGTGAGGGAGAAAGAGAAAGAGAAAAGAGAAAGAGGGAGATGGAGATGGAAAGAGGAAGAGGAAGAAAGAGAGAGAGAAAGAAAGAGAAAAGAGAAAAGAGAAAAGAGAAAAGAGAAAAGAGAAAAGAGAAAAGAGAAAAGAGAAAAGAGAAAAGAGAAAAGAGAAAAGAGTGAGGGAGATGGAAAGAGGAAAAGGAAGAGAAAGAAAGAGAGAGAGAAAGAGAAAGAAAGAGAAAAGAGAAAAGAGGGAGAGGGTGACAATGGTTGTACCTATAAGCAACTTCTCCGCAACATATTACAGATTCCATTGTCAAGCTGAGTGTCACCAATCACTTTGCTTCTAAGAGCTGCGCTTGGTCCTTTGTTCTAGAACAGGGGTCCCCAACCCCCAGTCCATGGACCGGCACCGGGCCGCGGCAGGCCAGAAACCAGTCCGCACAAGCAAGGAAAGCCCCATCCGCGGGATGCAGGCAGCACACGAAACCACGCCCCCTCCGGTCCGCAGAAAAACCTCTCTCCAAGGAACCGCTCCCTGGTGCTCAAAAGGTTGGGGACCTCTGATCTAGAATATCTCTTTGCATGTCAAATGGCTGAGCTCATCCACCGTCCTTCTGAAACCCCAATTTAATTAGTAAATCTTCTGGCAATTATTTCCGAGAGCAGCAATTGATTACATGGCCACTTCCCAAGCTTTTCTGCTTCAGGTTTCTGAGATAGTTCTTATAGTCAGACCCCGGATTTGGGGTTTTCTTTTGACTCAGGATTTTGGCAACTTTGTTGACGCTGTCCTTGTTTAAGGGACTGCCCGGCCATAGAAGAAACAGAGAAGCAACAGCTTGCTTATCGGTAGAAAATGAGGTCCCACAGATAAGGGGATGGCTTGCATCCTGGAAGGCTCCTGGCACTGAAGTCTAATTTTCAGTGGCAATCCTTGTAATGTTACCTCCTTTTTAAAACTGCAATTGGATCTATTGCAGCTACTCAGGCAATCATGCTGAGATTTCCTTGCCACTAAAAGCTTTGGCAGATAATTTTGGCGTATCGTACCTTTGTTGAAGATGAAGGAGCTTGCCAACAGCCCTCTTGGCTGGTGGGCAACTAACTATTTTTCTACGAGAGACAACAGCTCAGTGGCTGAGCAGTTCAGATGCCAGTCTCTGGCAGGGATTTGGGGGAAGAAGCTGCCAACGAGGCTAAAGGGACAGATACACTGATATGTCGCATATAAATATCCCAGATTTATTGAGGGGATGCCACTCAATGCACTAAGCTGTTATTTTAGCCACCGTTTGATGAATAAGCCAATTGGCTGGGTTCACTTCAAGACATAATCTATGGTTTACAAATTAAAGGGTTGCAGCTTGCACCAGATACAAAGTCACAAAGTCCCTCCCTCCCATCCAGGACATAGCACAGACGTGCTGCTTGAGCAGGATCCGTAAGATTATCTGGGACACTACACATCCTCTTCACGACCTGTTTTCCTTGCTACCTTCTGGGAGGAGGGGGCTTCGTGGTATCCGTAGCAGAACATCCAGGTTCAGCCATAGTTTCATTCCATACAGCATTAACCTTGTGAACTCTCAAGCTTCCTCCTTCTGTTATATATTCAAGATGGACAGTATTTAATATTTATTTGTTATGTATATGTAGGAGTGTGGGTCTATACGTATGTTGTATATAGTATGTTTAGGTGTGTGTCATGTATGTGTTTCACTTTGAGAGCGGGCAACTAAATTTCATTTTTTATGTGTGCTGTTGTGCCCACAGTAAAAAAAATGACAATAAAGCTTATCTTATCTTATCTACAAACAAGGACATGACAATAAGGCCCAATGCAAGGTATGGACCAAGCCATAGTAGGATCATGGAATCAAAGTACTGGAAGCACTGAAAGACCATCTAGAGTCATGTTTAAGTTGTTCCATTGAGATATAATAGTTCATACCCATTCACAAAACCTTAGGTTCAAGCCAACACAAGCCCAGCCTTAAGAGAGTTGTTATTAGTGATCCCATTTCACTTCATAGCTAAGGAGGGGTTAAAAATTGAATCTCAACAAACCTGATACAATAGTCCAACTGCTAAAATGCATTGGCTTCCATTTGCATGTTTCTTAGAACATAGAATGTAGAATAACAGAGTTGGGAGGGACCTTGGAGGTCACCTAATCCAACCCCCTGCTCGAGCAGGAGAGTCTATACCAGGGGTAGGCAACCTTGGCTCTTTTATGACTGGTGGACTTCAACTCCCAGAATTCGTGAGCCAGCTGTGCTGGCTCAGGAATTCTGGGAGTTGAAGTCCACCAGTCATAAAAGAGCCAAGGTTGCCTACCCCTGGTCTATACCATTTCAGACAAGTGGCTGTCCAGCCTCTTCTGAAAAGCCTCCTATGACCCACAACTTCTTAAGGCAAGCCATTCCACAGGTTGATGGTTCTCAAGTACCACCAAATGACATGATCATTTATAAGATACTAGAATGCGCTGAAATGTACAAGCTTACTTTAGAAATAAAGGATAAGGAAGCAACAGAATATTACCAGATATGGAACAAGTGCTATGTTTGGTTAGATCAAAGAACAAAAAAGTAGGAAAGCTATGTAACCAACTGTAAATAAATGTAAGAAATAGAGGACACAGTACTGTTAAGGAAGAAAAAAATGTATTTTGTTTTGTAAATTGTAAAGTGAAAAAGGGAAAATTAAAATTAAAAAAAAAGAAAAGAAATTTCACCTTAGTTCTAGGTTGCTTCTCTCCTTGATTAGTTTCCATCCATTGTTTCTTGTCTTGCCTTCCGGTGCTTTGGAAAATAGTTTGCCCTCCTCATCTTTGTGGCAGCCCCTCAAATACTGGAACATTGCTATCACATCTCCCCTAATCCATCCTTCCTTTCACTAGACTAGACATACCCAATTCCTTCAACCATTCTTCATATGTTTCTTGTGGAGAGAATAATGTTGAACACTGCGGCATTCATCATAATCAATTATCCTTCGTGAATGCAACTGTGCGGTTTTCTTGGAAATACTATGGAAGTGAGTCACTAATGTCTTCTACCAGAATATGTTTTTACTGCCCATTTTACCCTACAGTTCTGAAATTTCCTAACATTCTCCCATCCAAGTATTAATGACCTGCTTCGTTTTCAAGTTCACACAAGGTCAGCTGAGTGCTGCTGACAGTACTTGCTGGATGCCGCATGTGTCTTTATCTCACCGCAGGACATATTGGGAGGCTCCTTAGAAGTGTGAAGTGTAGGGGCAATCAGGGGGCAGGGGGTAGGAAATGAGAAAATCAACACTGTGCCATTGTGATGCACACTAGAGCCCCCTTTCTACATGAGTTGGTGCATCGCACACACATCCCAAAGGGGCAGAGGTTCCAGTACAACCATTTTCACTCTGAAAATGATTGAAAATGTGTCTGCGTTGCTCTTGTGAAGTCATAGGGGGAATATCAAATAGCTTTTTGTTAAATTTCCCCAGGTAATTTTTTGGGTGGGATTAGCAGGTAAAACCTCTGTGTCTTCTAACTCTCCTTTTTAATAAGATGACATTCCAGTCCAGTCCATCCCTCCAACCTTTATGGTGTCCCCTAACAAAATCTAACAAAAAGAGCAAAACACTTTTTTTTCACAAATGAAGGCAAATATATGTGTCCCAGTATAATGTTGCAGGATCCAATCTGGGTTGGTCACCAGAATCAGAGGTTTAGTTTTATGAGCTTTCAGACTAATGCTGGAGCCCATCCTCAGGGAACTTCTCTCCTCCAGAAAATGTGCTTTGGGCTCTTCTATGCGTCATATTTATATGGTGCCTTCCTATTGATCGCTTGGAAGTGGGAGATACTTCTAATGTAATCTACCAGATCCCCTGCATGGATTGCCCCTGTGACTATGTAGAACAGATGGGGAGGAAGCTAACCACCAGATTGCAAGAACACAAGCAAGCAGTCAGATGAGGAGACCCAAACTCATTGGTAGCCTCACATTGCAATGAACAAGGACGTATAATCAATTTCACAGCTACTAAGATTGTTGGCTGGGCAGGTACAAAAACAGCCAGGGAAATGATTGAAGTGTGGAAAATGGGCCCCTTGCTGATTTAACACCAGCTTATCGGGTACTTAGGAACTGAGGATTTGGCAGCACAAAGGGAAACAACAGCCAATAGCCAGCCATCAACACACCAATTAACCAATAGGAAGGCATCATATAAATAACGATGCATAGAACAATCCAAAGCACACACTCTGGAGAGAGAGAGAGGTTCCCTGAGGACGGGTTCCAGCACGAATCCGGAAGTTCAGTGACTGACCCAGATTGAATCCTGCAACTCTTTTTTTTTTTCCAATTCCAGCCTCCATTGAGCATCACCCAAAATCTATCCTGGCTGAGTCTGTGTTTTAGGATAGATGTTCTAAATTTGACAACTGTCATCAAATATCATCCCTGCAAAGGGAGAGGATTGTCAAGAAGAGGCTGGTCCAGGCTTCCCCATATTATTGCAGTCAACCCATTTGCATTTAGTTTGCAAAACTTTCCAGGAGGAATCTGTCAGTTCAAAAAAATAAAGTCCAAGTCGTTTGGAGCTTGCCAACCATGTTGATCTAATTATGATGATCCACTCATATCCTTCAGCTTACCCCATCTTGCAAATCAATTTTAATTTTAGCTGAGAGGACTTCCCTCTCTCTCTCTCTCTCTCTCTTCTCCCAGCCCCCCTTCTTTTGATAAAGCAGCAAAACATCTGTACGTGCATTTCATAGGTCTTGTTTTCAGGAAGTTTCTTTGCTTCCTTTCCCCCCCCCCAAGAATAATTTACAGAGGGTTTTTATTTATATATACATTGGATTTTGCTGGTTGTTTTGTCTGCAGTCAACAGAGCTCAGTAGTGTATCAAAAACAGAATGCGGGCCATCTTTAGAAATAGCTAGGAAGGGGCAAGAGAAAAACTAAAACCAATGGACTGACAGACATGATTAGATGAAAAAGGATCACATACAGAGGCAGACAGAAGATGTTGGCTTCAGACATAACTAAACCATAATACGTTGGCTGATTTTGGCTTAACATGGTGTATGAATCAAACTACTAAGGTTTGGAAGCCATTGCTGTCGACTTTATGGGTTGTGAAAAGCAAAAATTTTAGTTTAGCCAATAAACTCTAGCTAAACAAACCAATGGTTTTGTGCAATATGTGAACCCAGTTCTAAGTATGTTGAAAGTGTCATTTAACCATAGAATCAACTCTTTAGTGGTAGCCCAGCTAAAGACAGGTGTTGGGCATATACAGTGCCAATATACACAGAAAGGAAAACAGTTTAGCTTCTTTAAATGAATCTGTATATATATATATATATATATATATATATATATATATATATTTGTTCTACTAATGGAGCTAATTAGGTACACTCTATTCATGGATGGAACGAGCTCCTAATTTAGCTGCCATTTGTTGGCCGAGTGAAAATTTCAAAGCACTCTGTATGTCATAAATTATGGCAAACCTGTTCAGAGGCTTGGTGTCACATGCCTGTGTACTTCAACACTGGTTGAAGTACAATAAACTTTTTGGATAGTCGAGAGATGCAAGCTAAACTGATGAATCTGCCTAGCTAATTTAAAAAAAAAAAAGGCTACTTCATAAAAGCAATGATGATTTGTGAAATGCACCCAGGCTATGCTTTTTCTCCACCCATACCTCAAGTTTATCAAGGTCCCTGATTGGATGCTTGGATCAGACCTTTCCCAATTTCCAGGTGGGTTGGCTGGGGTAGGGGGCGGGGATGGGTGAAGCAGGCGGGGCCAGGTGGTTGTGGCCAATTGTCCTTGATCCCTACAGAAATCTGACTATAAATTCAATTGCTTTTGCACAGAGAAGGAAAGTTCAGATTTTTTATTTATTTTATTTTTTTGCACCAAAATGTCTATGGAGTTTCATGCATGTTTTCTCCCAAAGCATATAGTTTATCGTGGAAGTTTGCCTGATACACACAAAGAAAATACTTGGATGGATGGATGGATGGATGGATGGATGGATGGATGGATGGATGGATGGATGGATGGATGGATGGATGGATGGATGGATTCCACTGTATTTACTTATTTTGAAGGGAAGTGAATGTTGGGTTTTTACACAAGTTCAAAGGTAAGAAAAGGTTAACATCTGCATCCAGACATAAGGAGACACCACGTTTGTTTTTTTCCCCCAATTGATTATGTGCCATCAAAAAAATTTTTGACTCTTAGTGACCACATATATTTTTTCCCCTGAGTCTTTCCCTGAGGAAGCAAATATATTGATGGCTCTGATGGCTTTGAACATTTCAGAGAGAGATGGGAAAAACAGCTCCTGCTTTTTGGAATGAACAACTCATAACTGTTTGTGACAATAGATATGTGGTTTTCCCTCAAGGAGGAATAGAAACTAAATACTTGAGGTGATACACCAAGAGCAAATCCTATAATGCTTTCTTCTTGAGAAAGTCTTAATGATACCAATAAAGGAGAATATTTGTAGCTCAGGTTGAAATGACCCATTCTTGGCGTTCTCTGAGCTTGACTGGCTTCTTGCAGACATTTCATTACCCAAACTAGGTAACATCATCAGTGCTAGTAAGGAATTGGGTTCACTACTGATGACGTTACCAAGTTGGGTGATGAAACATTGGCAAGAAAACAACCAAGCTCAGAGAGCACTAGGGACCCCTCAAAGCCTTAATGAATCCAGCAGGACTTGCTTTTGAGCAAGCTCATACAGGACAGTGATCTAAATCAGCAGCCCCCCAACTATTGGGTGCCAGGGACCCATTCAGTGGAGGGTGGTGTTTACGCAGACCGTGGGAGGGGGATGGTTTCGCACGCTGCCTGAATCCCATGCATGTGCAGATAGAGCTTCTGTAGTTTGGCTCCTGGAGGACCAGGGGTTGGGGACCCCTGGTCTAAATAAAAATCAAAAGACATGTACATCCCAAATCAAAAGATACTGCAGAATATCACAGAGGTAGACAAATACTGTAAGGCCTGCCAATTCAATGGGGTGATAAAAGAGCATTTAAGTAGCCATCCCTCTGTGCATAAGAGAACAATTGACGGTTTAATTCTGCACGTTTCTGTAGGGTAGGCATGTGGGCCTGTGTGTGTGCATGTATACCAATTGAGTCCAATGGGGTTTACAGTTGGTAAGCGAATCCGGGATTTCAGCCTTGAAGTTTGATGGGATGTCACATTTGCATTCCAATCCCATCAATTCTCTTAGGCTGCAGATTCTCTTCGGTGGCTGTAAAGTAAATTATGGGACACTGAAGGTGAAAGTTGTAAATTATCAAGCACTGTCAACTTCAATCTATTCTGTCTGGTGGGTACCTGATTTGACACTGATCAGCTTGTCAGTGACTCTTGCAAAACATTAACTCTCTCTGCTGCTCAGATGGCACCAGCCACAACTGAAACCTTCTTCCTGAAACGCACTGAATATTCTTTGCTGAGTCAAATGTTTGATTTTAAGAAGGATCACTTTCTTAAGTGGGGGTCAACTTATTTTCCATAGCACCAGAAGGCAAGACAAGAAACAATGGAAGGAAACAAATCAAAGAGAGAAGCAACCTAGAATTGAAGAGAAATTTCCTAACAGTGAGAACAATTAACCAGTGGAGCATCGACAACTTTCAGAGGTTATGGATGCTCCATCACTGGAGGATTTTAAGAAGAGACTGGACAGCCATTTGTCTGAAATGGTATAGGGTTTCCTGCCTGAGCCGGGGGTTGGACTAGAAGACCTCAAATGTCCCTTCCAACTCTATCCTGTATTCTAAGATGAAGGGGGTTAGATCTTAGATTCTTGAGTCTCATTTCTGTCTGTAGTCTGACTTTGGGAGTGGTTTGAGTCCCATTAAGTTATAAAATTATCAGTCAGGGTTTGGTTTAGCACATTGTGTGAAGTCCACATTTATTATTGGTTAACCACAGTTGACAGTTTTAAAGACTGGAGTTTATTCAACCAAACCTGGCTAAACAAACCATTCAGGATGCAGCTAAAAATCACAAAAAATCTCTTTTTATATGTGAGACTTTCAAACACGGCTTTTATAGGATGTTTATTATAAAACAACATTCAATGTATTTCAAATAGCTTGGAAAGGACTGGGGTACTTAAACTTTACAAGATGCCTGTGGTTCCTTGGGGCAAAAGTACACAGGGGCATCCATCATGATGGGTGAAAAGGGCAAGATGGCATGTGTAACTATACAATTGTCCGATACAATTGTCCCGGTCCTTTGTTACCTGTGTTGCACATGCAAATCTATATAGTAAGTCTATATAGGTCTTCAGTCACAGAGTCGTGGGTACCATCTTGATTTTTCTTTTCTTGAAACCCCCTCAACGCTGCGTCAAGAGTACTCAGATGGTCAAGACCAAGAAAGCAAGAAGTACTCAGATTCTGAGTCCAGGAACTTTAGTGCTCATCTGGGATAAATACAGAATCTTGGAAATTTCCCAGGCTCGTTTACAGTTTCATTTTTATTTTTTTTATTTTTTTGTATCTCGCCTTTATTATTTTTACAAATACCTCAAGGTGGTGAACCTATCCAACACACCTTCCTCCTCTTATTTTCCCCACAATAACAAACTTATGAGGTCGTGATTGGCCCAGTCACCCATCTGCTTTTTATGCCTAAGGTGGGAGTAAAACTCACTGTCACCTGGTGATTGGCCCAAAGTCACCCAGATGGCTTTCATAGCTAAGGCAGGATTAGAACTCACGGACTCCCGGTTTCTAGCCTGGTGCCTTAATCACTAGACCAAACTGGCTTTCATTTTTATATGAGAAGAGAATGGAAAACAAATAGCAAGATTATGGAAAAGATAATCAAGAACTCCTGATTTCTTTCATTTTTTAAAACAGTTTTAAAAAAAATAAGGACTATGTGGAAACTCATGAAGAAAATTCCATCTGTGTGGTCACTGAGAGTTGACAATGATCTGATGGCCCAACAAGGAGAATTGCCTGTAATGTGCTAATTCATGGGTCAGACTGGAAATCTGCTATCAACAGGGATAAAACCTGGAGCAAAGTAATGTGCAAGTGTGGATTCAATTTCATATGTGTCAGTATTCACCCTTACCTGTAATTCTGTACCATTTCTGCATTAATCAGCCATCATTATCATTTGTAGTTCTCCAGTATTGAAGGGCTGCCACAAAGAAGAGGGGGTCAGGTTGTTCACCAGAGCACCAGAGGGAAGAATGAGAAACAATGGTTGGAAACTGATCAAAGAGAGAAGCAACTTGGAATTAAGGAGAAACTTCCTGACAGTGAGGATAATCAACCAGTGGAACAGCTTGCCACCAGAAATCATGGGCGCTCCATCACTGGAGGTTTTTAAGAAGAGACTAGACATTCACCTGTCTGAGACAGTGTAGATTCTCCTGCTTGAGCGGGGGGCTGGACTAGAAGACCTCCAAGGTCCCTTCCAGCTCTGTTCTATTCTATTCTGAATTCTGAATTCTGATTAACTTTCAGAAAACTGAATAACGACGTTCAGGTTGGGGAAGGCAGAGATTTGCAAAGATCCGGTTCTTCAAATGTTTCTACCTTCCTCTGTTCTTGAAGAGCATTTGGTTGCTTAAACCCTTCACAAATCTCAATGACAAAGACTCGGAAAATATCCCACTTCAATTTTTCAAGATGATTAGAGGGAAAGATGATAGATGCTTGCCTTTACATAACTTAATCAACTTCTTCTATTGGGTCCTTTGATTGGAATGTGATGAAATGATTTTGGAGACCTTCCTAAAGACAACCCATAAAGACACAATTTCGGTTTTGATCCAAGTCTTAGCTTTACAATTCTAGGAAACACACACTATTTATCATCAATGACTTATTCAATCGCTTCTAACCAGCTTTGTCTCTTTTTGCTTATTTTAAGAAGTTCCTGGCATGTTCAGGAGAAGGTCATTTCTGCACATTCACTTCTCCGCAGATATGCACAGTTTTCCAACAGCTAGTGAATAAAATAATCAGTGGAGGATCATTACAAAATGAATGTAGCCCTAAAAGTCCAATTAATCTCTGTAGCAAGATGAAGAAGATTGGTTAAAAAAAAAAAGGGAACAAGCTTAGCATTCTTAAAACACCAACGCCTTCTCTGTTGTGTTTGTTGTTGTTTTAACCATTTAGTTGTGTCCTACTCTTGGAGATTTTATAGGCAAGTGGTCTCTATGCAACCCTTTCAAACACAGCTTCTTTCAATTGTTGGATGTTCATCTTTGTATCAGTTTTGATGGTATCAAGCCAACGTGTTCTTTGCTTGCCCTCTTCTTCTTGTTCCACTAACTATTCCTGGCATCATTGCCTTCTCCCATGAATTTGCACGCATGACATGGCCAAATTAAAGCAGAATCAGAATCTAAATAGAGCCGGAAGGGACCTTGGAGGTTTTCTAGTCCAGCCCCCTACTCAAGCAGGACCCTATGTCATTTCAGACAAGTGACTGTCTAGTCTTTTCTGTGGTATATGCATATAATTTATGCCAGCACCACAGTTCAAAGGCGTCAATACTTCTTCAATCAGCTGTTCTTAGTGTCCAACTTTCACACCCTTACCGTAAACATACTGCTGTGTTTACAAAATGAATACGTACAATGAACACATCTAGAACTGTAATAACATACACTAACAGTAGCTGTAGCAGGCAATAACTAGTTTTGCACAATGCTTCTGTGTCCATGTTTCAAATGAATATGAAAGCAAGACGTTTTGCTGTTATTGAAGGGGGGGGGGAACCCCTGCATATAACTTTCAGTGGAGATTCTCAGTCATCCAAGTCATGGTTGTCCCAAATGTGCTTTTTCAAGAGGCAACTGGACTTTCTTGGTTTTTTCTGGAAGACATTTTGCTTCTCATCCAAGAAGCTTCTTCAGTTCTTCTTGGATGAGAAGCAAAATGTCTTCAAGAAAAAAACCAGTTGCCGCTTGAAAAAGCACCTTTGGGACCTGCACATAACTCTTTCAGCTTTTACCTGGATGCATGGAAGCAGAAGTTTAATTCAGAAATCCAGATATATCACAAAACAACCTGCATATTTTTGACTGGCAGGAGTCTGATTAACAGCACTACTGTAACTCAGAGTAGCTGGATTTGTTTTTGGGGGGGTAGGAATTTTTGTAGAATATACTTGTAACTGTAACTTTTCTCAATAGCTGTATTCCCCTGCAAAAGAGACTCTATAGTCAACCATCCAATTGTTTTCTAGTTTGGGAGAACAGAAAATAACTGTTCTGCTCCAGCCAGTTGTTCATTCAACTGGTTAATATGTATATGTTACTTATAGGTAAAGGTGTAGGTCTATACATATGTTGTATATAGTATGTTTAAATGTGTGTTGTGTATGTGTATACTTTGGGAGCAAGCAACTACATTTCATTTTTAATGTGTGCCGTTGTGCCCACAGTAAAAAAAAATGACAATAAAGGTTATCTAATATCTAATATCACAGCTGCAGCCGTTGGGGGTCAAGCACTTGCATCCCGTTCAGTTGTGAAGTGAATTGATCCATGATGAAGAGAGGCAGTTGAGAAGGACCTGGATGAGCCAATATTAAGAGGTCCTGCTATATTGGAGTAACGTGTGAACATTCTCCCGTAGAACCAAGTCTTACTGTAGGTGGAAAAGCAAAGTCTGTCCTTTGAAAAGTAAAAAAAGGGAAGGGGCACTTTTCCCCCGCTCCAAATGTGCAAATCTCAGCGTCCCTCTGGGAAAAATTGCACACTTGGGCTCAAATAAATCAGCTTCTGTGTTTGCCACCGAGAAATCCCATCCATTTTCTACCGGTAATGACAGAGAGAAGAAGGGAGGGTGGGCAACCCTTTGCTTTAATTTTCAATTGGGCTGCCACTGTGAAGATCCAATTTAAATTGCATCAAGGGTGCAATCCTTTGAAGTCAAAACCAATGATGCAGCATTGTTCACAGGGCATCCCTAGGTTGGCAGCTCCGCAAAGGAATCAAACCTTCCCCCCCCCCCCGTCTCTGCAAGCGCGGAGAATGCAAAGAGAACGGGAAAGGATTGTGTTCCTTGATGGCAGAGTATCCCAAATCTCGTTTAAAAACCCGACACAAAATAATTTGCCATAATTGCCTTTCCATGACTAGATGGCAAAGCAATAAATGAAGATAACCGCGCATAAAATGACGGATTAAGAGGCAGACTTTAGGGCAACGTAAAATAATTGGAGGGCTTTATTACGGCTTGCGACCACTGTGTTTTAATGGGAGAGGACGACGATGGTGTGTTCTCACAACAGAGACAGAAAGGTAAATTAATCTTTATGTTTCATCATCAAGCAGTGTAAACATGACCAAGCTTAATTACATTATAATAGATTGCTAACTGCCTATCCCCAAACGGGGCGCTTGCTTTCCTGCAACTGATTATACTCAAAGTTATCAGCATACCAAAGCCAGTTCTTAGATTATAGGACTCCCACATCAGGTGGATTGACAAACTGCCAAGACTTGAGTTAAGTTCAAGGCAAAATAAAAATGGCAGAAAGAGGTGAATGTTGAATAGCTCTTTTTCTTGGGGCAAATCACCATTCATTTGGGGAAATGTCTATGGAGATTCTCTATCATCCAGGTCATGCTGGTCCCAAAGGTGCTTTTCCAAAAGGCAACTGGACTTTCTTGGCTGTTTCCCTTGAAAACAAGTGCTATGTTTGGTTAGATCAAAGAACAAAAAAGTAGGAAAGCTATGTAACCAACTGTAAATAAATGTAAGAAATATAGGACACAGTACTGTTAAGGAAGAAAAAAATGTATCTTGTTTTGTAAATTGTAAAGTGAAAAAGGGAAAATTAAAATTAAAAAAAATGTTTTGCTGCTCATCCAAGAAGTTTCTTCAGTTGAGTTCTGAAGAATTGAAGAAGCTTCTTAGATGAGAAGCAAAAATGTTTCAAGGGGAAAAAAAACTCAAGAAAGTCCAGCTGCCTTTTGGAAAAAATACCTTTGGGGTATTCATTTGGGCACATTCTAGCTGCCTGTTCTTTCAGCCGTTCTCTTTCCATCTAAGGAAAAAGTAATGATTTCCCACATCTTCAGAAGAAGAAAAACATGGTGTAAATCTCAGGGGCGGGGGCTTACCATTTAATTATGAGATGACCCAAGGATTATGGAGTAGGAGGAATCGTATCTTTAACCACACAAACCTCTGCCCGTGAGTCTACAGCAGTGTTTTTCAACTTTGGCAACTTTAAGATAGGTGGACTTCAACTCCCAGAATTCGCCAGCCAGCTTGGGGAAGTTGCCAAGATTGAGAAGCACTGATCTACAGCATTCCTGCTTCTCTTCCTAGCAGGCTGTTTTAAATCAGGAAGCGGAGGCAGACAGGGTGGTTGCCCAAATCCATGTTTGAATAATGATAATATACATAATTAGATTTATTAAGCAAAATGTTCCCTGAGTGATAAGCTTTTGAGATGGTCAAAGTTGCAACCAACAAGCAATGTGTCAGCCCTACAAGGAAGACCTCATCTGTCATGACTTCATAATATAACTGTTCTTCTTGGGTAAAGGTATCATAATGCACAAGTTCTTTTGACATCATTGTAGCTTGTTACAGATTCCCTATCAAGACATACCTCTGTTCTCTGAGCTCACTCAGAACCAGGATCTGCTCACCCTATATTTTGAAATACCACAAACTCAAAATGCAAGACTGACATGCGTTCTTGCTTACAGGATTTTTCCCCAAGCTATCATGCCTTGCATTTCACCTTACTATCTGCCTACACACCTATAAAGTTATAACCCAAAGAAGGGCTATAGGCCCAAAGAACCAAGGAAGACATATGAAATTACTTCTGAGTAGTGCCTTTATTGTTATTCGCCTGTATACAGACTCTGACCAGACTAAAGCAATTATCTGCCATAACTATAGATATACTTTGTGAATTGCTAGGGAGGGTCCAACCTTGCTCTCTTCCTGTCCACCAGATGTTCTAAGTTTGCTATGTCTTTTCCTTTTGGGAAAGAGTCTTCCCTCCTGCAACTCCAGTTTACTTTCCATCATATCATTTGAGGAGGAGCTTTAACGAACCCCAAGGCTGTATACAGGCCATATCAAAGAGGGAAAGGGACTTGGGTGCAAACTCAAATCATTTCAGAAGAGGCAGAGCCAGAGAACCAAAAGAGTCAGATTTCCTCCTAATAAATTGGGACTTTGTCAGCATCATAATCACAAGCTTGTATCTTATTCCCCACTAAGCAAATTGCAATTAAAAAGGAATATGCTGAAAACATCCTTGGGCTTAAAGTTCTTCAGATGTTGTTAGAAAAGAGATATTTTAAATGTAGCTCAGATTTGTTGGCACTGACTAAACAGGATATGAAACGTTGAGTGAATGCTATGAAATTTAATGGATGAAACATTTCTGGGGCAAGCAGATTACCTAGCTGGCACTTCCGTGTATACATTTTGCCTCCTGACTTTAACTTTTTAATTATCTTTAATACCTTCCAATAGCGTAAAATTCTATCAGCCAGAGAGGAAATTAGGTAGAATTTAACAGTCCTTATGGTGAAGTCAAGAAACATATTCTTAACATTTCCATACGTGCCATGCCATCAGATTTTGCATGTGTGCACAGATGACAGCCAGGCATTGATCTCTGTGGCCAGAGGGAGAAACATTGCTTTAATTTATTTTGAAGTCAAGGTGCTTTTTCCAGCTTCTTTGAATAAATTTGCTTTGCAGCCAACAGATGCTCAGAGAAAAATATGACTTAGTCGTGTACATACCAATAACCATTGGGAGGGAGGGGGGAGGAGGGGAACCCTTCACAAATAAAATAAGGAGTTAGATAAAGGAGAACATTTCAAATTGGCTTCCAATATTATTTCGCCAGCACTTTTCCCCGGTAAGATTACAATTATTTATCATTTGTGGGGAAATTCATTAATATGTAATGGTGCTAAATGAACATCAACCAAGGCATTGGCTGAATGTGATAAAAGATTATACATAACAATCCAGACCAGTGCTAAAATCTGCCTTGCAATTGACCCAAAGTTTTCATCCTTCGTGCAAAACAGCCTCAGTGTTTATACTTGGTTCTCAGAACCTTTGAAATTCCTCTTGTTTATGGTTGGAAGACCCAAAGAGGTTGGCATTCTTTTCAGTTCAAGGTATTTCCATTGCTCTGAAATGATAGTAGTTTCCTAGATGTTCCAGCTGAAAGAAAAAAGGCTCTCCTGGGAGGTATACTCCATAATGCTGTCTTCTCATGGGATATAAGAAGGATGGGGAGTTAGGAAAGCTACAAAAAAAAAAAAACCTGGCAAGGTGACTGAAGTCTGAACATTCACAAAGTTAGTAACGACCCTTCACCTTGTTCACTCAGCTACACACTGCCTCCATAAGTCAAGAATATTCAGATCCAGAGTCCAAAAGATTATCAAAAAAAAAGGACAGGTATAAGTGGCATTCCTGACCCATCTGAATAAAAAAGTAAATAACAACAATAAATACATAGCTTTTGCATATTGATTTATTTTTGCTATCTCACTTTTCCCCCAATTATTTTTTTTAAAAAATCCTAATTTCTTTCAACAATTCAATTTTGTCCTCTGCAGTTAAATAGGCAATTCCAATCTATGGCTGCAAATATTCTAACAGGCCAATGATTAGAAGAAATCCCAAAATATGTATCCGTAACATAGTATCTGTGTGGATATATGTGTAGAAGAATCTTGCTTTCTGCAGAGGTGAGCTGCCTAAGAACTTGATGGAGAGAGCATGAAACATCATCGCTGAAGATCAGAGAAGGAACTCCTCAATCCATAAACCTCCAAGTGGCCTCAATGACTCTCTAAAAGAATGCAAATGACCAGCTGTCTGCAAGGAATATAAATCCTTCCATTCCCCACCATCCAGTCAGAGCTGAAGAAGCTTCTGGGATGAGAAGCGAAATGTCTTCAAAGAAAAATCAGAAAGTCCAGTTGCCTCTTGAAAAAGCACCTTTGGGACAACCATGACCTGGATGACCGAGAATCTCCATAGATGTTCCTCAGTCCACAGTATTTCATTGAGATTCCCAACTGACCTTCTGCATTTTCAAGATCAGGAAGTCAACAAGAGAATGTTTAATAAATCAGGTCACTGAAACTTTGCTAAGGATTTATTCCTGGAGATAGCTTTTTCTACTGAATGTCTTCTAAAGGTAGTCCTCAATTTATGGCCACAATTGAGCCCAAAATTTCTGTTGCTACCTGAGACAGTTGTTGAGTTTTGACCCATTTGATGACCTTTCTTGCCACAGTTGTTAAGTGAATCACTGCAGTTAACAAGTTGGTCACACCGTTCTTCGGTGAATCTGGCTTCCCTGTTGACTTTGCTTGTCAGAAGGTCTCAAGAGGGGATCCCATGATCCTGGGACACTACAATGGTCCTAAATATGAGTCACTTGCCAAACATCCAAATTTTGATCACAGGATCACGCAGTTAGGGGCTGCAATAAGTCATAAGTCACTTTTCCCAGTGCTGTTGTAACTTCAAACAGTCACCAAATAAACTGTTGTTAAGTCAAGCACTATCTCTACTCAGGATGTTCTGCCGTATTCAAAAGATCTGCTGAATTTAAATGCCAGCAAGCACCACTATGTTTCTGCACCCATAAATGCTTGCATCTTTCAAGTGGTTCAGGGAACCTCTGGAGAACAGAAAACGAAGAGATGTTCTCTTGTACACAACAGACTCTAGAAAGGCCCCGTTCGTCTGATGCAAAATTGCCATTATTTCCCCTAGTATGATGGATTTGTTCAGCGCCCACCATGGAAGTGATGCCGCAATTGGCAAAAGCAAAGCAAACAACTGATACGTTACTTGAGAGGCCTCCCATCTTACACTGACAGTTCATGGTAATGGAATTTAATGGTTGGGGGGAGACAGTTGAGAGAGAGAAGCCTTATAATTTGAGCTGAATGTCATTCAGTTCATTCAAACTGGGAATCAGGGACATTTCTAACAAAGGTTTTCAAACTTCTTTTGAAATCAGGAAGCTGCTTCACATAGATAAGAGGGAAGGTTTAAGGATTCTCTATCAGAAATTTCAAGGTTTTTCCTTCCTACCCCACCCCCCACCCCCCCATCTGCTTTTTCACATTAACTGGTAATTATCCAGAAAGGCACATAATAGCTCCAAAATGGCAGAAGCTGACAAAAGGTTTCCCTAAGATATGTAAATTGTCAGTGATAGGCAAGATTCAACAGAATAGCTTTCTACAGCACAATTATGTATGCCAGTTTCATATGCTTTTAGGAAGGGAGGATAGCATGAGGCTTGGCGACTGCTTATCGCATGCGCTGCACATTAGCTTCGCAACCATGCACTAAGAAAATATGGCATGCATGTGCACACACATATATATGTGTGTGTGTATACACATGCACAGGACAGGAAGGCCTGGAGGAACGTTGTCCATGGGGTCGCGATGGGTCAGACACGACTTCGCAACTAACAACAACAACATACACATGCACACACATGCAAACATATGCACAGATACATACATACACTCAAGCACACGCACACACAAATATGCACATGCACGCACACGTACTTCCACAATTCAGAGGTTTTCTCTTTCCTAGCAATTATATGCTTTCAATAAATACACAGCTTACCTGCTGCTGTTTTTAGAAAAGTAAACCCCTTAATTTTTCTCTTCTTCTTCTTCTTTTTTTTTTTTTAAAAGGATAACGGCAATAACACTTAGACTTATATACCACTTCCTAGTGCTTTATAGCACTCTCTGAGCGGTTTACAGCATCCTCATGCTGCGCTCAACAATCTGGGTCCTCGTTTTGCAGACCTCGGAAGGATGGAAGGCTGAGTCAACCTTGAGCCCCATCAGGATCGAACTCCAGGCTGTGGGCAGAGTTAGCCTGCATTACAAGTTTCACCCCACTGGTCGCATTTAACGTGTGTATTTGCTCTTCTTTGAGCTGGATTAGCCCTTGATGGCTAATTTTCCTGATGCTATTCGGAGCCTCTGTCATCCGTGCTTGGCTTCCTGTACACAATTTTTCACCAGCCTGGCCCTCAGATTTTAGGAATTCCTTATAAACAGCCTAGTCCAGTCACAAATGTGGAGAGGGAAACTAACATGTGTTGCTTGAAAAGTAAGATTACAAGTGTACCAACTCAGTCCAATGTTCAGGGGTATCAGATTCCAAACTGAGAAAGACACACTGAATCACTTCAACACCGTTTTTTGTATTGTTCCTCACCTATAGATAGAAAACTTGCCAAACTAAAACAAACTACTTTCATCATTAAAGATATACTCTGTGAGAACCTTTAAGGAGAAGCTATCTTGCTCCTCTTTCTCCCAACCAAACTATCTAAACTTTGATGTCTCTTGCTCCTCTGGAATGCAGCCCCTCCCTCCTGGGAATCCAGGCTACATTCCACTACAGGGTTTTTCCTTAGGACCAATTTTTATGCAACCATGCAGTGAGATGAATCTCTAGAAATATAGCACTATTTGAGTCTACAAGGCCTTGAGAAATTCCAGATGTTCCTGATCCATTTAGTGTAAAACAACTCCTTGTGTGCTGTATATTATTTGTAATTTTATTGGGTTAGCTCTTCTAGAACATGATAACTTGGGAGGGGGGAAGGTTAGCCGACAGTGTTACATCAAATTAGAATAGGAACCAAAAGTTATAGTACAGCATTGCAATAACAGTGGGGGGGGAACCCAAACATAGCAATAATGCCATGTTAACGAGGACTAGGAATAAAATTAACCAGAGTGAAACTAAGAAGCTTATTTCCAGCTACAGTAAGAATCTCTTTTTGGATATCAAGAATTACTGACTGCTTACTCTTATACTTGCATAACTGCAGCGTCTCTGGGAAAATCACTCTGAATGTGGTCTGTTTTAATCTTCCAAAATAATCACTGATTCTTTTGGGGGGAGGAAAGATTGTAAATTCCACTAGTTTCTTGTTTAAACCACAAGCTAGTTGAGTTCCAATGTATTTTATGATCTTGTGGCTATAATTTCTCTCCAGTACTAATACTTTCCAGAATTCCCTGTCTGTATGCAAATAAAGAAGACTCAAACACAACCCTGAATTGCATTAAATGTCAGGTCAGAGAAGACCCTGTTTTGGATGCTTGGTTATTGAGTTTTTGCTGGGACGGGAAAGAACTTTTGAAACTGGAAAAGTAAGGAGGAATCAAAGAGAGAAAATGTTGTTCCGTGTGAATAGGTTGAGTTTTCTTTTATGCACTAGAGATCTGAAAAGAAAGACGTGGATATTTCAGATTAGTGCCAGGGAAGACATTTTTTCTGCATTTTCCTTATAGTCACACTCATGTTTATAGGGGAAAAAATGCTTTAGAACTTCCATCAAAGGCGAAAACTTCAAAGAATTTTCATGGGTAGGGTCTGATGTTCTTACATTTATTTAGTGGCAAGGTGGGCAAGAAAAATTACAAAAAAAGATGTTGAGACTTTGAAAAAAAAGTGCAAAGAAGAGCAATTAAGATGATTAAAGGCCTGGAGACAAAAACATATGAAGAACGGTTGCAGGATTTGGATTTGGCTAGTCTAGAGAAAAGAAGGACTAGGGGTGATATCATAGCAGTGTTCCAGTATCTGAGGAGCTGCCACAAAGAAGAGGGGGGGGGGGTCAACTTATTTTCCAAAGCACCAGAAGGCAAGACAAAAAGCAATGGATGGAAACCAATCAAGGAGAGAAGCAATCTGGAATTAAGGAGAAACTTCCTGACAGTAAGAAAAATTAACCAGTGGAACGGCTTGCCTCCAGATGTTGTGGGTGCTTCATCACAGGGAGGTTTTTAAGAAAAGACTGGACAGTCACTTGTCTAAAATGGTATAGGGTCTCCTGCTTGAGTAGGGGGTTGGACTAGAAGACCTCGAAGGTCCCTTCCAGCTCTATTCTGATTGATTGATTGATTGATTGATTGATTGACTTGGAAAATAAAGTCCCTGTGCTGATTCAATTCAGCTAGTTTCTTTGATCAATGAAAGAGACCTCTGTGCATGCACAGAAGCCACCTGTAATATCCAGATTGAGTTTGGCAACCAGGCCAAATCATCACTTTGAAAGAGAATGTCAGAGAATTTCACTTGGAGTGAAATTTTGTTAAATTCTTTGAAGCTTCATATTACTGCACTCTTGAGGGAAGATTCCAATAGCTCCCCCTCCTATGAGGTGCTTTGAGGATCACCAAAGGGAAATTCTGACTATAAGAACTGTGAAGATGTCATAGCTTCTTCAGGCATGCTAATGTCCCCAACTTGAAACGGTAACCTCTGAAAAGTTGGTGATCTGCCAAGAGTTATTGTAAACATAATAAGTTGATGGACCAATGACCTGATTTGATAGCTTGCTTTACCAATTTTTTTTCCTAAGCAAAGATTTTTAAACCATGCCTTGTTAAACAAGCTACGTTTGGCAAGCTTCACATACTACAGTGTACCTGAATTTACAAGCTGTAGTGTCTATCCTCATTAAGCCACAATCAAATAAATTACCATTGTAAGGATTAGTGTGTACTGCTGTGATTCCAATCAGTATAAAACAGCTTTCTATAGTCAGTAGAATAAAAATTGCTAAATTAGAGAAGAAGCAAACAGAAACTAGGGGCAAGAAACATAACATATATTTATAAGATGTCTCACTTATACACTATTGGATTCCCAAATGATACTGATAGAATATATTCTGAATATAATTTCACTGCTATAGATAATTGTAAAAGCTCATCTTCTTGCAGGAAATCAAGGTAACAAAGTTCAAAATGATGGAAAAGTAAACTGGAAAGGACCAGAACAAAGATATCCTTGTCAAAACAGGTAGTTCTCAACTTAAGGATACGATTGAACCTAGAATTATGGTCATAAGTTCTTATAGTCATAAGTCAAGTCACCATATGACCAGACTCAATTTTACGACATTTTTCATAGTGGTTAAGCAAATCACCATGGTCATTAAGCAAATCACATGATCGTTAAGCAAATCATGCTCAACTGTACACTCAGTTGCCTAATCTGAATTAATCCATTGGAAGGAGAAGGATTTATCTGGGTACTTTACCTCTCTTCCTGCAAGTCTTTGCAGCCAATAAACCTCTTTTTCTTTTTTGGGGGGGGACCAGTGTCTTTAATCTGAGAAATCTAACTATCTAACCATCTAATTTAGGGAAAATCTCTTTTTCCCTTTCTGACTTCAGGTTTAAAAAGAAGGAAACGTTTAAAAAAACACACACACACAACAGCACTGACTGAACCACTTCTATCCTTCTAATCATTAAAATGCCTGATGCCTGATTCCATTTTCAAAAACAAAATTTTTTTACCATAGTAATTCTGATTCAAGCCTAGATCTGATCAGAACCTTTAGCAGCCTATCTCAAGCAAGTCCTGTACCTCTGACATGTTGTAAAAGTTAATTATAAGGCCTTTTTGTATAAATCAACCTATTAGTGGCACTCTACCTTTTTCAGCTAAAAGTATATTTGCCTTGGATATATTATTTTTCTTTATAGTTACATATTCTAGGAGTTGTATTTCACTTTTGTTTTGCTTTTTAGAAAGGAAGAGAATTAGATATCTTTATTTGTGTTTGGTTAGCTGTCTAGATTTTCAGCAACATAACGCTAGATCTTTTTTTTTTAAAATAGAATTACTGATTGACCGTCAACCCTGAAATTTCAGCCATCATATTCGGCATGTTATTTTGAGTGATTTGACCAAAAATCTCCAAGCATTGGGACACCTTTGTACCTGGCTAAAACAAAAGACATGGTGATGGATATCACTGATGGCTCAGAGTGAAAATTTCAAACTGGCAAACTTCCCTGAAAATGTCCTTAACAAAGAGTTTATTTTTCTTTAATCTGTGAAAATGAAGTTTACATGTTAGGTTGAAAATTCAGAAGGAGGTTGATACCATCTCACACCATGTCCCAAAGGTACTTTTTCAAGAGGCATCTGGACTTTCTTGGTTTCCCTTGAAGATGTCTCGCTTCTCATCCAAAAAGTTTCTTAAGTTCTGACTTCTTGGATGAGAAGCAAAACATCTTCAAGGAAAACCAAGAAAATGTCCAGCTGCCTCTTGAAAAAGCACCTTTGGGACAACCATGACTGAGAATCTCCACAGATATTTCACAACACGAGATCTTCAATGCTGCCAAACAGTATGGAAGATGTGTTATGAATCGTTTTATGTCCTCTTGGCAGTGATAGTCAGAAAATTGGGGGTTACACAGACACACACACAAACAAACAAACAAACAAACATTGTTTCATTTATGTTTTCTGGAATCCACCCATTCTGGAACTGGTTTCCTGGATTTCTGAAATTTGTATCCTTCCAACCCTGATATTTACAACTTCACTTGTAAATTTCTTTAGCTGCCAAACTGCTAAGCTGGACAATATGCAGAACTCATATCCTGCTCCAGTTATGGCATAGTTTGCAATTAGTAGAGAGAAGGAAATAACATTTAAAAGAAAGGGGATCATTTGCAACAAGAGCAGGTCAATTAGTAAAATAAGATGAGCACAAATGACATTTCAAAATTCTCCGTGTTTGTAGGCAGAGGAATCAAATCATTTCCCTAAATTTGTCCAGAAGACCATTTTCAGTGAAGTTCCCTTGGGAAAGAGGGAATACCTTTTTTTCAGACTACAAAATGCACCCAGCCTGGGAGGCTGAAGAGTGATGACAGATGTGATTTTAAAAATAAAATAAAATAAAATCTCCAGCAGCAGCAGCAGCAGCAGTAGCCTACGCTACCTTTAATGATCAAGACACTTCAGAAATATAGTTGAAAGAAACTCTCAAGCACCCAGAGAATAAGGTAGCGAAACAGACATTTCTCTCGCAGGGAAATTTTACTTCTGAGAAATTGCAGAGTAGACTCTGGCACACTATTAATTTCAATACCACTTTCTGCCTTCATCTCTGTTCCTTTTTTTTTTTCCAGTGAAGTTGTTCCCCTGAGGCAATGCACACTGTCAAAGAGAAAGATGGACAAAACGCGACAATGGTGGACTGATAGACACTCAACGGAATCTTCGGGGGGGAAGTCTATAACATTGCCTCTGCTTTAAGCTGTAAGTGTTGCTCTAAAGCCATCTTCTTTGTATACCTCTGAAAACTCAAATACCAGATTAGACAAAACTGAAGTCTATGAAAACAAGTTCCCTGTGTTTAGCATCTAATTAGCCGATGTGCTGCTTTCTGCATGTAGACAGTGACATCAAAGATGGGTCTGTATCTCTTCCCTACAGCACAGTCAGGCAGAAGTCAACAAGAAAGAGGAGAGAGAATTTTCAATTACCCAGCCCTGTTCAACTTGGAGTAATGATATATCAACTTTCTTTCCCCCTTGAGTGCTTAAGAAATGAAATATCTGCAGTTATTTGTCACTGCTGTTGTCAAACCTAGCATCATTTCATGTTAAATGAGTTTGTCTTTACCTAAACACCAATGACTATTGGGTCTAAGCCCAAAGATGACACAGTGAGATCCAGTAGAGGCCAGTCCTTTATTTGCTTACACCTAACAGACAGAATCTTGCCAGATTACATAGAGATCCAGTAGAGGCCAGTCCTTTGTTTGATTACATCTAACAGACAGAATCTTGCCAGATTACATAGAGATCCAGTAGAGCCCAGTCCTTTATTTGATTACACCTAATAGACAGAATCTTGCCAGATTACATAGAGATCCAGTAAAGGCCAGTCCTCTATTTGATTACACCTAATAGACAGAATCTTGCCAGATTACATAGAGATCCAGTAGAGGCCAGTCCTCTATTTGATTACACCTAATAGACAGAATCTTGCCGGATTAAAGCTATAACTTCCTAATCTAACAGATTTACTGTGGGAGATTCTAGGGTATGGTACCCTGAATCTTTTCCTCCCCATTCAATTCAGGACTCCTCAGTTTTTTTGTCTTCAGCCCCTCTTTGAAATGTGTTGTCTCCTTCTTGGGGAGTTGTGATGCTTCTGCTGGCATTCCCCTCCCAACCTTTGCTCTCTGGGCATTTCTGAGAGTCGAAGTCCACCCATCTTCGAGTTGTTAAGGTTGAGAAACCCTGGACTAAACTAGAATCCTATATGGATGTAACTTGTGAGTAAGCTCCACTGAACTGAGCAAGGTTCATCTTGATGTCAAGATGTGCTACTTGGTATGGAATCAGCACAAAAACCATATGCAATGTCATTTAGTTTTGAATTAAGGGTTAGATTAATTAAGCGCCTTATATAGAATGATACCCCGTGTGTTCAGTAAGTTCCCTCATTAAAGAGGACAGTTCTACACTAGCCTTTAGGGAAGGTTATTCAGATTTTAAGGAGGAGAGACGTGTGGCTCTGGAGTCGCAGGTTGTGTAACTTTGCTTTAAGGACAGGTGCAGAGTTGCAAACTTGTACAGGATTATTAGATGGAAAGCTGCCAAGGTTGGAATAGCATTTAGTTCTAAACATGCATACTTTCATCTATGATACACATTTTGGTGGAGCCTCGGGTTTCCTTTTTTTTACACTCCTGTCTCTTTCTCTTTCACACACACACACAGAGAGAGAGAGAGAGAGAGGCACGATCTCCATATGCAACCTGCAGAAAATTCATTGCCTTTTTCTTCCTTCCCCCCATTCTATGCGCTTACGGCTTTTTCTCACCCTTCTGCACCCAGCCCTTACATTTCCACTAGCAAAAGGCATCTGTGATTTAGCACACTCCTCAGGGCTATGAATCACCAGTCACGTGCCTCACCCCTAGCGCTGGAGAAATGCAACACAAGCTGAATTTTTATGTACGAATTTGTTCAGTGATTCTAGGCAGCGCCTGTTTATGAGAAACGGGTTTTATCTCTCCCTTTCTGCTTTTCTCCTCCGCCTGTTGATCTTTAAGGTTTTTAATTTATTGCACAGTTACTTTTATGGTGCAGCTGACATGCTTTGTGGGAAGGGAGAGGCGGAACAAGGGAAGGGCTGCTCTGTAAAACTACCATTTTGGATCCGGAAACATCTTTCTTCTTCTTCTTCTTTTTCTTCTTTTTTTTTTTGTTACGACGTGTCACCGACGATGCTTAAGAAGGGAAGCAGCTAGAGATATAGCCATGGATCAATGCAGTCAAAGCTCAGCTCTTTGCAATTCTATCCAACATATGCTTACCTCTCTTGTTGTAATGGGTGGATTAAAAGCTCTGTTTATACCCTATCTAAGTCATCCATAATAAATGGAGCAGCAGAATTTGCTTCCCCCCCAACAGTCCTGGGCTTATAGGAGGATGCATCCCAAACACCGGCTCATAATAACCACAATGACTAAATTTACCCTTCACCCATAAAATCTTGGTTTGCTCAGCCATGCTTTCTCAGATAAACCAGGGGTCACCAACCCCTGGCCCATGGCGGTCCACATCCCATTGGGAACTGGGCCATGCAGGTGGTGGGTAAGCATGCGAGCATGTGAAGCTCCATTTGTGCAAGCAAAGGGCATGTATGCAAAACCATCCCCTCTTTCTCCCCCCCCCCCACTCTTGCCACTGCTGCTGGTCCATGGAGCCAGAAAAGGTTGGGGACAGCTGAGATAGACCCTAGTGGCTGGTTCATAAGTCATGCTAAATCAAAGAGAATCAAACCTACATTATCCTTCCATGCAATATGCATAAGAATGTTGGAAGTCGTCAACTTTCTTGGTACACCCCATGAAATGTCTTCCTAGAGTATGGTGGGAAAATACCCAGACTGTTATTTTGATTTCCCATAGGTCACTGGCACCACATTATTTCAAACCTTCCAAACATTGTAATAAATTTAGATTTGAGGCAGACAGCCAGCAGTATGGAGCAGCTTTGCCTTGATTATTTCTCCTCAATCCTAAAGCCGATATGTGGGAGAAGTCCAGATATTAACCAAAGAAACAATAGCAATAGCACTTAGACTTATATACCACTCCCCCGTGCTTTAAAGAACTCTCTATGGTTTACAGAGTCAGCCTATTGCCCCCAACAATCTGGGTCCTCATTTTATCGACCTCAGAAGGATGGAAGGATGAGTCAACCTTGAGGATTGAACCCCTGGCACTCAGCAGAATTAGCCTGCAATACTGCATTTTAACCACTGGGCCATCACCTCTCAAGTAGACTAATTCTACTTACTTCCTTAGAACCAAATACCTTTTAATGGAGGGACTAATTGCTAAGGAACAATCTTAGAAGCATTATAATACATATGAAGAATCTGCAGGAACTGGGTATGTCTGGTTTAATGAAGAAAAGGACTAGGGTTGAGTTGTCAGCAGGCTTCTAATATTTGAGGGGCTGCAACATAGAGGAGGGAGTTGACCTATTCTCCAAAGCACCTAAGGGCAGGACAAGAAGTGACAGATGGAAGGTTATCAAAGAGAGAAGCAACCTAGAATTAAGGAGAACTTTCCTGACGATGAGAACAATTAATCAATAGAATGGTTTACCTCCAGAAGTTGTGGGTGCTCCATCACTGGAATTTTTCAAGAAGAGATTGGACAGTTATTTCTCCATAATGGTATAGGGTCTCCTGCTTGAGCAGGAGATTGGACTAGAAGACCTTCAAGGTCTCTTCCAACTCTGTTATTCTGTTACTGTTACAATCCAGCCTTAATGGAATGCCATTCAATCTCGCCATTGTGAGCAGAATTGTAGGAGGGACTCATCAGAGGTTGACCTTCTGGGACAAGGACCTGAAGATGTTGCTCCCTTGGTGGCCCCTGATTTACAGAAATTCTACACTCAAAAAATTGGGGTGGCGGTGAAGAGATTCTCCTAGTATCCCATCAGAGGCTAAAACCAAACCGTTTTTAGAAACCAATCAAATCTGGTTCATTCAGCTATAGAATTTTTTTCCTAAATGTTGCTCTAAACATTTTCAGACATGACCATGTTGGGTTTGCCATTCTTCCCAATACATGCACCCTTTTTGCAAACATCTTACCATTACAGAATGGCTTGATTTTGTATCTTATTTCCACGTACCTTTTTATAATTCCCAATGTATATACTAGAGGAAAAAAAGATGAAATACATGGAAAAATTCAGAAAACTACAACATTTCAAATGCTCACTGCTATCCCACTCCATCATGAATAACTCACAATCATTCACAATTTCCAATTCAGATGTAACAATTACTCTCCATCGACAAGATTTATATGATAAATTACCTTCCTTTGTATTTAAAAACTCATTTTCCTCCTTTAAAAAGTGTAGCTCCTTATTGAGTTTCCAAAGAAGTAAAACCACCTTCCAAATTCAATAAGTTGCATTACCATTCATCTCAAGTCAAGAGGGGAGAAAATTTTTTTTTTTTTGTAAAATGATTGTCTGACCTTGCTTATAGCCAGAAGATGTTGGTTTATAATGCAATGCTATTTTAATAAGCTTGTCCTGTTTTTTGTAAGTATACCTTCCAAAAGGAAGAATCGAAAGAGCTCAGAGCTCAGACAGGCTTGGTCTGGTAAGAAACTTATACTATAAGCAAGTATAATGTAAAAAGCACAAAATGCAATTTAACTCTTAAACTTACTGAATTTCTCTTATCAAGGAAAGCAACATAAGTATAGTAGGGACAAGAAACCGCAACCTGCACTTTACACAATTTCTGGTGAATGCACATAATTAACTTTATGATAAAATATTAAAAAGGAAGGGAAGGAAGGAAGGAAGGAAGGAAGGAAGGAAGGAAGGAAGGAAGGAAGGAAGGAAGGAAGGAGGAAGGGAGAGGAAGGGAGGAAGGAAGGAAGGAAGGAAGGAAGGAAGGAAGGAAGGAAGGAAGGAAGGAAGGAAGGAAAAACACAGCGATATTTTGCACATTTGTGAGGAATGCAATTATAATTAACATTGGGATAAAATAGTGACTACACCCAGGAGGGAGAGAGAAAGAAGAAAGAACTTAAAGTATGGTAGGAACATGAAACTACACCCAGCATTTTGCACAATTTGTGATGAATGCAATTATAATTAACATTATGATAAAATATTAAGTCAAGATCATAGCGTGTTGATTGATCCTGATTAGCTGTATTATCCTTAATTAGAAATCACACCATCTTTCAGTTGGGGCTGGCATGTTTTGCTTCTGATGTCGCTTACAGCCCTGACAAGGGGAGAAGCGTGAGTCTGCTTTCCTGCCCGGCTTTATTTATGCATTTAATTGAGGCAAGGGATGGCTGTAAATACAGCAGAACAGGGCAAAGCAGTAATTACAGCCTAACACTGAGAAATCTGCATGTAGGACCAGCTCAGCCATGCAGTAAGTTAATTCACGAATACAGAGAGCAGAGGAATTGGTTATCGTTGTTTGTATATACCCATCAGATGTCTGCTGGATATACAGTATGTAGAATGAGGTAGAAAACAACTAGCAGAATAACAGAATAACGAAGCTTGAAGGGACCTTGGAGATCTTCTAGTCCAACCTCGTGCTCAGGCAGGAAACCTTATACCATTTCAGGCAAATGGTTGTCCAGTCTCTTCTTTAAAATCTTCAGTGATGGAGCACCCATAACTTCTAAAGGCAAGCCATTGCACTGGTTAACTGTTCTGTCAGGAGATTTATTTATCTTTGGTTCTAAGGAGTCCATGATTAGTCCTTGCTTAGTTTCCATCCATTGCTTCTTGTCCTGCCTTCAGGTGCTTTGGAGAATAGGTTGACCTCCTCTTCTTTGTGGCAACCCCTTAAATATTGGAACACTGCTATCATGTTGCCCCTAGTCCTTCTTTTCATTAAACTAGACATACCCAATTCTAGCAACCGTTCTTCATATGTTTTAGCCTCCAGTCCCCTGATCATCTTTGTTGCTCTTCTCTGTACTCTTTCTAGAGTCTCAACATCTTTTTTACATCGTGGCGACCAAAACTGGATGCAGTATTCCAAGTCTAGTCTTACCAAGGCATTATAAAGTGGTATTCACACTTCAAGTGATCTTGATTCTATCCCTCTGTTAATGCATCCTAGGGTTGTGTTGGCTTTTTTGGCAGCTGCAGCACACGGCTGGCTCATAGTTAAGTGATTGTCTATGGAGATTCTCAGTCATCCAGGTGAAAGATGCTTTTTAAAGAAGCAACTCAACTTTCTTTGAAGAAGAAGATGTTTTGCTTCTCATCCAAGAAGCTTCTTGATGGATGGTGGGGAATGATTGACTGAAAAAGCTTTTTGGATGAGAAGCAAAATGTCTTTAAAGAAAAACAAGAAAGTCCAGTTGCCTCTTGAAAAAGCTCCTCTGAGATATTTAAGTGATTGTTCAGTTTCCAGAATTTACCACTTTGGCTAATGCTATTTGAGGGTTGGGATGTCAGGCAGGCAAGCAAGTAGAGCCACTTAGGAATAGACAAAGTAGGCAACTTTATTGTTCTCTATCTAATTTACAAGAATCTCCCCAGACTGCTTGGGAATGACCAGATAAGGCTTCATGGATCAAGATGGGAATGTCCAAGGGGAATGTCAAGCTTATGCCTCTTACAACTGCACAAAGATTCTAAGTTAGGCCCTCACTTGACTCCTCTTCCAGTCTAGCTTGCAGCTTCTCAACAGGGCAGAAGTTATATTAAGCAATACATCTAGAGTTCTAAACTAATAGTATTTCTAAAACACTTTTACTATTTATTTCTCTTTGCATACACTACAGATAGTCTTTGACTTACTACCATTTCTTTAGTGATGGTCTGAAGTCACGATGATATCGAACAAAGTGACTTGTGATGGGTGCTCACACTTACAACCGTTGTACCGTCCCCACAGTTGTGTGATCAAAATTTGAGCACTTGGCAACTGGAATGTATTTATGATGATTGCAGCATATACTGGTGTTATATGTGTCTATCCCTCAAGTCCACTCTTCGTCCAGTTTCCTTCTGTCTTTCATTCCAGCACTACCAAAAAGAAAAATACAAGTCTCCATTTCAGGAAACGTCAGATGGGTTTTGTTCATTCACGGGCTGTGCAAAACTTTAGCATGGGAAATTGATCAGATCCCTCCTAATCGGTCCAATCAGTTTGAACGCTTCTGTTCATGAGCAGAAACAGCCTTTTCCCCCCCAAATTACATTGATTCAATTAACTGATTCAATTCAAACGGCTGCATTTTCTGAATGATTCAAATTGGATTCTGCCTGATTCACACAGGCTAGGAAAGCACCCATTTATTGAAAAGCAAATCAGTACTTGCTCTTCCTAAAGTGTTTTTCACTAGCTTAGCATGAGTTAGTCTTGTTTCCTCAACAGATGGACCTGTTTCCAATCAAGATCCCCTCATTTTTATTTTTTAAGATTGCTTCTCAAGTCTATACATAGTTCAGAGATGTTCTTATACATAGAAAAAAGTAAAAAACTTTGTATGTATAAGAATACCTCTGAATCACATATGTGTGTTTTTTGTATATATCCCACCTCTTGTAAATGGGAAAACCAGTGACAAATATATTCTTCTGCCTTTAGTTAGTCTCTTGATTTAATTTTATACTCCCCTTAATGATTTTCCAATAATTCCTGGTACATTAATTTTGTTTTTCTTCTATAAATGCTTCTTGTGCTGAGATCATAGAGGTGTTTTCCAGCACAGTTTGGGTTTATATCTACTCCACATTCTCAGTATGGAACTTCTAATAAAATGGTTTTTAGAATCCACATTAACTTTAACCTTAACCCATGCCATCCAAATCTCAGGTGGTGACTTCCAACTCTCAAAGTTTTTTGTTTCTCTGCAACATCCATTCATTCTTTCATCCAAACCGAACAACAAGCTGCAAAAGGTTCAAATCAGGTAAACCCAATCCCCTTCTTTCCTTTCCATCTTGTAACACTTTATATTTAACTCATGATTTCTTTCCCTTGCTGTACAAGTTTCATCTTTGTTTCTAAAGCAATTACTTAAGCAGGTTTTTTTTAATTAGCATTTCCAAAAAAGAACTTCAAAAGAGAGTGTGAGGAATCTTTTGCTATTTCTTCTACAGTCTTTCCCCCTACACACACTTTAATTAATTTTAAATGACTGAGAAGTGCTTCATGCTCTAAGATCCTGAAACCACCAGCATCAGCTGATACCAATGTTCTCAGCCTTGTCTTTTGCAGATGCTATGACAAGTCTTCCCTTTGATGTCTTATGAAGTTTCATGGCATAGGCTAAGGCACTACGGACTACAAAGTGAGTGACTCTTCTACAGATGAGCATATAGCCTCAGGATGGGCAAAGCTGCTAGTTTCATAAATGCAAGAAATGTGTGCTGTACTTTAAGAATGCCAGAACCAGGACTATAACTTCCTAGATCAAGAAAGTATGGAGTAATCACATCCAATTCAAGAAAGAAAAAGGACTGAAATGGATGGAAATGTGCTAGATTCATCATAACTGTTTGCATAGATCGCAGATCACAAGAAGCCATGTTATATGTTTTATTGATCAAACTATGACTGAATGGGTTCAAGGAACCATATACTATGGTTTTCAAGCAACAATCACTGGATTCCCACTACAGATCACAGCTTACAAACCACGAGAGTGGATTCACACTAGGGCAAAAGTGAAACACACTAAGATAGTGGAACACGCCAAGACAAAATCAAATCACATCACAGTTTAGCACAGGGAAAGCTTTCATTTGACTAGACATTTTCGAATAGGGGAAGCCAGGTTTAATTTGTACCTCTTGAGTTCAAATATCTATGTATATATTTTTTTACTATTACATTACCAGGAGTGGTTTGTTGGGATTTTAGGAATGTTCAGATATGGCTCTAAGAATTCAATCCCAATGAACGGTTGGGGAAAGAGATGGTAATAACATTTAGAAGTCCAAGGGTCTCTTAGTTTGACATAGCATATTTTCCTAAAAGAAAGACTATGTGTTTATTTTACCCAGTAAAGGGGATTATCCACAAAGATTTGCTGAAAATATGATAGTGAGACTGATTATGTTTTTTCCTTACCAAATCTTTCTTTTGCAGTCTTTCTGTCTGTGTGTTGTGTAAAATTTAATTTAGTGTACCTTCCTTTTCAGGAAAGGAACAAAAAGAGATTAATTGAAATCAGCACCATGGAGAGTTCCATACAGAATTAGGGAGCGGTCTTCCAGCATTTATCTGGAGCACATTGGTGGCTGTTCTCCAACTTGATATCCTTTAGCCATGCAACATTACAGTTCCCATCACTTCGAAACCATAAAATCGATGACCAAATAGACTGGGAGGGAGGGGAACTGCAATGCAGTAATTAGAGGGTACCAGTCAGTTTATAGGCAGGGTGAGCTGCCTTACATAATCTGACAATGTAAGATTTTGCTGAACATTATCTGCAATCCTTAGGCTTCTTCAATGGAATATAACTCAACCAAAGAAAGATTGGAGAAAGGAGTAATCATTGTTACTTCTCCTAAACCAAGAAGGGAGCCTGCTCATTACTGTTATCATGGACACCTCTACCTACAGTTTGGGGAATTGGTTTCTGATGATCTTCATGGATCCACTGAACTTTAGAATAACTAAGGGGGCTCAAGATTCGCGACTGTAGCAAAATCTGAGCCTAAGAACATAGTAACCCTCCTTTCCAAATTGCTTTGCTTTAAAAGTTTTGCATATAGGGTCTATGAGATTCCTATTGCTTTCCTTTATAGAATAATTGTACTGATGATGCCACCACCATCTTAACACAATAAATGAAGCTCAAGCACACTTTCTAAAGAAATAGTAAAGAAATTTCAAAGAAAAAGAAATAGGAAAACAGAAACCACCACAGTATGGAAAAATAACTGCCAGGACAGATTTCTATACAATATTAATCACAAACTCAACACTATCTATTGCTTCCTAGCACCTTGAAAACTTATTCAAGTTAAGAGTCAAGTTGTCCTAATTCCACTATTCTACACAACCGAAATGTACACCATTTCCTTAATATGAATTATACAAATGTGCCCCAAAACGCACCAGTAAGTTTCATTTGAACAATTAATTATGTCTTGTTGGATTTTCCATATATTCTGCATCTGTGTATGTAAATGCATGTTTTCAGCATGTATGTTTTAGGGATAACTGCTAGGAATAAGGAAAAGCTTGGCAATAACATCAAGTGAGAAAAAAGAGGTGCTATTTTAACGTTTATCCTACCCTTCCAGTAATATTTAAAAGGAGTGATAATGCCTCTGACAACTTTTAGAAAAGATGATAACCAACAGAAAACTGTACCAGTTTTCCACAGTCATCTTTGCTTTGAAAAAATATCAAAGTCCCAATAAGTAATAGAAATACTGATCACCACTGCTCTCCAGAAGATTTATTTCTATAGCCACTTACCAGGAGAAAGCATTTTAATCAGGTCACATAACAGAAGGAAAGTGCTCTCCCTGATAAGGGGGAGAACCCCAAATGAACTAAAAGCATTGGGGTAAAAAAAAGCTGTAATCAGATGTGAAATGAACTGGCAGTTGAATTAGCATCTAATTGCTGATTTCCCATCTGATCTACAAACCCATTTAAGTCTGAATGCTTTGATTGTATTTGATTTCACTCCAAAGAAGTCAATAGAATTTCTTGGGGTTAAATTTGCATGTGTAACTGGTTTGCCTATGGAGGACTATATTGTTAATGTTCCTCTCTGTATCCAGCACATTCTAAGAAATACTCAATACTCAATGTTCATATGTATTTCCATTGTTTTTAATATTCTATTCATGGGTTTCAGAACTTCCATTTTCCATTGCTAATGGGGATTGTTGGGAACTGTAGTTCTGCTACAGTTTCTCCTGCTACTCTACAGTATTGGCTTGAGAAGACTTGAGTTATCTAACCCAGGAAAAGTAATTATTACAAGGAATTGGGAGATAAGAAAAAAAAATCCCTTTCTCCTTTATTCTTCGAACTTCTATGTTGCTCTACACAAATATGTTATATTTTATGAATAAATAAGGTAGGGTAAAAAATAAAATTAATTATTGGATCAGGAATAGGCTAAATGAGCTAGTGTGTTTACTCAGGATTCCAAAACACAATGGAGGGGAAATCCAGGAGGCGGCTGCATGAAGCATTGTTTAGAAGAAGCAATGGAAGGCTACATGAATATTAGTAAATTCTACGTACTCTGCTTTGAAGGTGTGATTTGCAAGACCAGTTAAGTTTCTTCTTCGTCCTTGAGTATTTGGGGTAAGCATATTACAATTTTTCCCTACCAGTTGCCTTCCAGAGGAAATCTAATTTGCTGGTGCAAGATGAAAGAAAGTTGGGGAATCCACGGTGTTCTCATCTGAAAGTAAGCATATTTTCATTTGGTGCATGAGTGTGTGTGTGTGTGCACATTTGTGTGTTATCCTGTCTATGAACAAATATATGTGCATTTATTTGATTTAGAACCCACTTTTTGTATGGAATTCAGGGCAATATACATGACACTCTCTCTTCTCTTTTCTCCCCATAACAACTCAGTACATGGGTTGAGCTGAAAAAAGTGACTGACCCAAAATTACCCACTGAGCTTCTGTGGCTGAAGGTGGCTTAGAATCTGGGTCTCCTCATTTGTAGTCCAACACTTAAGCTACTACTTCACACTGTGTGTGCCTGTGTTGCACTTGGGTCTTCTAAAGATTTCTTGCAGGCTAGTGAGTGGATAGCAAATCAAGCAGGAAGGGTTGCCAAGAAAAAATGGAATTATTCATTGCTAACTAGAATCAAATGCTAATGGGGGAAAAGTATCCTTGAAGAGAACCTTGACTTCAATTCATTAGAAGGAGATCAAATCAGTTTTAATTACGCACTTTTGAAAAAGTGCACTTATTAGAATCAATTCCAGCCTGACCTCTTTAGCTTTTGATATTCCAGGGATGCCTCCCACTTTGACACAGTTGATATCAACATGCAGAAAGTGAAATCCAAATTTGTGATACTCTATCTCACTCCTTTTCTTCTCCCTTTGGGTTCAAACCCACTCCAGAACTCTAATTTTCCAGCCCCTTTGCTACATATGAAGGCCCAGACCATGATAAAGTGAAGTCAATTCACCTAGATGTGTGCCACGTTGGAAGCTGAATCAGTGGATATAATTTGTCTAGATGATCCTTCAAACATTGAGGCAATAGCTATGACAAAATCAACAGGGTGTGGACCAATAGATACTGACATCAAATCGAAACAGCAACTTTAAGACTTGTGGACTTCAACTCCTAGAATTCCCCAGCCAGCATTCTGGGAGTTGAAGTCCACGGGTCTTAAAGTTCCCAAGGTTGGAGACTTCTGCTCTAAACCATTGTCTTTCCCAGAGACAGGAAGGAGATAGAGAGAGAGATTGAGAGAGATATACAAAGAGAGATACAGAGGCAGAGAGATCGGGGGGAGGGGAGAGAGAGAGAGAGAGAAGTGTAGATGGATGGATGGATGGATGGATGGATGGATGGATGGATGGAGGATGGATGATGATGGAGGGAGGAGGATGGAGGATGATGGATGGATGGTGGAGGATGGATAGATAGTAGATAGATGATAGATAGATAGATAGATAGATAGATAGATAGATAGATCGAAGATAGATAGATAGATAGATAGTAGAAGATAGATAGATAGATAAGTAGTATAGATAGATAGATAGTATTGATTGATTTATTGATTAGATGATGATAGTCGATAGATGAAGATAGATAGATAGTGATAGAAGATAGATAGATAGATAGATAGAGAGATAGAGATAGTAGATAGAGATAGAGATAGGATAGAGGATAGAGATAGAGATAGAGCTAGAGGATAGAGATAGAGATGAGAGAGATACACAAAGAGAGAGACAGATGAAGAGAGATCAGGGGCGGAGAGCGGAGAGAGAGAGAAGTGAGATGGATGGATGATGGATGGAGATGGAGGATTGTATGGATGAGGATGGATGGATGGAAGATAGATAAGATAGATAGATAGATAATAGATAGATCGATAGATAGAGATAGATAGAAGATAGAATAGATAGTAGATAGATAGATAGATCGATAGATGATTGATTGATTGATTGATTGATTGATTAGATAGATGGATAGATAGAAGATAGATAGATAGATAGATAGATAGATAGATAGATAGATGATGTAGATAGATGATAGATCGATAGATAGGATAGATAGATAGATAGATAGATATATAGATAGGTAGATAGGATAGAGCTAGAGGATAGATATAGAGATAGAGATAGAGAGAGAGAGAGAGAGAGACAGACAGACAGACAGACAGACAGACAGACAGACAGACAGACAGACAGACAGACAGATAGACAGACAGACAGACAGACAGACAGACAGACAGACAGACAGATAACAAGACCCCAGTATATAACTTCAGACCATCAGAACAATGGAACGTTCTTTATATACCAACATGCAGCTTGTTTTTTACACAATGATTCTTTCAATATAAATCATTACCTAAAAAAAACACAATGCACACAGAAGTCAGTTTATTTCTTGTCCCCCCCCCATATGTTCTGTATCAAAGGAAAGTGGGGATAGAGTGTGGATTTACACATTTCCATTGGTACCAACAATATATTGTACATTTTGCGACTGTTCCAGAAGGAAGTTTCGTTCTGAACCTTCAGAGGAAGGAACAGATACATTATCCATTCCAGTTTGTTGAATTCCTGGTAAAAAGAAATGTTCCCCCTTGACACATTTTATTTTAAAAATATTAAATCTGGGTTAAATGCGATAGTGAAAAATGTTACATCTGCAGAGTAACAACTTCTGGCTTCTTCCAGTTGCTGTGTTGGATAAAAAGGAACATACAAAAAGGGTGATGGAGGATGCGCGGATCACTGTGAAATTCAGCACAAATTATCCCCTTAGGAGAGAATGAGACATTTCTTAACAAAATTAATTGACCATTTTATTGATTCAGTGAACAGATCTCAAGCTAAAACTTATGCATCAATTAACACACTGAGGTGAAATTTTTTTATTCAAATTGGATAACATTTTAGCTCATATTATAATTGCACTTCAGTCAGCCATCATCTCAACTTCTGTGAAATTCCTTATTTTCAAAAGCATTATTAGACAAGAACTGAGATTATTATTTTTTTCTGATAGAGCATTAGGATATTGAATTTTCTCGGTCCCTAGAGAAGGTAAGTTGGTTGACTTCAAATCAGCTGATAAAACACTTTTTTTTTTTTTTCAGCCACAAATTATTATTCACTTTTTTTATATCAGGTTGCTTCATCTCGTAAGTTTTAAATTATTTATAATAACATTGATGTTAGTACTGTAAATTGTTTTTATTGTGCTTCATAAATTTTAAGTCACAGTAAGTAGCTGTATCTATCCAAACTTAGCTGACCTCGGAAACCAAACAAGTCCAGCTATGGATAAGAGAGCTGGAATTAAGAGAGTTAAAATCATTGTGTGTATTTTAAGAACTTTTGGTGTGTGCACAACCCATCTGAATTTATGTTTCAAAAATATATTCTGAAAATGAGACAATTTATTCCAAACTACCGAGAATACTCCAAATTGTTTCTTGTCCACCTGATATTTACTCATAAGTCTTGACCATCTTCTAATGTGTATCAAAGTTCCATTTTCATGGCACCTTAATGTGTTCAAAGGAGAGAGAGGAAAACTTTTTAAACCCATCAGTTTTATTTCCCTGCACTTGCAGCTTCTTGAACTGATTCTTAAAGTCTTAAAGGAACTTCTTTTCTCCATTTTATTCAATTAAATGCATTCCATAAATGGCACGGTGACATAAAATGTATTATTTCAAGGAGAAGAAAGTAAAAAAAAATTCAATTTTCAATATAAAATTCATTTTCATATTCTTAATGTCAGAAGTTCAGCCGCTTTAAAGATATTGATAAGGCTGATGGATTTCATGTAAACGTCTTGTGGAGCAACCCAAGTGACAAAATATTTCTTTATGTTCAGGTTGTTTGGTGGAATCAATTAACAGTAAAGTGCTGTAAATCTTATTGGGTTCCTGAAATATCATATTTTACTCTATGCACCTCTTGAAGTCAGATTGTTAAAGGTTAAAATTTATCCAAAGAAAAAAACTTACAAAGTGAAATTATCCTGCAAAAACATGAAAGCTATCAATTTTATCCAAATTTCCCCAGCAGGGATGCCCTCCAATGTGCTGAAATTATAATCTTTGGAATTCCAACTGTCATCTTGGTTGGTTACAAATCTTGGGTACTGTATGAGAGAATTAAGGAATGTGATATTTATTATAGCCAAAAGACCCCATTCGGAAAAGTATTGATATAATCATAGAATCATGGCGCTGGAAGGGACCTTGGAGGTCTTCTAGTCCAATCCACTGTCCAAATCAGAGGTCCTTATACCATCCTGGTCAAATGGTTGTCAAGTCTGTTTTTGAAAACCTCCAGCAATGGAGCACTCCACAACTTCAAGAGGCTAGCTATTCCATATTCTCAATGTCAGGAAATTTCTCCTTAGTTCTAGATTAGATCTCCTTCTGACGATCTTCCACTCATTGCTTCTTGCTATTTCTCTTCACCAACATTTTACAACGATAATAAACAAACTGTGATTTAGAACTGCATAACCAGAACTGTAGACGGTAGTCTTTTTACATTATTTTTTTGACTCCTTCAGCCTATTTTTCTCCTTAACTCTCCTGTGTATTGCTTGGAATGAGAATGGTGGATCCAAAGTTTCAGTCCAAAATTGTACAAATTTTATTTTCTTGTCCCAAAGTTACTCCGTGAATTTCTGTGATTCAGTGAGATTTGAACCTGATACAACACCTTCACCACTAGACTACACTGCTTTCCACTGAATCTAGAGGGGCCGTTTCCATGAAGAATGATACAGTGATAAGAATGTCACTTCAGTTACAAGGGCGATGAGTGAACCATTGGGATCCCTAGAAGTTGGGGATAGATCATCAATTTGGAATATTCTTGATAGTTTGGAATAAATTGTCTCATTTTCAGAATATATTTTTGAAACATAAATTCAAATCTATTTTCGTGTTTAGTAGGATATAAACTGACGTGATGGCAGCTAATCAATCAATCAAGAGTGTCACTACAGTTTGCATCTTCATGAAACCATAGTTATTTGCATAAAAAGCTGCATCATAAATCTCTGTATATGGGATTAGATTAGAGATAGAATTCATTAGGTGTCAATCGAAGAGTAATCCAATGTAATATGAAGCATAGTTAATTTTATTTTTATTGTGGGACTTTATTACAATATGCCAGCTAAACCTTGTTTTGCAACACGTGAAAGGGTAGCTCCACTCAAGCTTAGGATATCATACTGATAGCTCAATTTCCAAATCAAAATCTTATTTTTGCCTTGCAAACAAAACATCTGTTCATACAAGCAAGAATTCCTTCTTTTTTTATCTTCCCGAGGTAATGTGATGCATAAAATATTTAAAAGATATGCTAAAGCTATCCTTTTATATTAGAATGACTTTAAAGAAATCAATTAGCATTTACAAATAGAGCTAATAGCATACATCAGCCCAGCCAGATTTGATTGCACTTAACAACAAAAAAAAAAGAACACCAAAATGAGACTTAAAATTGAATACTTATCACTATGCTTGAAAGAAATTTTGAAAACAAAACCAACTTTTCACCAATCTGCCATCAGGATCAATTTATGTCTCTTCAAGTCACTTCACATTCATATATGTGCTTCAGTTCAGTTTCAATCAGGCCAATTATTATAAGCATCTATTATGCCATTTTTTTTCCTTAGCTATTTCATTACTATGAGACTTTGGCTATTCTGAAAGCCAAGAAAACATAAATACTGTTGTGAAGAAGAAGACACAAAGGAGAATAGTTGTAGCTCAGGGTTGAAATGAGGGGTCTTTGGTGTTCTCTGAGCTTGGTTGTTTTCTTGCAGATGTTTCATTACCCAACTAGGTAACATCATCAGTGGCACAATAATGAAATATCTGCAAGAAAGCAACCAATCTCAGAGAGCACCAAGGACCCTTCAGAAGAAGCCATATATAATCTTCTCATCCAACAATAAAACAGATGATATGGATTACTCAGAGACAGAAGAACTGAGTCAGTGCATAGATTGGCATCATTAGGAACCCATCAATTCTCACAATCTTTGTTTCATGTCTCCCTCTCATTGCTAATGCAGGTTCATCTGCTCTCTGCAAGCTGGTAAGCAGTAAGAGGAACATGAAAAAGTAGAAAGATCACTTTCATACTCTAGAGAGGGGTAGCAATTGGGATCTCATGTCAAGGACCCAGGAAATGTGATGGGACTCTCTGATATATCTAGAATCTCTCGGCATATATCTAGTAGGTTAGACAAAGGCTGTCATACTTTGGCCATGTCATGTGAGACTAACTCACTTGAAAAGTCAATCGTGCTGGGAGTGATCAGCAGAAAAAAGGAGAAGGGGGCTGCCCTAGGACCCATTGGCTGAACACCATGAAGGATGACACCAGGATGACCATGGAGGATCTGAAGGAGGCAATGTGGGATAGAAGGGCATGGAGATGCTAATCCAGAGAGTGGCCAAAGATCGAACATGACTGAATGGCTGGTGATGATGACAAGATGGTTGTAGCTTGGGCTTGATTGATGTCAGGCCAAGCTCAGAGACAACACAGAGAAATCCAATAGGGTTCGATCCTTTATTTGTTTACACCAAATAGACAGAATCTTTTTTTGAAGGCAAAGTGATGGAGCACCAATAATCCAAGTCTCCAATAATTCCAGTCTCCAGCCAAGAAATCCAGGAACCCATCAGTTTGATGGGTCTTGACAGTTCTTATTTGGAAATCCCAAATCTACTCAGAAAACAAAATTGCTTACTTACTTGGCTCCTCTCAGAAATAGTTATGGAAATCATGACCATTAAAAAAAAAACAATTAAACAACGTAAATATTAGAATCTGTGTGCCTAATCTATTTGCCAGTTGGGAGATTCCACACCATTACTTAATACCCCTGGCACAATATCACTCGTTCTAGAAATAAATAGGAAAAACATATGTCTATGGAGATTCTCAGTCATCCAGGTCATGGTTGTCCCAAAGGTGCTTTTTCAAGAGGCAACTGGACTTTCTTTGTTTTTCCTTGAAGACGTTTCACTTCTCATCCAAGAAGCTTCTTCAGTTCTGGTCCAGTTCAGTTCGCAGAATGTCTTCAAAGAAAGTCCAGTTGCCTCTTGAAAAAGCACCTTTGGGTCAACTAAGAAGACAGTTCTCCATCCTAGGTGGTAGTTAAGGAGCATCCTCCTTTCCTTTACTCAAGCTCCTTCAGGATGGTGTGTCCAACCAGATAGAAGAGAAGACCTGAACTCAGCACTAATGGTATCCCAGCAGCCGCAAACATAAAAGACCAGCCGTAATAAACAGATAGAGGAGTGTCATCTGGGCACCTTTCACTTCTTTCCAGTAGTATGTATTTACGGAGATCAGCAGCAAATTCCTTCCAGACCACAAACATAAATATGAGCAGGGTAAATAAACTTCCTGTTTGACAAAATGAGAGAGAGAGAGAGAGAGAGAGAGAGAGAGAGAGAGAGAGAGAGAGAGAGAGAGAGAGAGAGAGGGAGAGAGAATGAGAGAGAAGAAAAAATATATTTGACAGTGACAGCGTAAAACATCCTAGCAAGAGAAAAAGTTCCATTCCCTGGATAGTTCTAGCAATCCCAGTTGGCATTGTTAGATGAACCCCATGCATTTACAATGTCCCACAGTCACATGGTTGCTGTTTGCAACCTCCCGCTGGCTTCTTGGAAGCCAGCAATGAAGGTCACAAATAGCGATCACATGACTGTGGCATGTTATGATGACCACAACTACAGAGAACAATTGTAAGTCCCCTTGTTCGATGCTGTTACAACTTCGAACCATGACTGAATGAGTGCTTACTGATTGAGGAATCCCTGTACATACCATTGGTCCGATTGGTGACTGTTTAGCTAGCTCCGATGTTTCCCTTTCATTAAAGAAGCTTTAAACTTGGACAAGTTGGTTCCTGCCCTCTGTAAAAAAAAAAAAAATGCCCCAGATCTGCAAAAGTTGCCAGTTGCTTTTAAGGGGTGACAGAATTGAAGATCCAGTGTGTACATTCAACTTATAAAGCTTTTGAACCCTATTTCAAATCAAAGGTTATTTTTTTGACACAAGTCTTCCTGTTGGACAGAACCATAGAATCAGAGAAGTTAAAAGTAGCCACCGAGGCCCAGAATGGCTTCATCTGCTCTGTGCTTGCTCCAAATAGGTTACCCTCATCTGCTGAAATGGATATGATGTTAATTTCTAGGTTTAAGTCTCTACTCACTGCTGAATTTGTGGGGTCCTTGGTGCTCTCTGAGCTTGGTTGTTTTCTTGCAGACATTTCATTACCAAACTAGGTTACCTCATCAGCGCTAGTCACTGCTTGAATGTAGTCACTATCTTTTAGCCCAACCTGTCTCAGGTAGTCATTGGTGAAAGGGTAAAATGAAGAGAAATGTATACACCCTCCTGGACCTATAGTGGAAGGGCAAGTTTAAAGGCAGTAAACAAATCAAATTAGGATGGCTTTTCTCACTCAACTTTATATTTGCTGCAAACCTATAGATGCACAAATGACCTCACATAAAAAAAAAATAGAACAAATAAAATGCCAAAGCCAGTTAAAAGCACCAAAAAGTAGCATGAAGAAACAGTTGGCCAAAGCAAGCCTTTACAGGATATAAGATAACTGTCAGCTAATCTGCACTTAAAAATAAAAGCTTCCTTCAGAATTTCAGCTGAGTAGCAGAATGATCAAATGAAGAAAATTCCACAGAGATTATAAAATGAGCTTATAAGTATGAGTCGTATAAATTCATATTTCCACACCTTAGCTTGTCCTCATTTTTTTTTTTCATTTGGACCACATTTCTTCTTATTGTTGTGAAGCAATTGGGATCATTCTAAGAAATGTGCTTAAATTATTTTAAATCTTGGTTCTTTTTCTTTGCCATTTTCCTTGATCCCACAGATCTGCATAAAACCCTGTTTTTACATTTCTTATATTGCTATCATTGTAGCTTTCTGATTTCTGAGATTTTTATACATACCTACGTACATACATACATATCTCCTCTTCTCCAAAAGTCTGCATTGGAATTTGTTTGATCCTGTGTGTTTAACTCACAATTTTCCCTCTCCTTTGTCATTTGCAAGATAGATGTTGTTCTACAACTATTGGGCCAAATGGATGTTGTTGCAATTTTGGATTTTTCTTTTTTATTTAGTGTATCAATCGGTAATCTCCACCTCACCTAGCATTTTCCTTCCTTCCAACCAACCAAAAGCATTTTAAAAACTTGCAGAACAGGACAAAGATAACGATGATAGATGATAGATAGATAGATAGATAGATAGATAGATAGATAGATAGATAGATAGATAGATAGATAGACAGACAGACAGACAGACAGACAGACAGACAGACAGACAGACAGACAGACAGACAGACAGACAGACAGACAGACAGACAGACAGACAGACAGACAGACAGACAGACAGACGATAGATAGATAGATAGATATCCTGCCACTGACCTTAAATTCACCTAATTCTACTGGTTGATATTTCAGGGCAGAATAAGTGAGAACACTTCGAGACTGGAAGAGTTATTTATAAAACCAATAAAGGTGGGATAAAAATAAAACTTATAAAAACAGAAGACAGGTATGTTGGGGCAGATATATTGGGAACAAGAGGGAGGGTGGGATATGACTTCCTTCATCCTCCCTTTTCTTTCAGAGGTACCCACCATAAGTGACCCAAATTTTCCCCAAATTTGATCTGCAGCCCACCGAGACGCACAGCATTCAACTTTGCTTTGCTCTCCTTTCTTTTCTTTTTCCCTTTCCACCCCCTTCTGCCTGTATGCATGAAAGGCATGAGATTAACTCTATATTTGCATCTCAGTGCTTGATTCGGGTTAATTGTCTCTTCTGGAGAGAATTTAACGGTGAGAGAATTGAACCATGATATGAAACTTTTCTCCTTTCTATTCTCATCGCAATTGTCAAGGGGCTAACCAGAAGGCTTTCTAACTTCCAGGAAAGCAGCACCTTCATTCTGAGTAAATCGTGCAACTCAACCCTCCTACCTTCCTTTTGGGGTTCACAGCCTCGTGAAACCTCATTGGCTAATTGCAGAGGGATGTGGGTGAACTCCTGGCTTGCTTTGGAACTTGCGGAATTTATCTATAATTTGCTAATTATAGGGAAATGAACCTGAGTCCCCTTTCTTCTCACCTCCGTGCCTAGCTGAAACTTCAGAACTCTAATAAAAAATAATGAGATGTTGAGATCTTTCCTAGCAAATTTCAAGAGCGCCAAAGCAGGTGAAATGCAAACAGTTTATAGCTGTCACAGTAGGGAACTTTTAGAGACCAGCTTTGAATTAAAACGGTAGGCTGTATTTTTCTGCTGATTCCATTTAAACAACCTCACGGAACTCTGCTCTTGAGCTGGAAAGAATAATTGAAGACCAAGTTAGTCATTACCTACTGAGAAGGCTACCTTATCATGAACACAAACTATTTTTCATTTGGATTGCTACTGTTGTTCAAGGCATATTCTTGGAATGGACAAGAGTCCACCCCAAATTTCCAGGAAGACCATCTTCAATATTTTGCTAAAAGAGATGATTGATTGATATATCCTGACTTTCATGATGGGGCTTCGATATGGCATACAAGGAGTTCTTAACTTATGACCACAATTGAGCCCTCTGTTGCAAAGCGAGACATTTTTAAGTGAGTTTTGCCCCATTTTACGACCTTTCTTGCCACAGTTGTTAAGTGGATCACTGCAATTGCTCCGTTGTTAACTGAATCTGGCTTCCCCAATAACTTTACTGATCCAAAGGTCACAAAAGGGAATCACATGACCCCGGAGACACTGCAACCATCATAGAGATGAGTCAGTTGTCAAGCTTCTGAATGTAAATCACATGACCGTGGGGATGCTGCAAGGGTCATTAAGTGTGAAAAACGGTAATAAGTCCCTTTTTTCAATGAGAATTGTTGTAAGTTGAGGACTATCTGTATCTAGCCAGCATTGCCCTGCCTGCTGTTCAAAGAGAAGCAGCAGCAGCACACAGAAAGAGACTTAAATCATCAATATCTAGACAACACTAGACACAAGTCTCTCTGGCCTACAACCAGTTCATCAGAGATTAAAATCTAGAAAAAAGTTCCTCAGGAAGACTTCGGAGAATGGAGAAGCAGAGAGGACATATGGAAAGCTACAAAGAACCAAGACTGGATGGAACCAACAGGGGAGCTGGCACCTAGGTTTGATGAAAGCTGGGAAGAATGGAAATTGTTGAATAGACTGTGCACGGGTACAACGAGATCCAGAGCAGTGGTGGGATTCAGCCAGTTCGGCAGAACCGGTAGCTATTCTTTTGTTGCCCAGGCCCAGAATGGACTTCCCGGAAGTGGCATCCACACAGAGAACCGGTTGTTCGCATATCTGAATCCCACCACTGATCCAGAGATACTCTGAACAAATGGGGCTGTCCGGTGGCTTCTGTCCTTTGCAATTGTGGTGACGAGCAGACAACAACACATATGCATATCTGTCCTTTGTGCCCACTTGAGGACCTGCTGGCTGGGTGACCAAACGCAATTAATGTTGCTAGTTTCTGTTTAACTTGTACATATTTTCATCTTGTATTTTATATTTTAAATTTAATGTCGTATGGTAGCATGCCTTATGTTAATTCTGATGCTTCTGACACAAACAAACATTGGCTCTCATTGCCTATGTGTGTGCACAAGGGTGTGTGAGATAAAAAGACAGAGAGAAAAAGAATGAGTTTGAAAAAAAAAAAGCTGCATTTCTCAATAAATTCCATGGAATACTGTTGAATTCTTGAAAGCCCCCTTAGATAGTTCGTTGCCCCGGCTTAGACATCTTTCCTTGACATGTGGAAATTAGCCTTTAATGAGGCTGCTTTTTTTCTCTCTCTCTCCTGGATATACAAGCCAAAAGGAAATCTTTGCAAACTAAGCTTCATATGTCAAGAACATTTGGCAGAAGAGCTACCGTTGGGTTACTGAGTTATACTCCTTTGAAAGGCAAGTTGGCAACAAAGCCAATGAGGAACTTGGTGAGGGAAATGAACCAGAAGCAATCAGTATCAAACAGCTTTTCCTTTTTTCAGTTGAATAACTTTCAAGCAAGATGGTCATTTTTTTCCCCCTTTTCTTATTCTTTTTCCCCTGAAAGAGTTCTCCAAAACAATCTCCCACAGCAAGATTTGTAAAGTTAGCTGGACAACTGCCAGATGGATATGCTTAAAATAGCATAAATAACTGCGGTCCGTTCTTAGAAAGGAAGGATCTAATGCAATCAAAACTGCTTAAAAAGAGGGAGTCTAATGTGACAACTTCTGAAATCTGTGATTTTAATTGGGGAAGAACAGCTTTCTATATGCTGACTGATCCAGTTTAGCCACTGGGAACATGAAATTCCACAAGTTTTAAAGCTCTTTTTTTTTTTTTGGGACAGAGAGGACAATTGGTTAGAACAGTGGTGGCGAATCTATGGCACGCGTGCCAGAGGCGGCACTCGGAGCCCTCTCTGTGGGCACATGTGCTGTTGCCCCAGCCTCGCCTCCCCTCGTGACCCCCTCCTCACCAGCAGCCCCCCTGGAGGAGAGTCACTCCCGAGTGTGGCCCATGCGGAGCAGCACAGCCAAGGACATGGTAGCCAGGCAGCATGGACAAGACTCTGCCCTCACGCCCCATCGCGCACAGTTGATGCTGCGGGGCATAGGCAGAGGGCATGGCCGCCATGGCACTGCTGGGCTGCCTGGGCGATCTGCGGTGGGCCCTGGAGGTGGTGAGTGGCCCTGTGGGCAGGCAGGGTGGGGGGACGGGGCGGCGGCGGGGCATGGGCGGGGCAGGAGGTCGAGCGGGGGCGGGGCCAGTTTTTGGGCACTCGTTCTCTAAAAGGTTCGCCATCACTGGGTTAGAAAGAGGGGGAAAAGAATCAATCTATGGTAGAATTGAACAGCCCTCCCTCAACAGAGGGGGAGGAATAAGACACCACCCAATCTCTACAATGCAGCCCTTGCAGCAGTTCCAAGAAGTTTCCACAACCAATTTCACCCTAGTTCAGGTGACCCCGAGGGCACAGATAAACCTCCAAGTGGCTTCAAGAGCTCTCAGGGAGAGTGTTAATGACCAGATGACTACAAAGAAATACAATCCTTCCATCTCACCACCATCCGGTTTCAACTGGTACCTATCCTTCCATCTCCACCCCCCTCCCCCCGCCATCAGAACTGATGAAGCTTCTTGGATGAAAAGCAAAATGTTTTCTTCTTCCTCCTCAAGGGGGAAAAAAAAAAGCCCAGTTGCCTTTTGAAGAAAAAAAGCAACATCTTTGAGGCCTTCTCGAAAAGCTACCCCTCCAATTTGGCCACAATCTGATTAGCGTCGACTTGTACCATATTGTTTCATGCCCGCTCCTGCTTCACATCAATTTGCTGAGCTTTCCTGATTAAAATAAAATTTAAAAAATCCCACCAGGGGATACTTTGAAATATAGCTCGCCTGCTCTGCATCCCTACGAGATAATACAAATAATATCCCGAGGTCTTCACTATTGTATATTTTGGATTTCTTGTAAACAAGCTTTGCAAAAAGGATCTAGATTATTTATTTATTTATTTATCGATCTATTTATTCATTTCATTCATTTATTATTAAGGAACAACTCTGGGCAGCATTAAAACATTAAAATCCTAATAAATACAGTTCTTTAAAAGAATAAAAATAAAAGTTCCAATCAAGATAAAATATAGTTAAAAGATGGGGAGGGTGGGATTGCCTCTTAATTAAACAACCACCTCCAATGTGATATTCCCTCGTTAGGGCCCCAAGCCATATTAATTTAGCAATCTTTGGGCAGGGGAGAGTTATAGGATAAATCTGGAATTCTATGAAAGCTTATCATAGATATCTTCATAAAATGGCTGTTGGCTATGGCAGGCATTTTCATTCCAAAGCTGGCCAAAACAAGATGACGAGTCTGCTTTTCAACATCCCTTCTAGCCATCCAGCATAGTCTCTATGACCCAATGCTCCATTCCAACTTTTCTCTGGTTTTTTTTTTTAAACTAAAATCATGGGCCTCACATTTCCAATTCTTTAACTTAGAGACCCAAGCAATAAGTAAACTTAGAAGACATGTAGAAGACACCTTCTCAAACTCTACACTCCGTTTAGCAAAACCCAACTGTTGCCTTCACTTAATGTATGACATCCAATGGGGCCACCGAGTTCATACCACTTGCTAAGACAATGCAACCCTTTCCTCAACATAAAGGTAAAAGTTTCCCCTGTCCAGTTGTTATCTGCCTCTAGGGGGTGGTGTTCATCTCTACTTCTTAGCCAAAAAACCAGCTTTGTCCAAAGATCTTTTCCGTGGTCATGTGGCTAGCATGACTATATGCCAGTGATGGCGAACCTTTTAGAGATCGAGTGCCCAAAAACCGGTCCTGCCCCCACTTCGCCCTGCCCCGCCCACCCCGCCCCCTGTCTGCCCGCAGGGCCACTCACTGCCTCCACGGCCTGCCACAGATCACCCAGGTGGCACAGCAGTGCCATGGTGGCCACCCCTCTGCCCACACCCCGCAGCATCAACTGCGCGCAACGGGGCGCAAGGGTGGAGTCTTGTTCCCGCTGCCATGTCCTTGGCTGCGCTGCTCCACGTGGGCTGCGCTCAGGGGCAACTCTCCTCCAGAGGGGCTGCTGGTGAGGGGGCCATGGGGGGAGGCAGGGCCGGGGCAACAACACGTGTGCCCACAGAGAGGGCTCTGAGTGCCGCATCTGGCACACGTGCCATAGGTTCGCCACCAGTGCTATATGCCAAGGTGCACAGAATGCTGTTACTTTCCACCAAAGTGGTGCCTATTTATCTACTCGCACTTGCATGCTCTTGAACTGCTAAGTGGGCAGGAGCTGGGGCAAGCAACAGGAGCTCACCCTGTCGCCTGGTGCTTGGGTCTCAAACCTGGGATGTTAGCTTTCCACTGACAAGCTAAGCATCTTTAACTACTGAGCCACGGCGCCCCTCCTTCCCTCCACGTACTGATCCACAAATTATCAACCGAAAAAAAGCATCTTGGGAAAACCTGTCCAAGGGGATTAAAAAGCATCCCAGGATAAAAGGCTTCTGGGCAACAAAGAAAAAAGGACCATTTGCTAACCGGGATTGGGAAGACCGCTGATAAAGTTGAAGTGCCAGAGTGCTTAAAAACTAGCAGCTTTTATTATTTTAAACATTTGCATGAACTTTGCCTTGTACATCTGGTTTTTACCCCAAAGGCTTAACCCTTCCCCCAGAAGAAGTTTGATAATGAGGCCACCAAATTATGGGAAGAACATTCCAGAATATTATTTCAGTGCAGAAAGCTTTACTTTGAGACTTCAAAGGACAGCCTCCTGATTTCCTCCCTCAGAACTTAATTCTCCAGACAAATTTCCCTCTTGATGAATTATAAGCACTTTCACCTTTCTCCGAGGAACAATTACTGGGATACAAAAGTTAATTACAGCCGATCTGCCATCCATAGCAGATGACAAATAAGGCTCTCCCATTGCAACTACTGTACCAAATAAGAATATAAAGACAGACACACACACACACACAATAATTAGCAAAACTACAGTAACTGCTAGAGGACTAAAATGTGGATCTGTTTAGTCCATCTGCGAAATATTATCTTGTCACTCTGATTTATTTATTTGCTTTACATTATGTGGCGCAAAGAGCCATGGAAAGACACATGCTCGGCATTACAAGGCAAAATAGAAAGGATCTAGAACATAGAATAATAGAGTTAAAAGAGACCTTGGAGGTCTTCTCATCCAAACCCCTGCTTGAGTAGGAGACCCTATTCCATTTCAGATAAATTATTGTCCAGTCTCTTTTTGAAAGCCTTAGTGATGAAGGCAAGTTGCTCCATTGATTGATTGCTCTCACCCTTAGGAAATTTTCTCCTTAGTTCTAGATTGCTTTTCTCTTTGGTTAGTTTCCATCCATTGTTTCTCGTCTTGCCTTTTGGTGCTTTGGAAAATAGTTTGACCCCTCATCTTTGTAGGAGCAACTCAAATATTGGAACACTATTATGTCTTCTTTTCATTAAACTAGACATACCCAATTCCTGCAACCGTTCTTTGTCTTAGCCTCCAGCCCCTTAATCATTCTTATTCTTATTCTTCTTCAAAGAGAGAAGCAACCTGGAATTAAGGAGAAACTTCCTAACAGTGAGGACAATCAACCAGTGGAACAGCTTGCCTTCTGAAATTGTGGGCGCTCCATCACTGGAGATTTTTAAGAAGAGACTGGACATTCACCTGTCTGAGACGGTATAGGTTCTCCTGCTTGAGCAGGGGGCTGGACTAGAAGACCTCTAAGGTCCCTTCCAGCCCTATTCTATTCTATTCTATTCTATTCTATTCTATTCTATTCTATTCTATTCTATTCTATTCTATTCTCTGCACTCTTTCCAGAGTTTCTACATCTGTTTTTTTATACTGTGGTGACCAGAACTGGATGCAGTATTCCAAGTGTGGTCTTAGACCTGCCCATGGATTAGAGAACAAATGCAAGTATACAATATCATCAAGAGAGTAAAAGAATGGAAATGGAAATGGAAATGGGCTGGTCACATAGCAAGAAGAACTGAGTGCAGATGGACCAAGACAGTCACAGAATGGATCCCACTTGATGAAAAGCATCCACAAAAGAGACATAAAACCAGATGGAGCGACGACATCAGCAAGTATGATGGGCCCCATTGGCAAAAGAAAGCTCGGGACCGTATTGGTTGGAAACATGCGGAAGAGGCCTTCGTCCTGCGGTGGATAGACTGTGGCTAGAATGAGGAAGACTATGATGATTTCTATACTGCCTCAATTCAGAGATTCTGGGCTCTGTACAAAAGTTCATATTACTGATATTGTATTATATCCATATTTAAATATTGCTCATCATAAAACTAAATGGCCACCCTCAGTTCCTCATTCTGCGTCAAAGTACTATAAGGCTACTAGTCACACCAGATGTAAAATTTCCTAGAAGGTGCCCACATATATTCTCATCACCCCTAACTGTATATTTGAGTAAAGTATTGGTATTCAAATAAATACTTTTAAAATGATTGGGTCCTAGGTGCAAGGTTTCGTCCCAACCTATTATGTTTTTAAAGTATTCCTAGGAAAAGAATCTGTTCGTGTAATTGGCAGATATATATGAAACCAATGCAGAACAATAACTCCACTTAAATCAAGGGTGTCCAATCTTAGCAACTTTATGACTTGAGAATTTCTTCTCTCAGAATTCCCCAGCCAGAGGTTGAACCCCTCTGATTTAAATGATTCTACTTGGAAGCTCAATCCGAATCATCAGACTAATGATGCAAGTTATTTCAGTTCCAGTCCTATTTTAAGGAACCCTGATCTAGCAAGAGCAAACTAAAGGAGAATTCCATTTAACACACTGGGCACAGTGTTATGTTCCATTGTTCTCCAGTAATGTTCTAACTTGGTGCCCTCCAAGAGGACAGAAATGTTTCTTAAGTCAAACAGTGTTGTCCGTGTCTTTTGCAGGCTAGAATTTCTTCAGCTCTGCTTCTTAAGAACTTTGGAAGAGAAACAACCTAAGCCCTCCTGCTTTTAGAACATCTGCTTTACCCTTGTCTGCAAGAATAACAAGTCAGGTAATAAGCATTCCCTTCAAGCAAGCATTAGGTAACTAAACTAAGATTCAAAGCCAATCCTCTATCTATGGAAGGATTCATATTGCTTCCTTGAAGCCACAGCTGCCCAAATGCGCAGAGACTACAACTCCCCAAATTCACAAAAACTAGTCTAAAATTCTAGAGCTTTTCATTCCAGTATTTCTGAAGAGTGGTGGGTAAAATTAATAAAAACATGCAACTGCCTTGCTTGTTAAGTGCACATTATGTATCAAGTCTCTTACACACATTTGCATGCAGCTATGCATGCATTCTCAGGATTTTAGGAATCCAGGCAACTAAAGCAGTGAACACTGCAGTGGTCACTTACCAGCAGCAATAAGGAATCCGCCTCCAACTTTATAGAATCTCGCATTGACAAAAGGCACACCGCACACCAACAAAAACACTCCTACAAGGCTGGCAGTGATGGCCAGGACAATCAGGGCTGTCCAGAATCCCCTGTATACTATGCACAGAGGAAAAGACACACCACAAGTTGAGTCAAGCAAGCTATACAATCAGAGTACATGGAAAAAAATATCAATGCAAGGAGATCTACTTTTACCCCCAAAATGTTTGAAAAGGAAAAGAGAGAGACAAGCTGACATGCATTCGAGTTTTCTCAAAAATAATTTGGGATTGGATTATGTTGAATGCGAAGCTCCAGTGTGCAGAAAGCTTCACACATTTATACCTTTTAGCGGTCATAGTTATGCCATATAGTTCAGAATGTATAATGGGGTAGATATAGCGCCATAAATGCTGGGCAGATCATAGAATCAGAGAGTTGGAAGGGACGTTGGAGGTCTCCTAGTCCAACCCCCTACTTGAGCATGAGACTTTATACCTTATGAGGGCCTTTCCCTTGTGTCTCCATCTTGACTTTTGTGACCCCCTCCCTCAAATAGGGATAATGAGAGTTTGCATATTGCCGTACAACCACCATACATCTTAGCACCATTAATGAAGCCTGGGTATGAAGAATATATTATGAATTCAAGTTTTCCTCAGAACATACCTGCAGTTGCATCATAAGAAGGGTGAGGATGAGGCCCAAACACAATAGGCATTGGAAACAGATAGGCGTTCATACAGTGCTTAGGATGGGCTTGGCTGGCTGGAGAAGGAAAGAAAAATGAGAGATCTCTCCGAGTCTGTTTTTTGTAGAGCTGAACAGCTACACGTCAATTCTACACATACGGGTACTCCTCAATTTACAACCATTCATTTAGTGACCATTTGAAGAACTGAAAAAAATATCCTCATGGTCACACGGTCAAAATTCTGGTTCATATTTATGACCGTTGCAGCGTTCTGGGGTCATGCAATCAACCTGTCAATGGGAAATCCAGATTCACTTAACCACCAGGTCACTAATTTAACAGCTGCAGTAGTTCACTTTAACAACTGTGGCAAGAAAGATCATAAAACAGGACAAAACTCACTTAACTGTCTTGCTTAACAACAGACATTTTGGGCTCAATTGTGGTTGCAAGTCAAGAACTATCTGTATGTTAATATAGGACTTGGGTTTGGCTAGTCTAAAGAAAAGGAGAAACAGGGGTGACATGATAGCAGTCTTCCAGTATTTGAGGGGCTGCCACAAAAAAGAGGGGGTCAAATTATTTTCCAAAGCACCAGAAGGCAAGACAAGAAACAACGGATGGAAACTAATCAAGGGGAGAAGCAAACTAGAACTAAGGAGAAATTTCCTAACAGTGAGAACAATCAACCAGTGAAACGGCTTGCCTTCAGAAGTTGTAGTGCTTCATCACTGAGGTTTTTAAGAAGAGACTGAACAGTCACTTGTCTGAAATGGTATAGGGTTTCCTACTTGAGCAGGGGGTTGAACTAGAAGGCCTCCAAGGTCCCTTCCAGCTCTATTCTATCCTATTCTATCAGGCATGCTTCTGTAAGGCAACCTAATAGTTTTAATATTAGGCCCAATTCTTTCTTCCAGTTTCCTGATATTCTTTTCCATTGTGAAAAAAAGTGTTTTATTTTGCTTGGCCTCCTGGGAATTTCAAAATCTTTTGATAACAACAATGGATGCTACCTCTTTATGTGTGTTATAATATTACCTTTCTAACACTCTGCAGCTGCCTTGGCATCCTGGCTTCCTCATCTGTAAAGGTCCTGTTGAAGTACTTATCCATGTATCTTGGAATAACAGCTTTCCTTGGGACTCAACAGATAGGAAGCCAAGGCAGGTGCAGCCTATAAGATGATTGCCTCATCTAATTGGTGAATGCGACACTCACAAACCTCCTTCAAGTATCTCACAATTAAGGTACATGAGAGAATAAGTAACTGCCTTAATATTACAATGATAGTATCTTCTGAGGACCAACTTCAATCAGCCCTCTTAAACAGGGGTCTTCAAACTTGGCCCTTTTATGACTTGTGGACTTCAACTCCCAGAATTCTTCAGGCAGGCACCCTGGCTGAGGAATTCTGGGAGTTGAAGTCCACAAGTCATAAAAGAGCCAAGTTTGAAGACTCCTGCTCTTAAATCTCTTCTTACACAGTCTTGAACCTTTTCCTTTGACACCAAATTATCCAAAATAATAAGGAAATAGAGTTGAAGTCTGTTCTTAGAGGAACTGAGCTTCTCATGTCACCATTTTAATTTAAGCACCAATATAGTTCACAATAGGTACGACGTTGCGGCCACTGATGCTCAGCATGTTAGGAATCAAGAGAGATCCTTTCCCCAAAGGGGCTTTTTCAGGAGGCAACTGGACTTTCTTGTGTTTCTTTTGAAGACGTTTCACTTCTCGTCCAAGAAGCTTCTTCAGCTCTGACTAGATGGTGGGGAGTGGAAGGATTGATATTGCTTGCAGACAGATGAATGGATTTTCAGGAAATATTGCAGACTACAGGAACCATTTGTGCTTCAGTTTGAGATTTAGACAGCACAGACTCATCCCCAACAGCATGTGCCTGTTTTCAAGAGTGAAGGGACCCAGGGCAGAAAACATCCTGCAGCCAACAAGGCTCCACACCCACTTGCACTTCTCAGGCTACCCTGAGGACACAGGTAAACCTCCAAAATGGTTTCAATGACTCTGAGAACAGGGGTGTCAAACTCGCCACGTCACGTGACGTGTCTTGACATATCGTGACTTTTTTCCCCTTGCTGGAGCTGGGATGGGTGCGGCTTCCACGTGACGCATCTGGCTTATGGGCCAGCAGTTTGACACCCCTGCTGTGAAGGAATGCAAATGACCCTCTGTCTGCAAGCAATGTAAATCCTTCCGCTCCCCACCATCTAGTCAGAGCTGAAGAAGCTTCTCAGATGAAAAAAAGCATCTTTGGGACAACCCCGACCTGGATGGCTGAGGATCTCCATAGACATCTCTGAGCTCACGTTGTGATTTAGTAAGATTCAGCCTGTGAAAAGCCACTGAAGAGAAGCCCAAACATTTGCAAAAGAATACATTAAACATCTGGAAAACTGCAGGCTTTCTGAAGCTCTCCTGAAACTTCTGAATTTGTCGAATTGCAAAATCAGCCTTTTGTAGAACCTGAATACAGGTAAGGCTTGACTTACATCCATTCATTTACTGACATACCAGGTTACATTGTCACTGAAAGGGGGGATTTGTGACCTTTGCAGTATCCCCAGGGTCACGTGATCAAAGTTCAGATGCTTGGCAACCAGTTCATATTTGTGACGGTTGCCGTGTCCCAAGATCACGTGATCCCCTTTTGCGACCTTCTGACAAGCAAAGTCAATGAGGACACCAGATTCACTAACAGCTATGTTACTAACTTAACAACGGCAGGGATTCACTTAACAACCTTGGTAAGAAAGGTGGTAAAATGGGGCAAAACTCACTTAACTGTCTCGCTTAGCCACAGTTGTGGTCATAAGACTACCTGTAGTAGTTTTTACTTGTGAAGCAATTAGCTAGGTGAGGGTCTTTAGTTGTCTTCACTAAACTCATTATAACATTTAGCAATAAAAGAGAATATTTGTAGCTCAGGGTTGAAATGAGGGGTCCTTGGTGCTGTCCGAGCTTGGTTGTTTTCTTACAGACGTTTCATTAACCAAGCTAGGTATCATCATCAGGGCTAGAAGGGAGTGGGGTTTGCTCTCTGCTTATATACAACAGTTCTCTGCAATTAGAACTGTTTATATACAATAAACAGAGAGCAAACCCCACTCCCTTCTAGCCCTGATGATGATACCTAGTTTGGTAATGAAACGTTTGCAAGAAAACAACCAAGCTCAGAGAGCACCAAGGACCCCACAGTCCTCCTCCTCCTCCTCCTCCTCCTCTCTGCAAACCTCATTCCCTTCTAGCCCTGATGATGATACCAAGTTTGGTAATGAAACATCTGCAAGAAAACAACCAAGCTGAGACAGCACCGAGGACCCCCTCATCAGAACTGAGTTCCTGTACCATGTTAAGCTGTGGTTTGCTTAAGCATCATTTCTTGGATGAGGAACACCCTTAGCCATAAATGCAGAGTGTACAAGCCCTAATTCACCCAAGTTGCTGTGAGATATTATGGTCTAGGAACTTACTTACACTTGCCTACGGCTCTGTTTGATGACCACTGAACTTCCAAGTAGTTCTTCTTTCCAGAGAATAACTTTCTATAGCGCATCCAGGCCGTTCAACCACACGTTAATAACCATGTTACAGGCTAAAAGAGAACAGATGCTCACTTTCTGCACATTTGCGAAGGAAGCTTGCAATTACAGGTCTAATTCAGAACTGATGACTGCGTTGTTCCTTGCATGTGTGAAGCATTAAGCGTCACCTACGCCTTAATTTTCCCCAGAGAGGCAAAATAAAGAATAGACAGCCCAGACCTGCTTAATGAAACACTTTGTGCAGATTGCAAAATGTAGCCCTTTTCAATAGGAAACTTAAGATAGGATTTGGCAGAAAGCTGAGTTCTTGGCACAACCGGCCGTGTTAAATACGCACGTTGTCTCTTTCTAATTGCCGCTCCTTACGTAGCTAGCATGAAACCAACACAAAAACAAAACTGGATGATCGGCATGTTCAGAAAATTCACAAAAGGGAAAAAAAATGCCCGTGTACATGGGCCCCAAAATGGTGATCAACGGTAGAGGGAAGAAAGAAAAGCATATAACACAGGTAGTCCTCAACTTACAACAGTTCATTTAGTGACCATTCAAAGTTACAACGGCACTGAAAAAAGGGACTCATGACCGTTTTTCACACTTACAACCATTGCAGCATTCCCCCATGGTCACGTGATGAAAACTCAGACGCTTGGCAACTGGCATGTACTTATGACGGTTGCAGTGTCCCGGGGTCACGTGATCCCCTTTTGCGACCTTCTGACAAGCAAAGTCAATGGGGAAGCCACATTCACTGAACAACTGGGTTACTAATTTAGCAACTGCAGTGATTCACTTAACAACTGTGGCAAGAAAGGTCGTAAAATGGGGCAAGTGTCTCGCTTAGCAAGAGAAATGTTTGGGCTCAGGTGTGGTTGAAAGTCAAGGGCCGTCTGTAAAAGAAATATTAAACAGAAGTATTTCACATTGTATCTACACTACACTACACTACAATAATAAGTCCTTGACATACAGCCATTCGTTTAATGACTGTTGAAGTTCCAACGGCACTGAAAAAAGTGACTTATGACCAGTTCTCGCACTTACAACCATCGCAGCAAACCCCAAGATTACATGATGAAAATTCTGGCACTTGGTAACCAGCATGCATTTACAATGGTTGCGGTGTTCCAGGGTTGTGTGATCACTGTTCGTGACCTTCCCAGTTGCTTCTTCTGACAAGCAAAGTCAACGGGGGAAGTCAGGTTCACTGAAGGACAGTGCGATTTGCTTAACAAGTGCAGTGATTCGCTTAACAATTGTGGCAAAAAGGGTTGCGATTCATTTAACATCCACTTTGCTTAGCCATGGAAATTCTGATCCCAGTCGTAAATAGAGGACTATCCGTATTTTCTTGCAGTTTCTACACTCGACTTGATGAAATAGACTTTGTGTCATTTGTTGTTGTTAGTTGCGAAGTCGTGTCCGACCCATCGCAACCCCATGGACAACGTTCCTCCAGGCCTTCCTGTCCTCTACCATCTTCTGGAGTCCATTTAAGCTCACGCCTGCTGCTTCAGTGACTCCATCCAGCCACCTCCTTCTCTGTCATCCCCTTCTTCTCTTGCCCTCGATCTTTCCCAGCATTAGGCTCTTCCTTCTCATTAGGTGGCCAAAGTACTTGAGTTTCAACTTCAGGATCTGGCCTTCTAAAGAGCAGTCAGGGTTGATCTCCTCTAGGACTGACCGGTTTGATCGCCTTGCAGTCCAGGGGACTCACAGGAGTCTTCTCCAGCACCATAGTTCAAAGGCCTCAATTCTTTTGCGCTCAGCCTTTCTTAGGGTCCAACTTTCACAGCCATGGGGAAACCATGGCATTGACTATAGGTACTTTTGTTGGCAGGGTGATGTCTCTGCTTTTTAGTATGCTGTCTAGATTTGCCATAGCTTTCCTCCCCAGGAGCAAGCATCTTTTAATTTCTTGGTTGCAGTCCCCATCTGCATTAACTTAAATAATAATAATAATAATAATGTACTGATTGAATTTCCCTCGTTTTATCCCCAAGTCAACCAGGCTATGTTACACCCACCGCACCACCGTGGCTGCTATTTCAGAGTTGCTGACAACCTTCCCAGAACAGGAGCTTCGTGATTCTTGAGAAGTCCCACCGGTATTAATGGCCCCAAAGCTTATCGTGACGAACAGTAATAGGATGAATGTTAAACAAATTAATTAATGATTATCCACTTTGCTTTAGAATGTTTCCCACCGAATGAGAGCCCTTCATAATAAATGGACATTCGTTCATGCAAAGTGACTAATGAAATTTCTACTGCATTAATTATTGCAACTGCAGAAAGAAGGGGGGGAAAGGGGGGGGGAAATCCAGCCGAATGAATTTGCCGTGATCGGTCTCATTAACACAGACACCAAAAGTCACAAAAGATCTCCTAGTTATCTCAAACCACGGGAATGCATCTCAAGTGAGGTTTAATTTGATCATTTGACTTAAGGTAATATCCTGTTAAACAATGCATTGTAATAATTAGGCTTTAGAAAGCCTCCATTATTACCTTAATGTGCAATCCAGAATTATCTGCGCTTTATCAGATCTTTCCGGAAGTTCGAGGCAAGGAATCGTCTTAGACTCTATTGATATGCTTTGCACATTTAGTTATGGGGATGCTCCAGGAGGGTGTATGTCTGACAACTCACCACAGCCAACTCGCCGTGGCCAACTCGCCGTGGCCAACTTGCTGCAGCCAACTTGCCACAACCACAGGACAACTTGCCGTGGAACACAAGTTTCACTAATGTCAAAGAAGTAGTGGAATAGAATCATTAAAAAAAAGGATGCCAAAGGAAGGACGAAATGAAACGTGACTGGCAAAAATTAAAATATTTTTTAAAAATTATTTTAAATAATTAAACTGAATTGTTGAATTGTCCCACAGGGAGCTGTCCTGTGGTGATTGGCCACGGTGAATTGCAGCAAGTTGTCCCATTCCTCTCCAGGAGGGATGTGCGTGAACTTTCAAACTACGTGTGCACGGACTGATAACTAATCCAAAGAAATCGTATTGATTCATTTGGGGGAGGAGGGGGGGAAGAATTCAAAGTTTTTGTGGCATTTGGGGTTTGACAGATGTAGGGCATTGGCAATGCTATTGCCTCCCTATCCCAAGTGGATTGGACTATGGGTAGTCCTTGATTTATGATCACAATTGAGCTCAACATTTATGTTGCTAAGCAAGAGAGCTTTTAAACGGGTTTTGCCCCATTTTACGACCTTTCTTGCCACAGTTGTTAAGTGAATCACTGCAGTTGATAAGTTAGTAACATGGCTGTTAAGTGAATCTGGCTTTCCCCATTGACTTTGCTTGTCAGAAGGTCACAAAGGGGGATCACATGACCCCGGGACACTGCAACCGTCGTAAATATGAGCCAGTTGCCAAATGGCTGAATTTTGATCGCATGGGGATGCTGCAATGGTCGTAAGTGTGAAAAACAGTCATAAGTCACTTTTTTCAGTGCTGTTGTAACTTTGAACAGTCACTAAATGAACTGCTGTAAGTTGAGGACTACCTGTATAGTGACATTTCAATCCTTCCTCCTTCACCCAATCCCAGGGTGCCAATTGGGGAAGTGTGGGCTGAGCAGAGAGATCCATGATGACTTTTTGAGGGAAAAAAAGCATACAGTTGGAGGATAAGCCAGACAAATGGGCGAGAACCTCAAACAGATGACTTCCATTTAAGAGATCAGAATATACGATAATTCAGACGTTGTTTCCTCTCATACTCACTAAACCAGAAATTCCATATAGTCTCTCTGTAATCTTCGCCAAAGAACCAGCATCGCCAAAAGAAACCTTCATGATGGAAGGTCAGGATCCCTTTATCACCTTCTTTCCAGACGTGCTTTCCATCCTGTTTTCAAAACAAATCAGAACCGTTTAGAAATAGGGTGCAAAACTCTTTGGGTTTCATCTTCAGCTTTCCACTCGGTGCCCAAGCTACCTGCAATTTCAGAATGGCATATTCACAGGCTAAGGGTGACAAAATGGAATTTGCAGCCAGACGTAAAACACAGCTATATAAGGAATGGCAAGAGATAGCGGCTTGATGTCTTCCAGGATTGGGCTAATGGGAATTGAAATAGCAATAGCCATAGCACTTAGACTTATATACCACTTCACAGTGCACCACAGCCTTCTCTAAGTGGTTTATAGAGTCAGTCTATTGCTCCCAACAATCTGGGTCCACATTTTACCCACCTCAGAAGGATGGAAGGCTGAGTCAAGTTTGAGCCGGTTAGAATCGAACTGCCTAACTGCTGTCAGCCGACAGTCAGCAGAAGTAGCCTGCAGTACTGCATTCTAACTGCTGCACCACCATGGGAAATTTACAAAGTAAAAGCTTGCAATTACCTTTTATACAGAGAAATCCATGATTTTTCTTATCTATTTAGGGATCAGATCAACGATCTGAATGAAAATCATCATTCAATTCAAATCAGAGCCCATCCAAGCAATCCTATGTCTAAGTCAAATCTGCATTCCAAGAGAAAGAATGTGTTTTCCAAAGTTTTATGTAGAAGAAGAGCAGGCAGAGCCTGGGGATGGAGTCAAGAGAGTAATCAGCCTAGAGCCATTACATTCCCACACACAGTCTAAGTCCAGCCCCTCTTGAATTCTGTTGATTCTTATCTAGTGCCAGTTTAGTAATGACCATTAGGTGACTAGATTCTTGTGAACAGGCATGAACAATAAATCATCTTAACCGGAATTTAACGTGTGGTCCACATTTTGTGCACCTAACATTTTGCTCTCTAAGGGGGCACATCCTCCTAAAGTTACCATTGGGGGGACAGGTATTTTTAGATATCACCTTATTTTCTACTACCTTCCCTGATCTTCTTTCCAGATGAACTTTACAATAGATCTGAGCTGCTCACTCACAGTCAGTTTTTAAGATTAGGTAAAGAGTGGCCTATGGACTGTAAAAAAGACGTTGAGACTCTAGAAAGAGTACAGAGAAGAGCAACAAAGATGATTAGGGGACTGGAGGCTAAAACATATAAGGAACGGTTGCTGGAATTGGGTAGGTCTAGTTTAATGAAGAGAAGGACGAGGGGAGACGTGATAGCCGTCTTCCAACATCTCAGGGGCTGCCCCAAAGAAGAAGATGGAGTCAAGCTATTCTCCAAAGCGCCTGAAGGCAGGACCAGAAGCAACGGATGGAAACCAATCAAGGAGAGAAGCAACCTAGAACTAAGGAGAAACTTCCTGACAGTTAGAACAATTAACCAGTGGAACAACCTGCCTCCAGAAGTGGTGAATGCTCCAACACTGGAAGTTTTTAAGAAGAGACTGGACACCCATTTGTCTGAAATAGTATAGGGTTTCCTGCCTGAGCAGGGGGGTGGACTAGATGACCTCCAAGGTCCCTTCCAACTTTATTATTATTATAATTGTCTCCACTTCTCCTATGTCTCTTTAAATGATTGTCATCACTTCTGAATTTGCATCTCAGCTTGTAAAATTGTAAACGTACATTTTCTGTCAAGCTTCATTGTCTTTGGGGGAAGGTTGGATTCATTTGCCTGGGAGGCTAATAAAATAATTTCCTCTTCCCAACGTATCAGGCAGAAATATTTTATACCTAAAATGTTCTTCCTTTTCCTCTTTTCCTGGGAAAATAGTTAAGAAGTCAAAGAAGAAGGGAAGGGTAGGGAAGGGCAGACAGCTGCCTATTTGTTTTCTGCAGGAATGTTCCTAATTTTTAAATAGAACAATGGATGAATTAATCCATCGACCCTCACGGGATCAATCAATTAAATCTACAATATTTCATATGTAAGATTTACAGATTACACACTCTGCGATCCATTCTATCTCAAGGGTACATAGAGTATACTGTTTATTTACAGAATAACAGAGTTGCAAGGGACCTTGAAGGTCTTCTAATCCAACCCCTTGTTCAGGTAGGAGACCTAGACCATTTCAGACAAATGGTTGTCCAATCTCTTCTTAAAAACTTCCAGTGCTGGAGCATTCACAATTTCTGGAGACACTGATTAATTGTTCTATCAGGAAATTTCTCCCTAGTTCTAGGTTGCTTCTCTCCTAGATTATTTTCCATCCGTTGCTTCTTGTCCTGCCTTCAGGTGCTTTGGAGAATAGCTTGACCCCTTCTTCTTTGTGGCAATCCTTCAAATATTGGAACACTGCTATCCTGTCCCCCCTCGTCCTTCTCTTCATTAAACTAGACCTACCCAATTCCAGCAACCAGTTCTTTGTATGCTTTAGCCTCCAGTCCCCTGATCATCCGAGAATTAAATTCCCAACTTCTGAGTTTTCCTTTTGTTTCCAGAAGTATCCTTCAAATCTTGCTCCTTTGCAAACTCCCAATAATGATATTCTGGAGTTACATGGTTTTGGGTACTTTTTTTTTTCCTCTTACCTTTTCAGAGGAGAGACTGTTGTTCTTCGCTTCAAATCCTCCACACTTTTCTGTCACCAGCAGCCAGTAATCTGTCCCGAAGGCTACTAGAAAAAGGAAGATGCTGAGGATTCCCAGAATTGCAGCTAAAAGGGCTGCTATTTTGATCTTCATGGTGGAAAAAGGAAGGGGAAAGAGGGGCTCGAGCCAAGGTGCCTAGAAGGGCGAGGCTTTTAAAAAAATAAATAAAGCAAACATGCAGGAGTTGAGTGTGCTAGGAGCTGAAAGGAAAGGAGACCTATTTTAAGAGTGGGACTGGCAGCGTTTCACACGAGTGTATGCATTTCACAAGGCAGCAAGGAGACAGCTATCAAAAGCAAATGGGTTGAGTTTCCAAACAGCTGAGGCATTTCAAGTAGGATTAGGGATGAGGGCTGGACCGAGATGCTTCACTCCGGAGAAGTCATGTTTGGGGTTTTCTGCTTCATGCATCCAGCCAGATGATCTATTTCAGGTTACAACACAACTGATCTGGATGGACAGGCACCACTGCTACTTGCTGTCCAGCAGCCTAGATAGGAGTGGCAGGAATGCAAAGGCCCTTTGGCCAAATGCAGAGAGGTTGGCAAGCTGACACCTGGGATAGGTGAATCTATTGATTTTGGCTTCTCCTGTTCCTGCAAATGTGTCTAGTTTAGTTTGTCAACCGGATGCTTAAAAAAAAAAAAACACACACACACCAACTACATTTTAGTACCCACTTTTACAGATGTGCTTGCAATTCTGCTTGACACAAACATTTATATATTCAAATCTCAGAAGGGTATAGCTGGCTGATGAGAGCTAAGGAGCTCGAAATAGCTATATCAGCTTCCCTTTAACTCTTTGTTAGCAATCCAAATGTAACACAACAATGATTGTCGCAGTAGCGACTGCTGCCTGTGGATAGCCCTAGATTGGGGCTGATACAGGCAAAAGATTTCTTCTTCCCATGTTTGGGCCGACTGGGTGCATCATAAAAAAAAAAACCACTTACAAATGTTCCCACTATAATTTCTTTTTGTCCATATCTATGGAGATTCTCAATCATCCAGGTCATGTTTGTCCCAAAAGGGCCTTTCAAAAGGCAGCTGGGACTTTCTTCTTGGTTTTTAGCTTGAAAATGTTTTACTTCTCATCCAAGAAGCTCCTGCCTTGTCTAGCGAACTTGTGTGGCCTTACAAGTCACATTCCACTTACCCTTTTGTGAATGGATTAATCTCTTTCACCAAGCTTTTAATGATGAGATCAGTGGTGGGATTCAAATATGTGAACAACCGGTTCTCTGTCTGGATGCTGCTTCCGGAAGTCCATTCTGGGCCTGGGCAACACAAAATTAGCTACCGGTTCTGCCGAAGTGGTGCGAACCGGCTGAATCCCACCACTGGATGAGATGGTACAAAGCAGCTCTACAAACCACAAGGCTTCACTCCCATTGCAAGATTAACTCTTTGGCATGCTTTGCACAGCCGACACATTTCCACAGCGTGCTGGCTGAGGAATTCTGGGAGTTGAAGTCCACAAGTCATAAAAGGGCCAAGTTTGAAGACCCCCTGTTCTAATGCATCATAACATTTACTTGGGCTGGCTTCCCTTGAAGGAGAAAGATGACGAAAGACATAATGTGCTTCAACAAGAGACCCGTTTATTTGCAAAGAGACACAATGAACATAAGGAGGAGGAATCTCTTAAGATGAACAACACTTTCCAGGGTCCTCTAGAACAATCTCACAGAGCAGAGCTAAGCCTGAGATTCCCCAGTTCTGGCCTGACATATGAATTAGTCAAGAATTAACCTCCAGCATCAGGAAAGCTGAAGTCTAACCCACTGTATTATGTCAAGAAAGATAAGTCCTTTGAACAGCACAGGGCTCATGGGAGATGTTCATTGTATAGCGTGTGCCAAGAAGAGCACAGCAGTCTGGGTAATTCTGGGAGTTGAAGTTGACAAATCTTTAAGTTGCCAAGGTTGAGAAACACTGCTCTAAAGCATGCGCCTTGTTCACAGTCATTTAAGCAAGGCATAATTATTGATCTAACACATGCAGATTCTTGGATAATCACACACTGGAAATGTACTCTGCTTCCAGTCCCCCCAGGATCAGCCATTTCTCCTCCTCAACAATTGGATTTAAAGTGACTGCAAAGCAGTTTTCACACACACTGGACCTTCTTCGTGGAAAACAAGGCTTCTTCAACTACCTTGAACATGGGAAGGGAAGAAGAGGGAAGGGGAGGGGAGGGGAGGGAAGAGAAGAGAAGGGGAGGGAAGGGAAGGGAAGGAGAGGGAAGGGAAGGGAAGGGAAGGAGAGGGAGAGGGAAGGGAAGGGCAGGGGAGGGAGGGGGAAGGGAAATGGAGGGAGGGAGGAGAGAGGAGGGGAAGGAAGGGAAGGAAGGGAAGGGAATGGAGGGAGGGAAGAGAAGAGAAGAGAAGAGAAGAGAGAGAGAGAAGAGAAGAGGAGAGGAGAGAGAAAAAGAGAAAGAGAAAGAAGGGAAGGGAAGGGAAGGGAGGGGAGAGGAGGGAAGGGAAGGGGAGGGGAGGGGAGGGGAGGGGAGGGGAGGGAAGGGGAGGGGTCAATTAGAATGAATGAAAAGAAAAATATACAACTGTGTGTGTGCTACTCCTCCTTAGAAATCACTGGCTGCTCAGTTTCTCCTTCCCCGTGCTGATTTGCATCGGAGCACCCAAGTGAAATAAAACCGGTTGACTTTGAGCGACCTGATTTCAGTAATGATACTTTTCTGGAATGTTTGTCTGGAGAAATAAGGAAAGATAAGAATCCAGTGAGAAAGCTGTGCTAACATTGCCCAAAGAACCCCAGTAAAAGAAAACTAGAGCAGGATTTCAGCCCCTCTCTCCGGTAAAGGGCATTGCCTGGGTTGCTGTTTCCCCAGCCCAACAAGCAAAAGACGCAAAGGCAACATCGATGACCATTTAATATATTCCCCATTTTTAAAAAAAGTGGAGTTCAAATGAGAATGAGGTATTTCAACCTACCAGTAAGGGACCTGTGCAGGTTTAGTTTGGGATCTGCTTCACCAGTTGACGAGTCCTCTTCCTACAACAAAAAATGATTCCGTGGAATCATTAATCACTTGGAAATCATTGCAGCCTAGAGAATAGAATTGGTTATTGGGAAGTAGGGCATTTTGGAGAGTTGTGGCTCATATACTAGAGCAGGGGTCTTCAAACGTGGCCCTTTTATGACTTGTGGACTTCAACTCCCAGAATTCCTCAGCCAGCGTGCCTGGCTGAGGAATTCTGGGAGTTGAAGTCCACAAGTCATAAAAGGGCCAAGTTTGAAGACCCCTGCTGCAACCCAATCCACCCACTCTGCTGCTTATAATCCCCTTTTTCTCTTTGCTTCCATTCATTTCTCATTGACTTATCAAGGGAGCTGAATCTTTGCAGAGTATCCCTAATAGGATTTGAGCTGGGTTATTTGTGCCTCAACTTAGGCTGGGGCAGGAGGCAATTATACTCATAGCTGTGTTCGTTTTGGTAATACAAAAAAAAAAGAAGTCCAATCTACCTTGGTTATAACTGCCCAATCTAGTCTGGAAAGCAGCGTATCTGACAACTATACAGAGAACAGAAACTTGGCCTGTTTATGAGAAGGTAATGTTTGGCTTTGGACCAAGTTGCAAAAGACAGGCTTGCTAGGTAGATAGACTCGTGCTAATGAATGCTTTGTCCTTTTGATAAGCACTAATCTACATTCATCAAGAACTCCTGTTAGAGAGGTTGAATGCCTTAAGAGGCCTGTAGCGTTTCCAAAACTGAAAGCTGTTGTCTGATGGATGTACAGTCTGGCAACTAGATTCCTCACAGCCAGGCCACCAATTAATTTTGGATACCTCCCCGTCCAGTCTTCTGTGTGGCTTTGTTTTTCTTGCCACAAAAGAACCGGTGCTCTTTCCCTTGGTTTGATTCTGTATCTCTTCAAAGAGAACAACAGGTTTTGCCGTTGTAAAGAAGTTGACTGGCTCCTGAGAAGGGTAGCCAAAGGGATATGGCAGCAGGAAACACACTGAGATAAATTGCTCCTAAGCAGCAAAACACCTCCTTTACTCTCCAGGTAATAACATTTCCTAGCCTTTCTTCTGGGCATGATGAAAAGGTCAACAAGGACATTGAAAGGTGTGTTTTGTTATGTTTTCCTTGGTTTTGAGAACACTCCAAAGGTGACATTTATGTTGCAATGTGCTTTCTTCACTTGAACTGTCCTTTGTCCACTGACACCGGAGAGGAACTGAGTTTAACTGGGATTTTTGCAGCCTCGGTACCAAAACTAAAATCTGAAAGAAGAGTACTACTTTCTTAAACTTGTATGTACAGTATGTGTTTTTAAGTCAGTGTTGACTCCACGTGACTTCCTGGACAACTTCTAGGCGAGGTTTTTCAAAAGCAGTTTGCCATTGTCTCCTTCCTAGGGCTGAGAGAGAGTGACTGGCCCAAAATCTCCTGCTGGCTCCGTGTTTAATGGGAGACTAGAATTCAGATATATGGGTCCTAAAAGACAGAAGGTCCATCATTGGAACTCTTGTTTTATCATCATCATCATCATCATCATCATCATCAGGACTATTGTTTTAATTTAGCACTATTGGTACAGATGTTAATATTAGAATTATTTGGAGTGTATCTGTTTTCATGTAAAATAGGCAGTAAACCATGAGCTTGGGGGAAGGAGATATTTACTTCATTCTCTGATCTTAACTTATCATTTGTTGTCATCAACTGCTATTAAGCTCACTGAGAAAATGAAGATGCATATAATACATTTCTCTCTGTCTCTCTCTCACACACACACAGAGAGAGAGAGAGGGAGAGAGAGAGAGAGAGAGAGAGAGAGAGAGAGAGAGAGAGAGAGAGAGAGACACCAGGGCTAATAGCAGCTTTGGGGAAATGCATTAGCGAGGATAAGACTAATAGCTTTCTCCATTTCTCAGTGTTGCTGATCCTTTCAAAATTAGAGGGCCCCATCCATGAAAACCTGTGCTTAATCAGATAAAACAGAAAAGGCTTCCAGATTTTTTTTTTCTTTACATCCTTGTCAAAAGAGAAAAGAACAAGGCATGAACCAGAAGCTCACAACTAACACAACAAGCCAGCTCTAGCTCAACTTCTCTCCTTACCACAAAGACAGAAGTTTTACCCCCAAGTAATTTATCTTTGTAATGATTTTTTTTTTTACAGAATTGGCTTAGACTCAACTGAGCATATGATACAATAAAAGAGACAGATGAAATTATTTTGTCATCTAGTCTTCCTGGTGGGCAAAGTGGGAACATTTTAAATTCAGGGTCATTTTCCCTTTGAGTAAATGTGTAATATTTACTCAAAATCTGCCTACCATTTCTGAAAAGTGTTCTTACCCTGCAAAAGGAGATACCATTTTCCTACCATCTTTTCCAAAGTGTTTTATACTTTCTAAATTGTTGGGAAATGATTTGTGTCTGATTTTATTGTTGCAAGATGGTGGAAGATGGTAGCAATGTTTCCCCCCCCCCCATTATATATCTCTCCCCCCCAAAAAAAACCTATGCAGTCAGCTAGATTACCCAGTTTTCTGATTTAAAAAAAAACACAGCACAGACAGAATTCTGTTGGCCAGGAGAATGTGGATTGCTAGAGAAAGGATTGCCCATTGAAAGGTAGGGCATTCTTAGCACTCCCTTGGGCAAATTGTTAATAAATAAGTTTTGGAATATCACATTCTACCTATGAAAATTGCATCAATATTCTCTTTTGCATTACTCATGGGTTATTCTACCCCTGGACTTTGAAGAAGCAGGATAGAAGAATTGAATGCTTTTCAACTTTGGTATTGGGGAAGACTTCCGAGAATAGCATGGACAGCGAATCTTTTTTTCTTTATTTCTCTCCTTCCTTCCTTCCTTCCTTCCTTCCTTCCTTCCTTCCTTCCTTCCTTCCTTCCTTCCTTCCTTCCTTCCTTTAATAAATTCTTGTTCAATTTGTGAAGGAAGAAAAGAAAAGAAAAGAAAAGAAAAGTCAAGGAAAGGAAAGGAAAGGAAAGGAAAGAGGGAGGGAGGGAGGGAGGGAGGAAGGAAGGAAGGAAGGAAGGAAGGAAGGAAAAGACGGGAAGGGAAGGGAAGGGAAGGGAAAGGAAGGAAAGGAAAGGAAAGGAAGGAGGGAGGAAAGAAGGAAGGAGGGAAGGAAAAGACAGGGGAAGGGAAGGGAAGGAAAGGAAAGGAAAGGAAAGGAAAGGAAAGGAAAGGAAAGGAAAGGAAAGGAAAGGAAAGGAAAGGAAAGGAAAGGAAAGGAAAGGAAAGGAAAGGAAAGGAACCAATGGATCATCAAACAAATTAACTCAGATTTCTCACTTGAGACACTCATGATAGATTCAAATTATCATATTTTGGACACATTAAAGACCCAGCTCTCTGGAAAGGGCTCTAATCCTGGAAAAAGTGGAAGGAAGCATCCCGGTGGATAAGTGTGCCACCGAAGGAGCAGGTTAGGGACTGATGATTGTGGAGGAAATCTATCTATGCTATTGCTAAGAGTTGATGATGACTCCATGGCACACAATCAACCAATCGACTCCAGAGCTGGTGGTGCGGGGGGGGGGGGATTTGGGCATTATGCAAAATAGGTGGGCAAATCCCTCCTGGGAGTTTTCTACTTCAAAGCCTGGGAAAAAAGAAAAAGAAAAAAAGAAAAATCTAATAATCTCTCCAATCTGATCACCAGTAATATCACGACTTAAAAAAACAGACAGTAACTAAAAATGGGAGAGATTCTCAAGTAATAATAAAAGTTTATATTGTTAAATTATTTTATTAATAAATTGCATATTTGCTTCCCCTTTTAGATTTGGATACAATTTTTATCCGAAAATGCCATGCGCTGTTGTGACCCTTAATTAACACAAACAGCTAATGAGGGTTCAGTTGGTGGATATTAAGAAATAAGTCCTTCAGATGTTCCAAAGATGCTTTCTCAAGAAGCAACTGAACTTCCTTTGTTTTTCCTTGAAGACATTCCGCTTCTCATCCAAGAAGCTTCTTTGGTTCTTCAAGGAAAAGCAAGTCCAGTTGCCTCTTGAAAAAGCACCTTTGGGAAACCATGATTCGGATGACTGAGAATCTCCATAGACAAGTCCTTCAGATATATCAAGAGTTCTGACAATACTTGATATTCCTAGCAATGGCCCTGTGGGAACAATCCAGAGAAAGAAATATTTTGGGGAATATTAAAAAGGCAGAAACTTCTCTCCCCCCCCCCCCAGCCAGACAACTCAGCAGAAACCAGCTTTTAGAAATGCAGATGTAATAATCCATTCAGGAAGGTTGGAGCCCTCCAGCTAGAAGCTGAAGCGATCAGGAAGACAAAGACCCTTAAAATCTACATACCCCATCCAAAGACAGGACATAATAGGATTAACCCACCACCATCAGAATACCAGAAAAGCACACTCAGACTCAGGTCAAAGTTCATGATACAGGAACAACTCCAAACAAAAGCCCAAGAAGGTATAAAAACCTACTATATGTGCTCTCTCTTTTTCCAGAGCCATCTTTCTCTCTGGCTCTCCTCTTCAATAAACTACGACCTTCTTTCTAAAGCAGTCGCCATGTTGTTTATTCCCAGCTTGGACTGGACCCTGATGAAGACTTTTCCTTCAACAGCCCCATTTGTGATTTTTCTTCCCAGGCAAAGCCCATCTCAGAATTTAACTGATCAGACTTCAGGACATCTGGCCAATCAATGTACGTTTGATTAAACTTGCATTTACTCTAAATTAGCTCTGTCATACTGAGGTTATCTGGAGCGCTAAAGATGAGCTGAATTGGGGTGATCAAATTTCCACTGAATTAATCCCATTACAATCAACCCGTTTGTCTTTTCTTCCTTCCTTATCATAAAAAGGAAGGCTCCAGGTTTTCCATTTTTGTTCGAAGCCGAGAAAAACGATGACCAGATTCGGACGGGCTAGGATATATTTTTTTTTAAAAAATGGTCCGAAGTTGAATCCTTGCAAAGCTAGTAATTAGATTTCCTCGACTCAGATGGAATTGAAAAATAAACTTAATAAAAGATCATTGCAGCTTGAGTGAAGGGCATCCCTGAGCTGAGAAAATACATCATCATTTAGGACCATGGAGGGATTACCCAAACTCTAATTTTATTGTTGACTTATCATTTAATATTTGCTGTTTTCAGCCAATGATTTTTTGTCTCCTTCCCCACCTTAAGTGCCCTATGCCCTTCCCATCCAGAAGGTTAACTGATAAATTCACATTTAACATGTCTCTCTAATTTTTCAAATTATGTTTCTCTTTGCCTCCCATCCCTTCCCCTCTTTTTCTCTTGTAAATGTAATTATATTGGCTCCATCTTGTGGCCAAATAAAAGATAAATCTTTAAATGAAACTAGGCAGCTTAGATCTCTTCCCTACTAGCAAGCCACAGCAGCTATTCAAACATTATTTAATTATTGTTCACTATTATTTCAGCATAGTAGGGATTAAATGGCTCTAGAAGGCAATGTCAACACCAAGACATCTAGAGCAGGGGTCCCCAACCTTGGCAACTTTAAGAATCATGGATCTCAACTCCCAGAATTAATTCTTGGAGTTGAAGTCCACAGGTCTTAAAGTTGGCAAGGTTGGGGACCCCTGATCTAGAGGACACCAGACAGAAAATGTATCCTACTCATTTTTGTGTTTCCTATGTCAGCATATATATTTTTTTTGTCCCTTATTTTTATTCGTTAAAATCAATGGCTCAATCAATCTTCAGGGAAATGTACAATACTGAAATGTTTCTTGAGTCTATCTTTATCACAAGGAACAAAATAAAGTTATTGAGCCATCTTGTTTTCATTCATAACTGGGCTCCCACCCAGTTTCTGTAATTCAAAGGTGAGGATAGAGAATGAAACTGAGGAGAGAATTCCTTCACTTCTCTCTCAGAAGAAAAATACTCCAAGAATGTTTCATTTCTTCTCCTTTGTGGGGCAGATAACAGCTGTACTGAGGAAAAGGGCCTGGGGCCCGGGCAGTGGTGGGATTCAAATATGTGAACAACCGGTTCTTTGTGTGGATGCCGCTTCCGGAAGTCCGTTCTGGGCCTGGGCAACAAAAAATTAGCTACCGGTTCTGCCGAAGTGGTGCGAACTGGCTGAATCCCACCACTGGGCCTGGGAGAAATTCCCAACTGAAGTCTCCCCTTACAATAGGGGTCTCCAAACTTGGCAACTTTAATACTTGTGAACATCGACTCCCAGAATTCCTCAGCGAGCATGGCTGTCTGAGGAATTCTGGGAGTTGAAACCCACAAGTTTTAAAGTTGCCAAGTTCAGAGATCCTTGTCTTAGAACAGGGGTCCCGAACCCCCAGTCCGTGGACTGGTACCGGGCAGTGGCATGCCAGCAACTGGTCCACACAAACAAGCAAAGCCCCATCCGTGGGATGCAGGCGGCACACAAAACCACGCACTCTCCGGTCCATGGAAAAACCTTTCTCCACAGAACTGGTCCCTGCTGCCCAAAAGGTTGGGGACCTCTGGTAGATTGGATTGATTGACTGGATTGATTGATTGATTTTTCACATTTTTAAAACCACCCATCTCCCTCATAGAGGGATTCTATAAAAACAGTATAGATTGCAAGCAAGATTGCTGCAAATCACTGGGGAGTTTACCATACTAGAAAAGAAGAGCATTTGGACACCCTCTTTAGCTACCATATCATAAATACGTGCAAGAGGACCATACTCAGTGGTGGGATTCAAATATGTGAACAACCGGTTCTCTGTATGGATGCCGCTTCCGGAAGTCCATTCTGGGCCTGGGCAACAAAAAATTTGCTACCGGTTCTGCCGAAGTGGTGCGAACCAGCTGAATCCCACCACTGACCATACTCCACGCAAGAGAAGATCACTAAAATTCTTTTCTCAGTTGAAACAAGCTGTAAAGCAAATTCTGACATTGTATGAAAACTGCAAGTCAAGAAGGTTGGGAAATTTAGCCCAGAGTAAATGCTGAGTCATCTGACTGTGATCTGAATCTACCTCCACCTCCTCACAGCCACTGTACCTCCTTCCTGAGGTAGTCCGAGGCGCTTCTCTCCAGACAGATTTGCAAACTTTTGTGCCTGAGGATCACAATCTCTTTGACTTGCTCCACTGGTTCTGGCTCCCGAGGAAGTGTGTAGCGATTATAGGCCGACACCTGGTCGTGGCAATGTAAACAAACCAATATCAATAAACATCCCTTCTTTCTTTCTTTCTTCTGCCCAGTGGAGCTAACTCATCTACTGACTGAAAGTTGCCTGCAAAATCTTCGTGGATATTAGAGCTGCTTTCATCTAATTCAGTGGTCCCCAGTCTTGAGATCCAATAAATACGAACAGGGTATTGCAGGTCATCCGTAATTCGAGCATTTTTATTCAGAATAATACAGAACGGCCAAGTTTGTGAAAGGTTTTAACATTCTCACATGGAATGCTGTAAAGTTTGAAAACAAGAATGCCGGCATCTCAACATTTTAGGCAGCAACACCAACATTCTTCAGGTCTTGTGAGATTTCAGCTGTTTAAAATAATCCAGAAGACCTTTGTATTTTATTGGGGGGGGGCTTACAAACACCATGTAAGAAATTCACATTGCTGTGGTGCTTATAGAGGTAGTAACTATTGGAACTGGAATTTCCATTGCTAATCAACACCATTGTAAAGTGCGACTTCACATGAACACACAGCTTAGCAGTGGCAGCTCTAGCAGTGAAGGTCACAAATAACAATCATATGACTCTAGTGAGGGGTCCTGGGTGCTCTCTGAGCTTGGTTGTTTTCTTGCAGACGTTTCATTACCCAAACTTAGGTAACATCATCAGTGCTAGTTAACCATCATTGATGATGTTACCTACTTTGGATAATGAAACATCTGCAAGAAAACAACCAAGTTCACAGAGCACCAAGGAACCTTCATTTCAACCCTGAGCTACAAATATTTTGTATTGGTACATGACTGTGGGGATGCTGTGATAGCCAGAACTTAGAGAACTGGTCATAAGTCCCACTTGTTCAGAGTTGTTGTAAATTCAAACATTTGCTGAATGAGTGAATGTTAAGCAAGGATCACCTGTAGGGACAGGCACTATCAGTACCAACAGAATATTTGTAGCTCAGTTGAATTGTGGTGGCCTTGGTGCTCTCTGAGCTTGGTTGTTTTCTTGCGGATGTTTCATTACCCAAACTAGGTAACTTATTCAGTGCTAGAAAGAAGTAAGGTTTCTAACACAGATGATATTACCCAGTTGGATAATAACAACCAAGTCAGTGGTGGGATTCAGCCAGTTCCCACCAGTTTGGCAGAACCGGTAACTAATTTTTTGTTGCCCTGGCCCAGAATGGACTTCCGGAAGCGGCATCCACACAGAGAACTGGTTGTTCACATATTTGAATCCCACCACTGAACCAAGCTCAGAAAACACTAAGGACCCACAGCACCAAGTCTCTAGCTTAGGTGAAACTCCTCCAAAGCTTTCGCTGATCTTTTCCCTTCCTGGAAAATATTCTCATTGGAGAAAGATCTCACCATCCTCCTTGTTTTGTACAAGTTCTTCTCCAGTATCTTCTGGATGTCATTCACCTCATCTTGACTGAGACTCTCTGTGTCATCAGTTACGGTGACAGGATTGTCCTTATTGCTAGAAAGGGGGGGGGAGAAATCAAGACATTACAGAAAAGGGGTAACATTCATTTATAAGTCAATGGACCAGCAGGTTTTAGAAAGATGAATTCCAAAAGAGCATAAAAGCTTGAAACTGTACTGTATCTGTTAAAACAAGTGGAATGAGGAATTGTAGTTTAAGGTGCTGGATTAGATTTTAAGGAATGTTGACTCAAGTCAAACCTTCAACCATCAAAAATTCAATGGGCGGCTTTGGGTCATTCAGGCCAATTTATATCTCAAGGTTGCTGTGCTGGTGAGAGTATATAGCTAGTTTAGGAATTAAGAACTGTTCCCTTAAGGGATAGCCTTCTGGGTAATATAGTTTATGTTACCTGGTTATATCTGTGATAGGATTGGCCACTGGGAGGGTCTTGTGTTGTATTACGGGATATCCTGATTACGTGCCAGTCTGCAATCTCTCCATGAGTCCTAGCCACGAGGGCTGGAAGCTCCGTTAGAATGGAGAAGCCTATTTTCCTTTTACCTACGCGATGGGTCCCAATTACAACCTATATTCCAGAAGAATCTCTACAGTAACTGTGACTTATTGACTTGAGAATGCCTGTTGAATAAAGTAATTTGCATGATTCCATCCGTGGAGTTATTCTGCCTGTATCAAGTATTATCTACCAGCAATCTCTTTGCTTGAATCAGGACAGTTGCTGTGAAGATAAAATGGAGAGACTCAAGTAAATCTCCTTGAGTTTGTGTGTGTGTGTGTGTGTGTGTGTGTGTGTGTGTGTGTGTACCACGATCAGAAGGCAATCTCACTGTCAACTGAAGAAAGGAAGGACTCACAGCAATGCTTTACGGGAAGGTTTCCACGAGAGCCGACCTGTTTCAGCTAACTCAATGGCACGCTTCCTCTCCAGTTTCTCATGCAGGAGAACAATGCTTGACTTGGGTTGCATGTATTCCCGGAGCAAATATTTCTGCAAGTGTCTGCTGTTGAAATACTCTAATCTGTCCGAGAACGGAAAATGGGAAAGTAGACAGAGAGAAGAGAGAAGGAAAGACTTTTAACTTCACTCATTCAAAAAGAGCAATGTTTTTGCTGAGCACTGGCTCATCATGTCACCTACTTGGCTTTTGACTTGCACGTTGTGACTATGCCCAGGGCAAGGAAGTGGCTGGGCCAGGAGAAAAGCTTTCATTTAATTTAATTTGTAAAGAATCGCTAACATGATCGCTCCTCGTACGTTCAACAATTCTATTGTATTAAAAATTTCAATTTGGCAGAAATTTACGCAAAGGTCCTTTGGTCCACACCATGAAAACCTAGAACAGGGGTAGGCAACCTTGGCTCTTTTATGACTCGTGGACTTCAACTCCCAGAATTCCTAAGCCAGCCACGCTGAGGGGAAAGGGAGAGGTTTCCAAGCTGAGCCATGCTGGCTCAGGAATTCTGGGAGTTGAAGTCCATGAATCATAAAAGAGCCAAGGTTGCCAACCCCTGACCTAGAATCACTGATTGTACATTTCTGCCTTAGCATGAAATACATGATGGGCTGATGGAGGCAAACCAATATCAGCGGTAGCCCTTCTATCACCCACCTACCACAATTAGTTTGGCTCAGAAGCATCACCAATGAAAATTTTCAAGCTTCATGAAAACAGAACAAACCGGCTAAAGGACGAGGACTGTGGTTGCTAAAATACTTTGGGGGATCCAGAAGCAGAGAACTTTCTATGCACAGAGGTTAAATATGAGAATCTTTCTCATTAGGAAGCCCTCTGATGCATTGGAAGTCAATTCCCATTACTCCCTTCCCTACTTCTTTCTTTGACAGGAGCACTCTAAGTTATACAGATCATTTTATACATTGAATAGTGTCTCTCTGTGTTCCCAGTTTAGTCTTGCTTGGTTGAGGAAAGAAGGAGTGGAGAGAGAGGACAGAGGAACAAAAGAAGAGGGAGGGAAGGAGGGAGGGAGGGAAGGGAGGAAGGAAGGAAGGAAGGAAGGAAGGAAGGAAGGAAGGAAGGAAGGAAGGAAGGAAGGAAGGAAGGAAGGAAGGAAGGAAGGAAGGAAGGAAGGAAGGAAGGAAGGAAGGGGACAGCTTCTCATTATTGTGAAATAATAATCTGCTTTGTAACACAAAGATGAATAAAGCTAAGTCATCCCTCATGGGAACTTTATACAGTCAGAAAATTCAATGTGCAAGTTGTTGTTTTTTTCCCTTTATACATGTAGAGACTTGTATTTTTAACAAATCCTTACTTGTCTTTCCAATAATATTGTCCCCAGTGTCCTGATATATCTTCAATACCAGCCAACAAATGATCCAGGAACTGAACAAAGAGGGAGGGGAAAAAAGAGGATTTTGATTTACGTGTTTGCATTGTTGTTGAATGAACTCCAGGCATCTGAAGCCTCAAGACAAAAACAGAACCACATTGGGTGGCAGAAGGCTTCACGCTGCTCTGTGTGTCTCAGTCTGTGTGCGTGAGTGAATAAATCACAGGGAAAATTCTCCCGTATAATCTCGCACTCACTTTGATGAAAGAGAATTTCCTCTTGAAATTCATTTCAAAGAGCAGAATTTTGTGGAAACTCTGAGGAGCAAAGTCAGTTGAAAAGCCACTGATACTCAGTATAATTTTTGACATATAAGGAGCATTCCACAATAGCTATCCTCAAAACATGAGGACAAACGTCCAGGTCTACTATGTCTTTCTGTTTCTCAGATGTTTCAGATTTAAAAATAACATTCCAGTGTCCTTACTGGGAACTTACCCGGATATGAATTTGTTCTCCCACCGTGGGGCCACTTTCTTGTTTTCGAGTGACGTGTAACCAGCCAACGAGGGGACGGATGGTCATCCCCTGCAGCATAAGAGAAAATACTGTAGAAGGCGGAATGTGTAGCTCCAATTCAAACACGGGTTCAGTCATTAGATAAATCACAAGGATGCTGGCTGGACAGGATTGAAAGATACAAATTATGGGGAAGGATGGAGCAGACATGAATGTAGATCTTGAACTTGCACTGGGAACCATCTCAGGATGTAGCCTCTGTAGCTTTTCCTAAACTGTAGGAATTGTCCCTTGTATTCTGACTCTCTCTATATAACCCATAGTGAAACTATTTCCCTATTACATCTCACCACTATTTTTAAAAATTTCTTTCACTACAGTGAGGAGGAGGAGGAGGAGGAGGAGGAGGAGGAGTTATTATTCAGTTATTAGGTTTTTTTTTAACAGTGACAAACTCTTGATGTTATGCAACAACCCATACATGGTTGATGTTGGTTAGAAGTCAAATCTGGAGAACCATCATTTCTGCTGACTCCTCAGGAGCAGCCTTCTCTGCTCTTGAGTGTCCTCCAGGTATGTTGGTTCAGACACACAATTCTCAGCAGTGATCAAACTGGCTGGGAAATTCCAGAAGTTGATTTATCCATCTGGAGAGAACTCCAGGATGTTGGGTAAGGATGTTCGAACAAAATACTAGCTTAGAAAACGTCAGAAGAGCTTCAGGTATAATAAATATATGGGGATCATATTAAACAAGGCAACCAACATGCCGTTGAAGTCCTATCTGACTCTCTTCCAGGTGCAAAATATCCTCTCCAGAGGTGGTTGACCTTTTAGCAAACTTTAGAGCCCCAACTTTCTGATGTCGCCAATTTAATTTTACCACAAGGTGGCACTAGGCGTTAAAAAAACTTCAACAAATTCTCCTTCTCCCAATTTTGCAATTTTTATTATTAGCAGTCTTGAGTGCCTGGTGAGCAAAACAGTGGAATACAAGCTGCAGAAATAAAATGAAAACCCTATTTAAAAAATCACCCAATATAAGCTAATGTGTTGCTGGATCACAATCAGTGACTTACTTGTGTATTCATTGAAGATTTAGTTTCAAGAAATGTGGGAGAGACAACTTGGAAGTTTCTTCCGGATTCTTGGGAGAAGTTTCTTCGAAGAAAATTGGAATTTTTAAACAGAAAGAACAGCAGCCTTCTGCCCGAATTAAAGGACACGACGTTGTGAAAGGGCCAGTCCCTATTTTCCTAAGGATCTTGAAGAAAGGTCATGAAATGCAGCCCCTATTTTTGTAACTTTGGGGTGGGGGATACTTCTTGAGACCGATCACAGGGAAAACCTCAAAACCGCTGTTTATTGCAATTTTATTGCTCACAATGTATTGGCCAGAAAATAAAGCTGAGTTTTTTAAAAAATGGGAGAACATTTTGAATAGAATAGAATAGAATAGAATAGAATAGAATAGAATAGAATAGAATAGAATAGAATAGAATAGAATAGAATAGAATAGAATAGAATAGAATAGAATAGAATAGAATAGAATAGAATAGAGCTGGAAGGGACCTGGGAGGTCTTCTAGTCCAGCCCCCTGCTCAAGCAGGAGAACCTGTACCATCTCGGACAGGTGATTGTCCAGTCTCTTCTTAAAAATCTCCAGTGATGGAGCGCCCACGATTTCTGCAGGCAACTGTTCCACTGGTTAATTGTCCTCACTGTCAGGAAGTTTCTCCTTAATTCCAGATTGCTTCTCTCCTTGATCAGCTTCCAACCATTGTTTCTCGTCCTTCCTTCTGATGCTCTGGTGAACAACCTGGCCCCCTTTGCCTTGTGGCAACCCCTCAGATACTGGAATACTGCTATCATGTTGGGCTTCCCCCAGCAGTTGACCTATCTGGTGACTATTGCCATTGGACCTGTTGGGAGAACATTAGCCCACCATGTCCCACCTACCAAAGAAGGAATCAGGGTTGCTTTGCTCTTCCAAACCCCTTTGAGACCTACCAGTTTTGAGGACCAAACTGAGAGAAAGGTACTTTGAAGATGAGACAAGGGGTAGACTAGCTGAGCCCATTGTTTTCATTTAGAAACACAATACAACCCCCTGATTTTTCACTGCATCCTCCATGCTTTTCTTTTGGTCCCAAAACAGCCCTGGAATGATAATGATCCTGTCCTCTGTAAACAGAGATGGTTCTCATCCTTTGAAGGCCAAGGTGCATCTTTACCATTTTGAGAATATGTCATGCCTACTCACCTAAAGTACCTTTCATAAGGATGTGGCCAGCTACCACACATCCATATAAAGCAGGGCGTAGTGATATAGCTTCCAATATTCTCCACCACTTCAGTTTGGTTTTTAAATTTTTTTATAGGCAGGTAGGTGTCAGGCATGAAAGTTCAGATTCCCCCAGTGAAGGTCCAATTAAACGGATTTATTTCTGCTCATGCCTGTGCACAGGAATCTTCTCAACCAGTGGTTAGCACCTGTTAGGAGTTAGACAGTGTTCCGGGGAGGTTGGACTTAATCCGCTGGTGGCTACATAGGGATTCTAGGCTGATTCCTCTTTTGACTCCACCCCCAGGTTCTGCCACTCCTTCCCCTAGAGCAGGGGTCTCCCAACTTGACAGCTTTAAGACTTGTGGACTTCAACATGGCTGGCTGAGGAATTCTGGGAGTTGAAGTCCACAAGTCTTAAAGCTGCCAAGTTTGAAGATCCCTGCCCTACAGTAAATAAACACAATGCTGAAGGTCAAACTTTGCACTGCAGCTACCTAGCTTCCCATTTAGCTGTGCGTGATGCAGTTATCAATTGCATACACAGGCATGCAAATCCAAAACATGGCTACCAAAATCCCTCCTTCCACTCGAACCCTGTAGATCAGTATTTCCCAACTTTGGCTCCTTTACGACCTGTGGACTTCAGTTCCCAGAATTCCCCAGCCGACTGGGACATCTGGACATCACACATCTTCAAATGGTCAAAGTTGGGAAACGCTGCTGTAGATCAATATATTTTCACTACATTTTATACAAAATGATTGCACCTATTGCTGCATCTGTGACTAACAGCCTGTGAGGCAATTCACTAATGGGAAGAAATTACCCAAGAATTACCCTATTCCAGTAATCGTGCTCGGCTGTTTCACTTCCCCAAATTTTATATTTTCATATTTCACAATTATTATGTTTTTTTATTTATCCTGCAGTAACTGTTTTAAAGTGATAAGAAGGTTTTAACAGGGGAGGACATCAGTCATCTCCCTGGAAATGCTAGCCAATTTGCAATTCCATATCTCTTACTTCCTCTGTTGCTTCTCTCTAAATGGCTGGCTAATAATGGTGGGTTTTTTGCTCAGATATTCTGCAAGTGGCACGTTGATCCAGTTTTTTTTTAAAAAACACAATTCACTGATTGTCTGTGCATACATGCTCCATTGACACCTCTGAGAGATGATATATCATAACCTGTAGAAGAAGGGAGGCAAGGATGGGGGCGGAATTAAGCACGTCATCAGCTTAGAATTGTTACATTGTCATAAATGGTCTAAGTTCATTTATCTATTTTGAATTCCATTGACCCTTATCAATGGAATTTTAGTACTGAACTTTAGTTAACTAGATTCTTGTGTATAAGCTTGAGCAATAAATCTTGAACTGCAACTTAACTTGCTTCTGATGTAGCCTTCTACATACGCTACTACAATACGCTACCATCCCAATATCTGGAGACTAACATATCTCAGAATTTCCAAAGAATGTGGCTGCTGACCATTTTATATCAGAATTCTGACAGTTGTAATCTCAGCCTGTTGGTTAAAAATAAACATCAGAGCAATTATTTAAAGATAAGTTCCAGGTCTGTGTGTGTGCCAACAGGTAAGAGAATTCAGCCCACCAAACCCAAAATCTGCTCGAATACCTGTACAAAGACAGTAAAGAGAATAACAACTGTGGTTGCCGCAATGAAGAGCTTCTTCCTCTGGAAGTCAGGGAGCAAAACCACCAAGGAGAAACAGATGGCCCCTCTAAGGCCGCCATATGCAATAATGAACTGATCCTTGCGTGTAACAGTGTTGATGTGTAACCTGTTGATGATGAAGGTCAGGACCAGAACACCTAAAAGAGAAGAAGCAAGGCAATCAGTTTTAAAAAGATAGGAAAACCAAGGATCAGCCACTAAGACCACCATCCTCTATAAGAGTTGCCACAAACTCAGTTTGCATTAAGCGTGTTGAAGAGTAGGGCTACACAGCATGCTAGGCTGGGCTTAGGTGAGAGCAGCTTATAGTCCAGCATGATGGGCAATCGTAGCTCTTGTCTTAGCATGTGGTGTGAAGTGATCCATCATGTTATATGAGTAGATGTAATCGGAGTAGAGCAGCTGACTTTTGTTGACCTGGGTTTAGGATTTAAGTTTGCTGTCTCAGCCCAACCAAAGTTGAGATCAGTGGAAATAAGCTTTCATATGTATCAGTTGATGAATATTGGTGCATCAAAGAGGAGGAGGAGGAGAAGGGGAGGAAGAGGAAGAGGAAGGAAGGAAGGAAAGAAGGAAGGAAGGAAGGAAGGAAGGAAGGAGGAGGAGGAGAAGAAATAATCCAAAAAAAGGGAAACCAAGGAAAATTGCAGGACCATGTTTTCTTATATATATATAGTTATTTTTAATTATAATTATAAATTTAATTTTTAATATATATAATATATATAATCCCTGTGTGTGTGTGTGTATTTTAATTTCTTCCCCATTTTTCCCAGGTCTACCTGACTCTTGCTAAACTACAATCTCTCAATTGCTCCATAGTCCTTCCTTGCCAGCACTAGGCCCCCCAAAGCTGTATTTGGAGGTCTACTCAACGTTGCTGCCAATTTGTAACTTCAAACACCACAGAGGGGGGGGAAATTAAATCCATGCAGAGTACAGTATTTCATTGAACTGAAACTTGATGTTAATTCAATTGAATCGCAGACCAAAACTGTTTTTCCTGCTGGCACCGCTGCCTTCCCTCTCCACTCTCCTCGCATGCCAGCTTCAAAGCAAAGCTGGCTTCCACCAGGAAAAGTTGCCCGTTCTTGAAGCCGGCCATTTTTTCTCCTCCTTACCCAGTGCTCTCCAAAGGAGACAGAAAATTAGGGTGAAACAAATGTAGGGCCAGTTCCACTCGTGATTGTCCCCAACGGTGGAGACGCCAAGGAAGATGAAGATGAGGGTGTCGCTCACACTGCTCCACATCTTCATGAAATATTTAATGGTGGTGTGGGATTTGAGAGAGATGTTGGCTTCCACGTAGCGCTTCATGCCCAAGGCACAAGAAATGATTCTGAGGAGGGAAAGAGAAGCCATTTACTACAGTCTTTTCCCAGTCTTATTGGGACAGGATGGGGAAATGACAAGTTGAACCAAATAAAAATTCTTAACTTACAAAGATAGTTCCTTCTCAGCTTGCAATCATGCGGAAGAGACCAAACAAGGATTGAAGGCAACTTGGGGGTTTGAACCTTTTGTAATTGCCAAGTCTTGGACAGGCTCCCATTTTTATTTTCGACATATAAGTGTCAAAATCTGACAAGATGCCAGCAATCTCAGTCAGTTCATAGAACCCTTAAGTTAGTTTGAGGTCATTGAGTGCAATCTCCTGCAAGGAGGAAAATGTATACACACACACACACACACACACAAACACACACACAAGGAGGTCCAATAAAATAAAACTCATCACCTCTCTAGATAGATGATGGTTCTACCTCTTCTATAGCTAGAAATTTTCTTTTGACGTTCAGTTAGAACCGGCCTTCCTGTAACTTTAATCTATTATTGCGTCTCCTACGCTACATTCTAGATTAGTCCTTCTCCACTTTAACAACTTTAAGAGGTGTGGACCCCAACTCCCAGAATTCCCCAGCCAGCAGTAGATAGAATTTAAAGTATGCTGCCTAAGGAATTATGGGAGTTGAAGTCTACTCAGTTTAAAGTGTTCAAGATTGAAAAACACTGCTCTAGAACAGGGGATCTTCAAACTTGGCCCTTTTATGACTTGTGGACTTCAACTCCCAGAATTCCTCAGCCAGCGTGTCTGGCTGAGGAATTCTGGGAGTTGAAGTCCACAAGTCATAAAAGGGCCAAGTTTGAAGACCCCCTGCTCTAGAATAATAAAGAATAGGATTTAGCCTTCTTCTCTGGGCATCATTACAAGTCCTTGGTGAGGACTATTCTAGCCTGCCATTTATTCTTTTTCCCAATATATATTTTATATTTAACTATTCACAGATGCCTTTTGACAAGTAAGGTCATCAGGGGCTGTTAGGAAGACCAGCAAAAGGAATGCAGTGGAAATTCTAAAGCAGTCTGAGAAGGAATCCTTAAAAAAACAACAACTCAGGACTGTGAGAACTTACTGTCAGTTTCCAGTGCTTCAGCTGTGTTTTGAACTCTCTCACTCCCTTAAATTCTAGGGATATTTTGATGAGTTGGTCTTCGTTTCCTCCCAATTTGTAAAGGGAAGAGAAAAATTGGGAGGAAACGAAGACTTAACTCATCAAAATATCCCTAGAATTTAAGGGAGTGAGAGAGTTCAAAACACAGCTGAAGCACTGGAAACTGAAAGTAAGTTCTCACAGTCCTGAGTTCTGTGTTTCTAGTTTTCAACAAAAATCTGATGAGAACTGCACTTTATGTACAGTAGTCCTTATCTCTGCCTAAATAAATAAGAGTTTTTGTCCCTATTTTTCCCCCCCAAAATATTTTGATGCTCAGACCTTAATGGCTACAGCAATGGTGCTGAAACTTTCAATCTAAGATTCATTCTGGTCAATACTGAGCCTCGGAAGCCATCAAGCTTCCATTTTACTTACGCCACAATGCCAGAGAGATGGAACATTTCTGCAGTGAGATAGGATAAGTAGCTGTAGAGGAAGACGAAAAGAGGTTCAATCACCAAGATATTTTTGGTAAAGCGAGTGGTGAAGGCTGCAGTCACGGCGTAGAGAAGGCCCACTAGGAGCCCCCCAACGCCCACCAGAAAAAACTTCCCAATGCCAAGAAACACATCTGCACTTCCGATCGTTGGCATTTCACAGAAGGACCGGAACAGCCTGTAAAGCACCTAGAAGAAAACAGAAAATATGTGGGGGGGGGGTTTCCCCTAAGAAAAATAAAATGCCAGAATATATTTTCCAGATTTCTCCAAAGTTGTCTACCTTGGAGAAAAAGGCTCCTGTTTCTAGACCTTGTTTTTAGGATGTCTGAAAAGAGTTTAGTTTAGTTTAGTTTAGTTTAGTTTAGTTTAGTTTAGTTTAGTTTAGTTTAGTTTAGTTTAGTTTAGTTTAGTTTAGTTTAGTTTAGTTTAGTTTAGTTTAGTTTAGTTTAGTTTAGTTTAGTTTTAGTTTTAGTTTTAGTTTTAGTTTAGGTCTTTTCAGGACTGGCTGTACCATCAAGCATGAAGAGGAAGTAACTTTAGGTGGCATCTGCTGGCATTACGGCAGCATCAAGTTTAAAAGACTGCCCTAACTGTGATCAGATAGAGGGAATCTCCAAATATGGGCTGAATCCAGGGTGCAAAAGACAAAATTTCTCTATCAGATCCAGTGGGAAAACAATATCTGGACTTGGCCAAGATGCATTGACTTTTATTCAAATAGATCACTTTCAGTAGCTTCATCCCTGCACAGTTGTGGGGGGGGGGGAAGAGACCAATCAAATAAATATCAACTTCTAAATAAATATCCACGTCTCTTCATGTATAGCAGGGTTTCTCAACCTGAGGAACTTCAAGACATGTGGACTTCAACTCCCAGACTTCCCCAGCCAGCATATAAAGGGTTGATTTAAGAAAAAGGGCTGATCAAGTCCTTGGAATAAGTACTTTGGTATGCTTTGAACCGTAATAGTTCAATACTTACAACAGTCACAGCATCGTTGAGGAGAGACTCCCCGAATACCAAAATGTGAAGCTTTTCATTGACATGGATCTCCTCAAAGACTGAGAGAACCGCAACTGGGTCAACAGCCGCGATCAAGCTACTGAATAAGAGATTATGAAGCAAGGAGATATCCCCCAGCTGGAAGGCATCGGCTTGACATATCACATAGAGGGAAAATCCGATGCCAAAGACGTTCCAGATTGTTCCCACCACAGCATACAAGAGGATGGTTCCAATGTTCTCAAAAAATGGCCGACTTGGCATGAAATAGCCTGCATCCAGGACAATGGGGGGCAGGAGATAGAGGAAGAAGACATCACTGTCCATAACTGGAGGTGACTTGTCATTCAAGCCAAAGATAATGCCTCCCATGATGAGGCCAACAACGATCAATAGGCAGCTTTCAGGGACAACTGATGGTAGTTTGTCAAACAGATGGAAACCTGCCGAAGACAAGACAAAATCATTGAGAAAATCCAAAACTCCAACATACTTTAGCATTGTTTGACGGTCACTTGACCCTGCTGCATCCCAGCTGTAGTGTGAGTTGAAGGTCAGCAAGTTCTAAATTCAAATTTTCCTTGAGTTATGGGTGAATTCATTCACAGGACCTGGTTGGAGAAAGCTGGTTTTAAAACACAGTGGTCGTTCAAAAGCCTTGGGGCTCTTTTCCAAGAAAAACCAAATTCCTTAGGTCAGTCTTAAAATTTTGGAATTGGTTGAGTGAGAAACAATTTGGAAGCTTAGAAGTCAAGGTTGCGTAATTCTGTGCAATTCTGTATATTTGCCTCATCTTACGCAAATCAGCTTAACAGGATTTCTAGAAAAGAGTTTTTACGCAACGGACTGTTTTTGTTTCTAGACAGCTTTCTAGCCAGCTGTCACAAATGTTTCTAACTAAAAAAAATATGTAATACACAACGCATGAATAGAGAACAATAATATTTATTTTACATCACCTGGATCGTATTAGTATAAAATCTTGATGTAAGACGAAGTTCCGGGATTTGCAGCAGTTGTAAAACAGCATAACATATCCGTGCAAATCATTGTACACAAACAACGCAATTCAAAGATATATACTTACATGCTTTCCTATAAATGTGCATAAACTTTTGTTAAATATGGGGCTCTTTGTGTACATTGACTGCAGAAGCTTACTACGTGAGAATACTTTCCCTGGATCACAACTGGATATTCCAGAAGAAGGCAGTATCAATGAAAATTTCTCACAAATGTCACATCAGCTGTAAATTTCAGCCTCACAAATTTCACAAACTGTACGTCAACTCTTTAAGATACACCGATATTGTTCTTTTAGTCTAAAACAATAATTTTATAAGCATGTTAATACCCATCATGAATAATACCTAAATAAATACAGGTGGTTCTCAACTTACAACCACAATTGAACTTAAAATTTCCATTCTAAGCAATGGTTGTTGTTAAATGGGTTTTGTCCCATTTTACGACCTTTTTGCCGTAGTTGTTACTGTCCTGTACTGTAGTTGGACTGTCCCCCCCCCCCAACCTCTGTTTAGAAATCACTCTTTGAGTTTCAGATTACTTTCCCACCACTCTGTCCCAGAGAAGCATACCTATTTTGGCCAAGGAAGCCAACAAGATCCACAACGTAATCTCAAAGGAAACCTGGATGTGCTGATAATCAAAGAAGTCTGCAGCATCTTTGGATTCATTTGTCCAGCTTGTCTCTGAGATCATTTCACCCAGAGACTCCAGCACTGTAATGTTCTGGAAACTGGCAGTTCTTGGCATTGAGAAGAAGAAGAAAAACCCTCGAAGGCAGAATCTGAGAGCAGCCATCTCACTTAGGACAAATCCCGCCTCCTTCCACCTGCTTGTCGTCCTGTCTGTCTGAGGAAATTCAACACTGGCAGACTATCTCCTCACCCAGCTTAGATGTTTCTGCTTGCATGTTTCTCTGTAGGGCGTTCAAGTTGAATGTACCCTCTATTGTCCTCTGAATTACATAAATGGAGATGCAGCGCTGGACAGGGTGAAACAATGAGTTCCCTCAAGGCCAGAAATGTGCAATTCCCAATTAAAACTAGATTTACAGTAGGCATCCTATGGTTCATTGAACTAGGTTTACTAATTGAACTCGTCAGAATATCAACCAGGATTGGAAGAGCATCGATGTCCTAAAACATGGGCGAGGTTCATGTCAATGAGTCATAAATAAACCAACTCCATTTTGGCTTTATACATTGCGTAAACTGATTGTCTGAAGCCTGTCCAAGTGTTGCTTCTTTCTGAAGTATTTGTGAAGATTTTCAGTTTCAGAGAGCATCGCTTATGATCTCTGATATGTAAATCCCAGGGGAGGGAGCAGAAATACATTTTGGGATTGAATGAATTCTCCTCAAAATCCCACCCCATGTCCTCCAAACAAGTTCCAATCATTTCAAATCTTTCATGTTCAAACTCTTGTTTAGGAAATGTCACATCTGCTGGTCAAATTCAAGAGTTCCAGGTCTTCCTGGAGTCAGACAGGAGAAGACGGCATAGTTAACACCTCTGACATGTCACGGAAGGTACCAGATTTTCCATTTCTGTTGTCTTTTTACTGGCAGGGGTGAGGCCACTTTCTGTTTTGTGAACCAAAACTGCACAACTTTCTTTCACTGTCCTGCACATTTTAGGAAGCTAGCATTTGCTACTTTCTGATAGATAGGAACATGCCCTATCTAGGAACGGTTCTGAACTTATACACCCATGTTCTTCTGCACCATCAGAAAGCAACTGGGGCATGCAACTAAGCAGAAGCAGACTTCCCAATGTCGATCAGTCACCAGATCTAACCCTCTTTCTCTCCATCACCAGAGATTTGCTAGCAGCTGCAGCTCGGAAATTATCCCAGTATTTTGGATCATGCACCAGGTTGTAGCCCCAAAATAGTGTGTCCTCAGATCACTCTGCTCCCCCTTTTTTTCCTGACATTGGATGGTCCAATAACAGCATGGCTCAGAGGAAAGGGACTTAATCAGTGGTGGGATTCAGCCGGTTCGCACCACTTCGGCAGAACCGGTAGCTAATTTTTTGTTGCCCAGGCCCAGAATGAACTTCTGGAAGCGGCATCCACAAAAAGAACCGGTCGTTCACATATTTGAATCCCACCACTGGACTTAATCCTCTTGACATCTATTCAAGCATCTCTGTGGTGCATAAATATCAGCTTATAAGACATAGAGGAAACATCCTATCTAATTTCATCTTGGATTAAGGATTGTTTAAGTGAACTCTGACTCAGGGCCTAATGCTACACTGTGTTTTAGCAAACTAAAATTGGCTGTCTTTGAACAACACTTGAAGCCAAAACATAACTATGACTCATCAGTGTTGCAAACCTGGACGTTGTCATTTTAGAAAGTAGGAATCACATTCCTAATAATGAGCTGATGCATTAATATTCACTTCCAGGGGTCTCAAACTCTAATTTGAATCAGGGATTCTGAGCTAGCTCACTAATTATAGGGACCCACCACCATCTCATGGCATGTCCTATATCATACCTTTTAGAGGTTTTTTTAAAAAATAAATTTTGATTTTGTTCACCTTTTAGAAGACTGATTTATCTACCCTCCCCTAAAAGGAAGGGATGAAACCTATATCCATGCCATCAATCTGTATGACTAAGAATGTTGTGTTGTAGAAATCCATCCTTCCTTCCTTCCTTCCTTCCTTCCTTCCTTCCTTCCTTCCTTCCTTCCTTCCTTCCTTCCTTCCTTCCTTCCTTCCTTCCTTCTGGAATGGAATGGAATGGAATGGAATGGAATGGAATGGAATGGAATGGAATGGAATGGAATGGAATAGAAGAGAAGAGAAGAGAAGAGAAGAGAAGAGAAGAGAAGAGAAGAGAAGAGAAGAGAAGAGAAGAGAAGAGAAGAGAAGAGAAGAGAAGAGAAGAGTTGGAAGGGACCTTGAGGGTCTTCTAGTCCAACCCCTTGCTCAGGCAGGAAACCCTATATCATTTCAGACAAATGGTTGTCCAATCTCTTCTTAAAAACTTCCAGTGTTGGAGCATTGACAACTTCTGGATGCAAATTGTTCCAAAGAAAGTTTCTTTCTTTCTTTCTTTCTTTCTCTTTCTTTCTTTCTTTCTTTCTTTCTTTCTTTCTTTCTTTCTTTCTTTCTTTCTTTCTTTCTTTCTTTCTCTTTCTTTCTTTCTTTCTTTCTTTTTCTTTCTTTCTTTCTTTCTTTCTTTCTCTTTCTTTCTTTCTTTCTTTTTCTTTCTCTTTCTCTTTCTTTCTTTCTTTTTCTTTCTTTCTTCTTACTTCACCCTTTTACTATCAATAACACACACATCTGGTGAGAGGCCTCTTTCTCATACACATCAGGTTTATAGGGAGGTACCAGAGTAGGTTCTTTCTGAAAGACAGATGAAGGAAGCCACGTCATTAGCCTAATGCAGAGAGGTGGGATAAAAAAACAAAAAGTGCAGACAGAGAGAGCTTCTGAAAGAGACTTCAGACCTCTCGCCCTCACTGCTTTCTCGCTACAAAATGCTTTTGTCAAACAAAGGCATTTCAGATGAATATAACCGATGCTAAAATCCAAGAATCAATATTTATCTCCTCTAGCGATGCATTTTCATCCTGATCCTTGTTAAATCAATGACATTACATGCATATAACAAGAGAGAGAAAGACACAGTGAGAAAGGTTGTGTAATGTTCTTTTTTTAAAAAAAAAAAAAGAAATAATAATAATGTAATCAATAGCCATTTGGTCCATGAGAGACACCAACAGCATAGAGCAGAAATGCTGTAAACAAACAAGGAATGCTGTAAACAGCAGCCTGACATAAATTATCATTAAAAAAAAAAAGTATTTCCTCTGAGCGGCTTCTGTTTGCTTATTGACCAATATAGTGAAAGGGAAATCACCCTGACAAAAGCTTTTGCAGAAATTGACATGCACACATGTAATACAAACCTGCAAATATAAGTAATAATGAACCGTGCTTAATTTTTTTTTTTTTTCCTTCCTCCCGTTTCATGCAGATTTTCGCAGTGCGCCCTCCAGATTGCAAGTTCCAAACTTTCAGGAGAAATACGGTGAGCTGAAGAAAAATCTGTGAAAGCAAAGCCAATGACTGTGGTGAAGAGCAAGGAACTGGTGAGTAGACGGGTCCCTTGGAACCTCTCCACTTAAGGAGAGGATAGGAGATTGCCCCCATGTGCTCTGGACAACTGCTCCTCACAAAGCGACTGCAAGACAGCAGTTTTCTGTGGGTCTGAACACTACGTTCACAAATCTCTCTTTCTAATCACTTTCATAAACTGCCAATTAATTATCTCAAAGTTGTTAGAGACCTACAGAATGACAAGTTCGAAAACACTTTATCAGGTTCATTTATATTCCACTCTGGAGCACTGAGACTCCCGTGTTTAGGACCCTGGGTAGGAGGTTAGCAAATCCATGTTCGAGACCCAAATGTTGCCGTGGGGAGGGGTTGAGCTCCTGTCCTTCACTGTAGCTCCTGCCAGGGACATGAAAGGAACCCCCAACTGGGCGTCCCCAGGGCAACGGTGATGTCATCAGCTAATCCTTTCAACCCAGAAGCACGTCCACATGAGTGCTATGCTATGTTCAACTCTGAACAAAAGAAAAATAAATTTAAGCCTAAGAACTTAACAAATTTTGAAATAAGCTCACACACACACACAAACACACAGTAGATAATCTTTATTTAAAAAATTAATAAGGAAGCTAGAAACTAAAGCAAACTGATATAAAGTAAGAAAATCAAAAAGAAATCAGAGAGACAGAAGAATTGAATTGAATCAAATGCTATGACAATCTTTGATTGAATTAAAGATTAAGACTGTTAGGACTAAAAGGAAGGGATATTTATTTGTCCAAGTGGGTATCATTCATTTTTGTTTCGTTCTGCAATGCTCTGGCAACCCTTTAAGGACTTTTTGCTGATATTAGGATTGAACAGTTTTTTGGATTTGCTTCTGGATAAAGGAGAGATATGGAATAAATATCTGTTTAATCTTATAGTCAATAAAGAGTTAATAAATATAGATATATTTGCTGTGATGAAGGTTGGAAATCACTTCTTTATATATATTTTTTATTTTTATTTATTATATTCTTTATTTTTTTCATTCTCTTCTCTTTCTCTAAGCTTTTCTTGTATTAGTTTTTACTTTTGTAATTAAAAGTCTTAATAAAAATTCTATTTAAAACAAAGGACTACAAATCCCAGTAGCCTTGCAAATGATAAGGACGATGGGGGCTTAGTTCATATTGGTTCAACCTGTTTTATTCACCTAATTTTTCTTTCTTAACATGTATAAAACCACATACATCCATATACAGTATATATATACAACATACAAACCAAATAATAACATGATGAAGAATTTAATATCAACCAACTTAGCTCAAGACCAGATTTTTCTTTCAAAACAAATACCTTCATGAAAGCTTTTCCTTCATTTTTTTCATTTCATTTCCAAAGTTACATTTAACTTTGAAGAAAGTCAAATAATCATAATGCTTATAATATTAATATCCAAAATTCTAACTAATATTGATAAAATATTCATTTCCTCTGCTTACCTATACTTAATACTCTAAGGCACCTAAATATTAAGAATCGTAAGTATATTATATAAATATCATTGTATTTAAATAACATATTGTATTATAGCTGAGAAGATGGAACAATAGATGGTGTACCAACTAGATTTAATAATAAGTTAAAGAATTGAGCTAGTTCCATATTAATGCTTTATGGATCAATTTTTAGTTTCTTCAAATGCCACTGATTTAATCATTATGCTCTATATTATATAGGCTGTATAGTAGGAGAGCCAGCTTGCTCCAGCAGTTAAGGCACCGGGCTAGAAAACAGGATAGCATGAGTTCTAGTCCAGCCTTAGGCATCCTTTGGGCCAATCACCAGGAGACGGTGAATTCTAGTCCTGCCTTAGGCATGAAAGCTGATTGGGTGACTTTGGACCACTCACCATCTCCTGATGATTGGCCCAAATCATGCCTAAGGCAGGACTAGAACTCACCATCTCCTGGTGAGTTCTAATCCTGCCTTAGGAATGATTTGGGCCAATCATCAGGAGATGGTGAGTTCTAGTCCTGCCTTAGGCATGAAAGCTGATTGTCTAACATTTGGCCAGTCACTTTCTCTCAGCCCAACCCACTTCACAGGGTTGTTGTTTTTGTGGAAAAAACAGGATGGAGAAGGAGCATTAAGTATGTTCACAGTTATTTATAAAAATAATGAAGTGGGATATAAAATAAATAAAAATAAATATTTTGAGTACACTTCATCATATCATAGTTGTTATAGTTCAAATAAATACAGAAAGGGGGGGGGTTAAAAAAAAAAGGATTATGATATATCCCAAAACTAGTGATGCATTCTAGATTTGGGGAAAATAGGAAAAAGAAGTCTATTTTAAAGAATAACCCAAATGCCATAAAGCTGTTTTCATTTGCTCACTGATGCCATAACTGAACTATGGACACTTTCAGATGCCTTAAATTCCATACTCCCATCTTCCCCAGCCTGCCCAACGGGTCAGCAGATCCCTTGACCCAACAGACCTTGTGAGACCCTTACCAAGGCTGCCTCATTATCGCCCGATGTTTTACGTACCCTCCATAAAATGCAAATATGCTATACCGCTCGATGTAATTTTAACCAGATTGCTGTTTGTCAGCCTTGTTTACCAACACGCTTGTGCTCAATCGGTCTGTTTAACATAAATATGATTATGTATGCAAATCAGCACTTGGCTTCCATCTGGCTGGTTCCTGGGAAGCCGTTTTAGAAAGCGGGCTCCAGCGGGGGGTCAGCAAGCCCACCCTGACATTCATTTCCTGGCGATACTGAGTGAATTTGTAGCTGTCACATGACCATGCATTTTCCAAGGGGGTTATTTATTTAAACAATTCCTTTTCTCATAGGTCCAAATCAGAAGATTCTAGATCAGGGGTGTCCAGCCTTGGCAACTTTTAAGACTTGTGGCCTGGCTGGGGAATTCTGGGAGTTGAAGTCCACAGGTCTTATAAAGTTGTCAAGGTGGGACTGCCCTGCTCTAGATGAAGTGCAGTGGTGTAGAACTAGCAGCAGGAAATACATAAACAAATACATAAAAGCTTCTTGTTAAATATTGTCCCTTTAAAAGTAGAAAAAAAAATATGGGGATCCCTCCTGTCTCTGGATTTTTTGTCACCGCAAATGGACACGTCTGTCCTTCTGTTGCAAGGACACAAGGAGCATTCTTGTGAGCGAGAACGAGGTATGTGTAGCCTAACAGAGAGAAGGATTGGGGTGACATGATAGCTTTCTTCCAGTACTTGAGGGGCAGTGACAGAGATGAGGGGCTTGACTTATTCTCCAAAGCAACTGAGAGGGCAGGACAAGAAGCAATGGGTGGAAGAGATGCAGCCTGGAAATAAGGAAGGAATTCCTGACAGTGAGAACAATTAACCAGTGGAACGGCTTCCCTCCAGAAGTTGTGGGTGCTCCATCGCTGGAGATCTTCAAGAAAAGATTGGACAGCCATTTGTCTGGGGTGGTATAAGGACTCTATCTTGGGCAGAAGATTGGACTGGAAGACCTTCAAGTCCTCTCCCAGCCCTCTGATTCTATGAAAGCATACAACAAAAGGAATTTTTGTGAGTCTGCATTCTGTACTGCCCTCTCGTGTTCACAGCCATCCATGCAACACTAACAAGCTCTTCACAACAGGACCAAAGGATCAAAATAATGGGAGTGTGGCAAATCCATTTGGAAAAGCAGATTAGCCTCTGCACCCCCAGAGGTGAAGGAGCGGAGAAAGGATTCTATTCAGCTTTTTCTCAACTGAATCTCTTTCAGCTCCCGGTGGGACCCCATTGCTGGAAACAGCAGCTATTGGGACAGAGAGAGAAAGAAAAGAACACACCAAATGAATGAGTTCATCCCACACACATGGATAGTGGTAGGGTATTTAGTTACCTTCCTGGAGCGAATTAAGCTTTTTTCTCTTTTGAAAAGCTTGGGAGACTTTCTCTAGAGTTCTTGCTACAGTTGTTGGTATGTTCACAGCCTCCAAAGGATGGGAAAATGTGCCGGTGATTTTCCACAAACCCCGTGGCTGAAATTGGGAGACACTCCAATGCAGGTCACCAAAAGGGATTGGCCACATTTAACCCTTGGGAAGAGGGAAGAAGAAAGTATGTGTCTTTTGAGACAATTCAGTTTGCCTAACTGAAGGGCTTGTCACGTTGAGAAGGGCTCACAGGCAACCCAGACAGTCAAGGAGATGTTGATGCCAAAAATAGGGAATTATCTCTTTCCTTAGAGAAGATCCATTCTGAGCTTGTTTTAGTATGAAAGGAATGGATCTCAGAATCAGATAGCTACTTTTTTTTTTTTTTTTGGTACTGGCAAAGTGTTGCTAGTGTTTAATAAAAATTACTGTTATTTTCTTTTGACAGGCAGAAGAAAAATCATGTGAGGTGGGGGAGAACGAATGTGAGAAAAAAACCAGTTTGATGTTGTGGTTGAAGGATTAGGCTAGAAACTGGAAGACCATAACTTTGAGTCTTGCCTTAGGCATGGCAAACCACTTCCAAAATTTTGCCAAGAAAACTGCAGGGACTTATTCATGTGATTGCCAGGAGTCAAGATTGACTCAAAGGCACACGGATATTTTACCCAGGCAGGATCATCTTAACTGAATACTGTAACAGAGCTGGAAGGGACCTTGGAGGTCTTCTAATCTAGTCCAACCCTCTGCTCAAGCAGGAGACCATTTCAGACAAGTGCTGTCCAGTCTCTTCTTAAAGGTCCACGCATTGGTCTCCATCCACCTTGAGACCATTCTTCCCAACTTCATTCCATCCCATAATGCTTCCTTAAACAATGCTCCCCCCAAATCACCATACAGATTTGGGGCGAGGTCTGTTTTACCAGGTTGTTCCTGGGGGGGGGGGAACAGGTCTTTTTACAGGTCTGTTCCAAACTGCAAACAACTTAACTACGTTTTTTTTTTTTAAAAAAATCCATTTCACTTTTAATGTGAATTAAAGTTTCCGTGCTCTGCTTTTATTTAAGTTTTACTCTATTCTGTCTTGGGGAGGGGAGAGGGGGGCTTCAAGCCAGTGTTGACTCTTGGTGACTGCCTGGACAAGTCCCTACAGTTTTCTTGTTAAGGTTTTTTGAAAGAAATTTGGTCTTGCCTTCTTCCTAGGGCCCAGTGACTTACCCAGCTTGAGGCAGGACTAGAACTCAGTGTCTCCTGGTTTCTAGCCTGGTGCCTTGAACCACAACACCAAACTGTCTCGTGCTGCATTTATTATTGTGTAAACACCGCTCTGAGGAGAAATACATGGGTTAGAAACACTTGAAATGAATGAAACATCTGTTCTGAATAATCTGCATTGTTTATTCATTGTGTTTGGTTAACTTGGCTTTTTTTTGTTGTTGTTGTTGTTTCTTTTTTCTTTTTTTCAAGTCACTTTGAATTTATAGTGTGAAGGAAAATGAAGAACGTGTTATGAATGTAGGGTAGTGCCAGAATGGCTCAGATGCTCCATAGCAAAACACAAGGAAGAGATGTTCTTTGCCACATTTAAATTATTCCAACTCTTTCCAGAGAGAGGGAGGGAGGGAGAGAGAGGGAGGGAGGGAGGGAGGGAGAGGAGAGAAGAGGGAGAGAGGAGGGAGGGAGGGAGAAGGAGGGAGAGAGGGAGGAGGGAGAGAGAGAGGGAGGGGGAGGGAGGGGGGGTAAGGGAGGGAGGGAGGGAGGAGGGAGGGAGGGAGGAGGGAGAGAGGAGGAGGGAGGAGGGAGGAGGGAGAAGATGGAGAGAGGGAAGGAGGGAGAGAGAGAGGGAGGGAGGGAGGGAGAGGGAGGGAGGGAGGGAGGGAGGGAGGGAGAGAGGAGGGAGGGAGAGAAGCCCCTTTATTTTAAAACAAGAGCAGAATTCTTGACAAACTGGAGAAAGAGGCAGAAAAAGAAACAGGGATTTTTCATCATCCAACCAGCCTCTGCAAAAAAAAAAAAAAATGGAATCTCCAAGGAGCTGCAGCAATCCAAGAAGCACAGATAAAATATTTTTGCTTCAACTTTGGTAGAAAATAAGTAAAACTGTCTGGAGCAGGAGCATCCAGATGTTGATTTCTATTTGCTGTATGGGATAAGGGTAAGATTCTTTTATTTGTCTTTAGAAATTAAGAAACAAGGTAGAACGTCAAGTGTTAGGTTTTTTTTCATAAAGACTTCTTTCCATCCCATCGTTCCATCACTAATAATTTGAACCTCTCTCCATTTGGAAATGTGGAGCAGCAAAAATTTTCACTTGCAAACTTTTAGAGGCAGATAGTAACAGAACAGCCCCACCTTGTGTTTTGCTTAGAGAAATATATTTGTGTGTATGTGCGTATTTCCTTTTCTTTCCCTCTGTAGCTGCCCCTCTTCGACAAATGAACGTTGTTTCAAATTAACAAAGGCTTTTGATATATTTCTTTAATAAAGTTTCATTTTGTTTAACCTTCCGTGAGACTGCCTTATCTTTCAAAGAGATGGCCAAGGGCTCCCATGCTTGTAACAGTCAGCAGTCTGTATTATGGAAATTATTTCACTTGTTAAAATCCGACCTTTGAATTGCTATAAAGGGAGCAGAGAATTTGAAAGCCCTCTCATCTCATCCATTCACAAGCTTAGGGACAGATGCCAGGTAAGGTTCCAATATCTAAGGGGCTTCCACAAAGAAGAGGGGTCAAACTATTCTCCAAAGTACCTGAAAGGCAGGACAAGAAGCAATGGATGGAAGCTAGCCAAGGAGAGAAGCAACCTGGAACTAAGGAGAAATTTCCTAACAGTGAGAACAATTAACCAGTGGAACAGCTTGCCTTCAGAAGTTGGGGTGCTTCATCACTGGAGGTTTTCAAGAAGAGATTGGACAACTTTTCGTTCAGAATGGGTATAGGGTCTCCTGCCTGAGCAGGAGGTTGGACTAGATCTCCAAGGTCCCTTCCAACTCTGTTATTCTGTTATCAAAGTGTCACCTGGCGCAGGAGGTGAGACCAAAGCGTAAAGACCCAGAGGGTTTCAGGGGACATAAAATGAGATCTTCAATCTTCCACCCTACAATCTCAGCTATTCTACTGCAGTCACATTGGTTTTTTTTTTTAATAAAGACCAAACATGCTGGAGGCTCTTAAAGGGAATGTTACTTTAAAAGCAAAAATCTATGAACCATCTAGATTATTTACTCATTGTATTTTATGCATGCCTTCCTTCCTCCCCAGGTTTTTAACAGAATAAAAGGATTTCTAAATAGGGAAGAGATACAGCTAAAGGGAAGACATACTTCTCCCGCTGATGTGGCATTTTATATTGTGGTACTAGCACGCTATGAATTAATATTATTATGGCTAGCATAATAATATTGGCAATGAAAAAATGCATCCAGTTTCCTGTTTTGATAAATGGAGAGACATTTGTCAGCATCTGAGATCCTCACGCAGCGGAAAGGTATCTGTCTTTCTCTTAACAGCTTCCATCTCCATTTTATGATATATTTTAAACTTCTAAAAATTCTAACAATTACAGCAAGTGAGCTCCCGTACATCTGGCAGAAAACTGGGAACAGCCGAGTACAGAGAAGACCTGGTACACTTAAGAGCATAATTATTTATCTTCTAATCCTGGAGAGTTTGAGAGGTCTTTAGTGCTCTCTGAGCTTGGTAAGTTTTATCGCAGATGTTTCATTACCAAACTAGGTAACATCATCAGTGCCAGAAAGGAATGGGGTTAAGAGGAGGAGGAGGAGGAGGAGCAGGAGGAGGAGGCAAAGGACTGTGGGGTCCTTGGTGCTCTCTGAGCTTGGTTGTTTTGTCGCAGACCAGACATTTCATTACCAAACTAGGTAACATCATCAGTGCTAGTGCTCCAGCACTGATGATGTTACTTAGTTTGGGTAATGAAACGTTTGCAAGAAAACAACCAAGTTTGGCAGGACTTTGGCAGGTAACTTGGTGCCCCCCGGAGATTACTATGGATCCCTTCATTAAAGAGTCTAAAAACCGTTTCGTTAGTGTCTAAGAACTTTCCCATTATAATTGTATAAAGGCCCGAGTCATATTTCCATTTCAGAAAAAAAAAATGGATCAGCAATGAATTATCTTAAGTGGTTAGAAACTGACATATCAGAAAGCAGAAATCCAGTTTGTTTCTGTTCCCCTATCTTTTTTAATCGGAAAATTAATGTCACAAGTTTTTATATCATGTTATGGTTTCATAAATATCTTGCAACGAAGAATTCTACAATTTCCACTAGAATCCTTCACAACTTTCTCCAAATGCATTTCACTTTCTCCAGAATGTGTTCCTAATTATTTTTCCCATAGCATATATAAAGTAAAAATAAAGCTGATCTGGAGAAATATATGAACTTTATAGGACAACATTTTTGAAATGTCAAAATAAAATGAGGGGATGGAATCAGATAAGTGTAAATAAAATGAGGGGATGGAATCAGATAAGTGTATAGTCCAACCCTCACACAATTACAGTTCCCAAAAGCCAATAAGTCTCTTACCACAAATGTCCTATAGCCTCTTAAGACTGTGCACTTTTAGAATTAAGCCAGGGTCAAAAATAGTTCCTAAGTCTATTTTTCTACCATTACTATTACTACTACTCTAGAATTCCTACTGTAATACTGCTAGAACTAACGAGAAATTTCCTGACAGTTAAACAATTAATTAGTGAAACGACTTGCCTCCAAAAGTTGTGAGTGCTCCAACACTGGAGGTTTTTAAGAAGCGATTGGACAACCATTTGTCTGAAATAGTATAGGGTTTCCTGCTTGAGCAGGGGGTTGGACTAGAAGACCTCCAAGGTCCCTTCCAACTTTGTTATTCTGTTGGTCTGATGTTTTGTTAATAGCTAAAAATCACCGATACACAGGGGGGGAAATGCAGAATAAACCCTAAAATAGGCTTAGTAACGCCTAGGTTTCTTTCAAGAAGTTTTCAGATTTTTTTTCTATATATACATGATAAGGCTTCGTTGTATATAGGCTGTTGCCCTGCTGACTGGCATACTTGTCACCTTCCAGAAACTTTTGAGTGTGAATCTCGGCCATCAAAGCTTGTCCACTCTAGTATTCACCAAAGACTGTCCCGGAGCTGCTTTCTTTCATCCTCCATGTTGCATCAGAGACATTTTTTCTTGGAAAGTGGGGCGGAGATTTGTAAGTTTGGCGTGCTAAATTCACTGCTGTTCCCACTGCTAGTGTTGTGCAAGCCCAGACGAGCCAGAGAGTGCAAGAGCGTTTGTTGGTGTCCCTGAGACAGTGGGTGGTGGGTCTCACCCATGTTACTCGTCAGGCCGTTCGACATCAGGAAGTGGGTGATGGAATTGCAGTGAGTCAACTTCTCTTCCCAAAGCTGCTCATAGAGTTCCTGGATTTCGTGTTCCATGTGTTTGTTCAGCAACGAGTTAGAAAGGGGCTCCTTATGGGGAACCACGCTGCTCTCCCCAACCTCATCCCCATGCCCCAATTTTAGCACCCTGGGTTTCTGTAATGGAAAGGGAGCATCTAAGGGGATATCGGTGGACAAGAGCACAGGTCCAGGCAATTCATTGTAAGTCTGGTCCACGGTACGATCTGAATCACGTGTATGGTCAGCGATGTGATCTCCTCCGATATGCAGATCAGGATAATTCTGATAAAGGCTTTGGCTTGACCAAGACCGGTACAGATCCAGCTCTTTTCCACCGTACTCCTCTTGAATCGGTATGCGCTGAGGGGCGGATAGAGGTGTTTTGTGGGTTTTGTTTCTGGGTACATCTTGACCAGGGATCTGTTGATGACCTTTTAGATCCATGTTACCGCCATGAACCTCCGCCATCTTCTCAGCTGCTGCCTGATCGGATTCCATAAAGAACTGTTCATTATCATCCATGTTTGCAAACTGGCTTTGCCAAGTTTCCTGCCCAACAGGTTTCAGCACCTGGCCTTGACGAGAGTCAAAAGGCTCACCTTTATAGGCAAAGACAGATATGAAGCTTTCTGCCAGCATGGTTGGTCAGAATACGAATCTTGAAAAGACTACACAGAGTAAATGCCTTTAAAAAACAGAGAAGTTATTTAGAGAAGGAAAGAGAAAACACATTCTGGTGTTTAATTCATTGAGATTTGCTCCTTGGTTAATATAACAGCAACATATCCTCAGCCTTCTTCAAACTGAGATCTTCCTGGTTTATTGGATTCCAGAATTCCCACATTAGTATGGTCAATATGTAGGAATTCTGGTATTTATAATCTAAAACCTCTGGAAAGCGTCTCTTACAGCGCTTAAATTTTTGCTCTTCCTTTCTGCACTGCCCTCATGCTAAGCAAAATATATTCTAGAATCCCATTAATTTGGCAAGGCATTACCAAACACCAAGAAGGTAAGAAGGTACATTAAAGAACCAGGATCTAATCTAAGTCATCCAGAAAAAACACTACAGACCTACGGTACTCAGTTTCTCCACAAACATGGTTTGTAGCTAAGCAAGCAAATGAAAAAGTATTGGCCTGTGGATATTGACTCCTAGTTCATAATTGGCTGAGATCATACATTCTAAGCCATGAACTATGGTTTGCAGATCATAATGGTTGGATTCACACCACATGGTACACCCTACGCATGAAGGATTTGTTCACAAATTGGATCACAATTTGCTTAGCTAGAAGGGTGAAAACACTTACAAAGATCTTTGCTTTGCTTTAGCTCAATGCATTCTGTGAATCCATGTTATGATTTGTAGATTGTATTTTACTTATTATTAGTCAATCACACAGACACCCATCTGACTGCAGCTTGCTCAAGGAAAGCTGATTAAGGAAGTCGTGTTGGTGCAATGTGTATGATGTTTAGCCTCTGATTCATTTTCCTTAGCTGTGTTCCTACTGCACATATACATCTTTCTTCTTCTTTTAAAAGAAATTAGAAAGTTGGTACATTAATTTCTTTTGTCAGCAAAACATATAAGTCAGGCAAATTACAGTTTCTTCTTTAGAAGAGAAGAGGTTGAACTCTGGGGTCCTTGTGCTCTCTCAACTTGATCGTTTTCTTGCAGACGTTTCATTTCCAAACTAGCTAACATCATCAATGCTAGAAGGAAGTGGGGATATGCTCTCTTTTTATATATTAGTGGTTTGCACTGTCAAAAAACCAAATAGGAAACAAAAAGTCGAAGACACTTTCCCACCAACAATCAACACCCAGATAAGGACAGATTATCACCAAGATTAATACTAGACCAACAAACATGAAATAAACAATACTTCAGTCAAGTAACTACTCACTCAGACAAACAAACAATAAACAGCCTAATCAAGGAATCACCAAGAACACTCCCACCGACATGGACAGGGCAAGCTATTTGTATATAAAAAGAGAGCAAATCTCACTCCCTTCAGCATTGATGGTGTTACCTAGTTTGGTAAGGAACAATCTGTAAGAAAACAACCAAGTTCAGAGATCACCAAGGACCCCACCGTTTCTTCTTTGCTTTAATAATTTTCCTTCAAGTATTTATGAAAGGAGGCCAAATGTGTCCATTCAGTCCAGAATTGCTCTGAGGGGCAGCATATACATTTGACAAATTATTATTAATTAACTCTCACAACTAATTTATTGTGATTCTCATTTCTCAAAAAGAAAAAGCTTAACAGGAAATTGTGCTTGAGCATATGAGCCTCACCCAAACCATGTCCCGGGTCCATAACAGTGGTAAACCTAAGTGTTTCTCAACCCTGGTCAAACGTTTCTCAACTTGGTGCCCTGTTCTGAAATCAGATTTGAAGGATCCCCAAGTTGTGCGAAGTCCTGCAAGTTAAACAACCGCAATGAAATATTTTTCCATGCCCAGTTTTATACACAGCCTACTCTTCCGATCCTAGGTGGCTTAAAATAAAATTAAAAGAAAAAACTCTTAATGAAAGTATAGAAACATCTATAACATTAATAAGTATTTTTTTCTAAATATTAGAATCTATAAATAAACATTTAGCTGCCATAAAAACAAGTTGGAAGGGTCTCTTGAAGAGGATTATTTTTGGTCAGCTTCTGAAACATCATCAGGATGGGGCCAGACTAAACTTGGAGGGGATAATACTGTAGTCCAGAGGGAGAGGACTGAAATTTTCCCCGTTTTGATTCAAGATGAGTACTGAATATTCTCTATTACACTGTGTAGGTTGGGCAGATTCTATATAATCTGTCCTGAATTTACCCGTGGTCCAAGCGATAAAGCCATATACTATAGGACAAGTCATCACTAAAATATTACAGGAAATTCTACACTATTGTCTGATGGCAAAAAGATCTCTCAGGATAAAAGAACAGGTAAACAGGAGGAGGCAGTGTGCAGAAGTAGATTTTGTACAATATTAAGATAATATAATCCAACAAGGTATGACAGTTGGAATATGAATGGCTTAGTAGGAGTATGATTTTCAGAGAAGCTTAGATTTATGTTTGTCATCGACCCTTTTTTGCATCCATGTGATACTGCCAGTATATATTACATTGCAAATAATATTTTTAAAAAAGATTGTAAAACGTTCATTCCAAAATATTACTGATACTTGCAAATCTTACCACGAACTACATTAAGCAATTAGATCTCAAAATGTCATAGTTTTGAGCCATCCCAAGGTGGCCCCTTCAATAAAACATATTCCCAGTTACACTTTTATTTGTTTATTTGTATTTATTTATTAAATGCATATGCTGCCCTACTCACTAGTGAGCAATTCTGAGAGGCTTACAACAAATGCCCTGGACTGTAGCCTTAATATATTTAAAAGTATATATATAAAAGTTAATCTTCCAGTGTTTGCAAAGAACATACCTTTGCTGGTTACATGCTAGGTGGGATCAAATAGGAAAACAGCCACAAAACAGAGACAAGGATGATTCTTTTCTGAACTTTTTTTCAAAGATTGCCCAGATGTGGTACTCTCAACAAGCCATGGTTTAATCTCTGGGATTCTGCAATGTTCACGCATTTAACACCAAGTCACTTCCAGTGAGGGGGAAAAAGAAACCCTCTGTGGTCACCCCTCCTGCGATAGTCAATCCAAAAAAGGATCTGACTTTTAAAATCTATATTGTGTAACGAGGCAGATAGCGCTGTTCTCTTGTGACTGGTAGGTTTTGCAGAACTGCTTTGGAAAGAGGAAGAATGACTTAATTAGGAAAGTGAAAATGTAAATTGTTCCCAGGCAGAGGTCTTTTCGCAGGACGCACAGAACAGGCTGAATCTTGGAATTATTATAATGTGTGATAGGAGGATGGAGAAGGAAAATATTATAGACCGTCAGGATGAATTTCCACATTTCTTGCAGATCTTTCGCTTGGCCCATTCTAGTTCTCACCTGAATTATTCTCATGACAGAGTTAGCAGAATAATAGAGTTGGCAGGGACTTAGGAGGTCAGTCAATCAGAACAGAGCTGGAAGGGACCTTCAAGATCTTCTAGTCAAACCCCCTGCTCAGGCAGGAGAACCTATACCATTTCAGACAAATGGTTGTCCAATCTCTTCTTAAAAACCTCCAGTGATGGAGAACTTGCCACAACTTCTGAAGGCAAGCCGTTCCACTGATTAATTATTCTTACCATCAGGAAATTTTTCCTTGATAAGCTTCCATCTGTTACTTCTTGTCCTGCCTTCAGGTGCTTTGGAGAATAAGTCCACCCCGCTCTCTCTCTGATAGCTCCTCAGATATTGGCAGACAGCTACCATGTTATTCCTAGTCCTTTTCTGTTAGACTACACGTACCGTTCCTACAACAATTCATCGTATGTTTTAGCTTTGTTGCTCTTCTCTGCACTCTTTCTAGAGCAGGGGTGTCAAACTCGCAACGTCACGTGACGTGTCACGACGTATCATAACTTTCTTTCCATTGCCAGCAATGGGGTGGGCGTGGTTTCGCCATGACGCATCCAGCCCGCGGGCCGGCAGTTTGACACCCGTTCTAGAGTCTCGACATATTTTTGTATTATGTTGATGCAGTATTCCAAGTGGTTTTACCTGTAGAATATACCACCTTAGTTATAGCTCACTATTTTGTTTATCATGGTTCAATACCAGGTTTACTATAACAAATCATGGTTTCCTAGAGTTACAGGCATTTTTTCTGCTAAAGAAACCCAGCAATTGGAAAGAATTTTCTTTGGACACATAGCTAGGAAAGTTTCAGTTATCTCCATGGGTAGGTTTATTCGTTTCGTCTGGACATGCATAAGGACTCCAAGCAAAGCAGCACTATTTGTGTACTTCATGCAAGTATGAGATTACGACTTGGGTGTTCAGGGTCAGTATCTGACCTGGTTGACACACCTTGTTGAGGCACAATTTAATCAGGTTATAATAGCTAACCAAGCCACAGTGGTTCCCACCTAATGCTACCTCATTCTGGATGGATTTCATGGGTGACTCCCAGCCCAGAAGCAAATCAACCATCTTAGAGGTCAGTGTTATTTGTGAACCAGATTCTGAGTCTCTCCCTTGAGTTCCCAGGGCTGTCATGACCATAAAATGGAATGGCTAAAGAAGAATAGCAGAATAACAGAGTTGGAAGGGACTTTCAAGGTCTTCTAGTCCAACCCCTCCTCAAGCAGGAGACCCTATAGCATTCCAGACAAATGGCTGTCCAATCTCTTCTTTAAAACCTCCAGTGATGAAGCACCCACAACCTCTGGAGGCAACATTCCTTTGAAACAGGCAAGATTTCAACTCAGCAGTAAGATTCAATGAAAGAATGACTCAAACTTGAACTGGAGAGTTGTTACGGAGACCAAAATCTTGTCGTGAAGGATTAAACAAGAGCACATTAGTTAGAGCAGATGCTCTCTGAATCAAGCTTGACTCTTGCATACATTCATACAGAATGCAGAGTTGGAAGGGACCTTGGAGGTCTTCTAGTCCAACCTCCTACCCAAGCAGGAGACCCTATAGCATTCCAGACAAGTGGCCGTCCAATCTCTTCTTAAAAACCTGCAGTGATGGGGCACCCACAACTGCTGGAGGCAGAAGGATCTTCCTAGAGATCCTTCAGAGACAGAACAGGCGGTCAAGATGACAAACACAAAGACACGTCTTGACTCCCCCGCCCCTGAATCCCAGATCTTCTGCACCCTCCTGCATTGCCCAGAACTCCCAGCCAGTCTCGGTGCTGTACTCCACCTCCCATCATTCCCTTCTGGCTGGCCGGGTTGCGCAGGTATCGCAACACAACCCATCTTAAAGGTCGACAAAGAAAGAAAAAAAGTCTCATTTCCGGCTGATGGTTTTTCCAGGCGCGTTGCCCGATCGCCGCAGTTCCCCGCCGGCCCGCAAGGGGCGCAGAAGAGCAATAACCAGGGAAAAGAGAGACCCGGCTGGGAGAAGGGGGAGGGCTGTTCTTTGAGTGGCAGCGCGAGTGACCATTCTGAACGCGCGAGCCTTGCTGGTGGTTGTGTTCCCATAGCAACGGCGGGCCCCGCGGGAGCATGGCCGCCATTCGGGTGTATTACACCAGCGTGACGGGCTCCAGGGAGGTGAGGGGCGGCGTGGGGGGCTGCCGCGCCCGAGAGACCCTGGCAAGCCGAGCTGCTCGGGAGGGCGAGCCGCCCCGAGCCCTTCTGCAACCCGTCGCCCTCCGGGGGTGCCGACACTGCAGAGCTCATCATCCCCAGCGCCTTCCTTGTGGTTGGGATTGCAGGTCCCCTCTCCCTCCAGAGACGTGGGGACCACAAATCCAGTCATCCCCAGCGCCTTACGCCTGCCTGGGAACCGCAAGCCCCGTCCGGTGCCCGTCGGATCACAGCTCCCATTATGCCCAGCCAACCCAGCGCTGCCCGGGGGCTCTCAGAACTACAAGCTCCTCCCGAGATTCTGGGATCCCAACTCCCATCGCGCGCTCTGTGTTGCAGCCACAGCCGCCACCTCTTCTCCAGACTCTGGGATCACACCTCCCATCACTCCCTGCCAACCAAGCATCCCTTGTGTGTCTTGGAACTACAAACTCCAGGACCCTTCCAGAGATTCTTGGATCACAGCTCCCATCACTCCCAGCCACCCTAGCATCCCTTGTGTGTCTCAGTACAAGCTCCAGGACCCTTCCAGAGACTCTTGGATCCCAGCTCCCATCGCTCCCAGCCACCCTAGCATCCCTTGTGTGTCTCAGTACAAGCTCCAGGACCCTTCCAGAGACTCTTGGATCACAGCTCCCATCGCTCCCAGCCACCCTAGCATCCCTTGTGTGTCTCAGTACAAGCTCCAGGACCCTTCCAGAGACTCTTGGATCACAGCTCCCATCTCCCCCAGCCAACCCAGCACCCTCATTGGATTTTGAAGTACAACCCCTAAACCCTCTCCAGAGACCACAACTGCCATCAGCTGTGGCACTAGGCTAGGAAAGGCTCATCCAGGGCATCCTCTGATGCAGGGGTCTTCAAACTTGGCAACTCTAAGACGTGTGGATTTCAACTCCCAGAATTCCTCAGCCAGCCCTGGCTGGCTGAGGAATTCTGGGAGTTGAAGTCCACAAGTCTTACAGTTGCCAAGCTTGAAGACCACTGCTCTGATGAGATGCAGTATCCTGAGTAGGGGGTGAGAGTCGGGGAACGTGATCCCCCAGGCAAGCTGTTTTGAGCTCAAAATATCAATGAAAGGCTTGCAATGAGATCAAGATTAAGTAAGCGTTCTGAAAGGCACAAACCTGAGTCTGCAGGGGTGCCTGGAGAACGGGCTCCAGGTCCTTCCCTCGGCTTTTTTGAAGCTTTGCAATAGTGGCGAATATCTGTAGCTCGGATGTAGGACAGAGTGAAGATTTATTCATGAAGAACACTAAACCGCTAAACCCCGCTAAAGATATTACCTAGCCTGGTAGCGAAACGTTCAGAAACTGACCACAGAACCTTCACCATATTCTTTGGAGCTGCTGAGAATGGGGATGAGGCAGATCTACTTCATCCACGATGGTTTGCCATGCCTGACTTCATTCTCAAGCCTTGATTGACAAAGAGGGCAAACCCCACTTCCTCCTAGCACTGATGATGTTACCTAGTTGGGTAGTGAAATGTCTACAAGAAAACAACCAAGTTCAGAGATCACCAAGGACCCCACAATTCAACTCCCGAGATTACAAATACGCTCTTCTGAAATACTCATCCTCATTGGAACCTTCTCCTGTGCAAACCCCACTGAAATGGGGCAGGCAGCATCAATGCTGGAAGAGAGCAAACCCCACTCCCTTGTAGCACTGATGATGTTACCTAGTTGGATATTGAAATGTTTTTAAGGAAACAACCGAACTTGGAGAGCACCAAGAGCTCTACAATGTTCAAACCTGAGCCACAAATATTCTCTTCTGTTGGAACTTGGATTGACGATTCAAGAGTGCCTGTGCATCTATATATCTGACACATTTCATCTGCCGCCTCAGTTCTTAAGGACTCTAGGCAGTTTACAGATTTAAACAAGTGCAAGTTGTGCTACGTTTTTAATATAAAAATACATCTTATTCTATAATTCTACACCATCTTCCATCTGCTAGAAGCAGAAATAATTCCTAATACAGGCATTCAGTTCAAGGCACGTTTTTTTAACATTCAAAAACTGCCACTCTTAAAAATGGAAACACACAAAATAGGGCTCAAAATAAATTAGTTTCAGAAGAATCAGTAGAAATAGTACTACAAGAAAGCTGTGCCAAGACTAAAATATCAAAATCTGCAGCTGGCAGTAGTAGTATACAGGGATGGGCAGACTTTTTAAAAGATATTTCTGCACAAGTTTAAAAAAAAATACTAATTACTTGTCTGGATTCTTTCTTGTTCCTGTAGCATAAGGATCCATAAGAAATTTGTAAGTTCAAATTTACTTAAGGAAACATGCTGGGAATTGTAACCTATATGTGGCTTTGTTAATAGATGCACCCTTGTTCTCCACCCTGCTATCATACTTTTAATTTAAAAACGAATCCATTGTGAGGGGTCCTTGGTGCTCTCTGAGCTTGCTTGTTTTCTTGCAGATGTTTCATTACCCTAAATAGATAATATCATCAGAATCCATTGTGATTTAAACAGTGATTTTACCTTGGCAGAGGGCAGGAAGGAGAGAAATGCAAAATTACTAAAATAATAGGGGTGGGGAATTTGGGTGGAGGGAGGGAACCTGTATTTAAGGACTTTGCTCAAAAGTGGGCATGAACCCTGAGGAAGCTGCACCTTTAGCCCCAAGCTAAAGTCATCCATTTTGGAACTAAATCTTTTTAATATAAAGTTAGCTTCCAGCACTTCTAACTAAAACCCGCAGTCCTAAGCAGAGAACTAGGGCAATCCCATGATAACCCCTGGATTTGAAGTGTAAGAGATGCTCTCCGATCTCGGACACCGCAAAATCTCTACCAAATCTGTCGGTATCTATCTAGGTGAAGCAGAGGCAGTCTGAGGTGCTTCGTATTCTGGATGGGAACCGCATGAAGTACCAGTTGGTGGATGTCTCCCTCAGTGAAAGTTTGCTGCAAGAGATGAGGGACCAAGTTGGCAAAGCTGATGCAGTCCCACCCCAGATTTTTAATGGAGACGAGTATTGCGGGGTAAGAAAAACCAGACTGGGGGAGGCAACCAAATTATGGATTCGGTTATAATGGCTGGAAAACAAGTTGGACGGCACCAACTGAAGGTGAATAAAAGCAGAGTTATTCAAAACGTATTTGGGGTGGGAATATAATGTCTTACCCTTCCCTCCCCCGCCCCAAAAAGGAAAATTCTGGAATTTATTCACTTCCTTCCATTCTTGCTTTTTTTCTTCCCTCATTGGCACCATCTCCAGCTTGTTTCTTCAAACATCAGAATCAGCCCCAGCACAGGTTACATGTTGACTATCCTATTATTTTCAAATGGGAAAGGGGGGGAGCGGAAGGATAGGGAAAGTACAGCGTGTGAACTACGTGACATTAATGAGCTCTTATTTAGTAATCCAAAGTGCACAAAACAACCAATGTTCCCATTTTTAGGGCTGACCTGCCAATCAGATTTGCAGAACAAACAGAAAGGATAGCTGTTGTTGGTTTTTGATTGGAAAATATTCTCGTTTGTTGTATGTAGTGGAAATCATATTTTTACCATCTTATGAAAAAAGAAAAAGTTTGTCCCACCCCAAGAACTTTCTTTTCTGCTTTCTCCTTCCAACAATCCAAATCAGCAAATAAAGGTTGATAAAGAGTTCTCGGACTATGGTAACCTATAATATCGTTTCGTTCAGTTTAGCATGTTCTGTGAATCTCCTTGTTAACAAATCATGGTTTAATGTGATGTGTGCAGTCAGTGAGTGATTGGCATAATCCAGTAATCTTAGGAATGGAATGGCTATTTGAATCCAGGAGGATCAGATTCAAGTTCAGCAGTGACAGCATTCTGAAGAACAGTGACGTCCAGCTGAATGTGACTTTCACTCCTGATTAACGTCTCCCTTTTGTATTCGTTTTAGGACTTTGATATGCTGTATGAAGCAACTGAAAATGAAGAAGTTAAGAAATTCCTTAAGGTAGCAGCTGTGGATAGAGTGGCAAAAAACGTGGCAACGATTTGAAGATGTTGCTTTACATAGGTGTTCAATGCTTAAAGCATTTTTTTTTTTAAAAAAAAAAAGGTTTAAATAAAACAGGAATTTTGTATATCAAAGAAATTCAACTCCCTATGAAAGACATGGGACTTGCAAAAAATAGTGTCCGCTGTGTCAGCTTTTTGTACAAGGTTTACTATGAGGACAAGGCAGTAACACCTTTCTCTGATAGCAGAACACAAAAAGTGAGCCACCACCTTGTAGTAGGTGAGTGGACACACAATTAAACATTTACTTGAAATCTCCTACCAGATAGAAAGATTTAGAACGCCAGCGTGAAAGACCAAATGAAATCTTAACTAGCTTTTGAAGTTGTGGCTTTGGATACCGATATTATCTGGATGAATACAATAATAAAAGTGAAGTTACTCGGAGCTGTTCTGTCTCCTTTAAGCACATAATTCAGATATCCTGCAAATGCATGTGTTGCCTTTAGGTTGAATCAATCCTTGAATTGATTTGGAAGCAGGTTTTTTTTTTCCCCCCAAATATTTTTTGTAAAGGCATTTCTGTTCTGTAAAACCCAAAAACATACTGATAAATTCCCTTTAGTTTTCAATAGTCCCCTTTTCTGTTGACTTTTATAACCTTAGTTACCTACGGGAAGTTATTGAAGATAATGTTCAAAGTATGAAGAGGATTCCTAGGCATTCAAAAGCTGGTGATCGCCCTACCTGAAGCGAAAGTAGCAATTAAAAATAACAATGATTATTTTGAGTGTAAAAATAGAAAACATTTATTATGAAATCGCACATCGTTATAACAGAAAACAGCCAGGTGAAGAGAGGATGTGCAGCTTTTGTTATAGATTTCGGGAATAGGAAGCTGGTACAATGTCCTCATGGCCACGATTAAGCCCAAAGTAACAGACAAAAGTGGAAAAAAATCTATTAAAAAATGTGTGATTCCTATTAAATCCTTTTTAAAAAAAAGATTTCTGATTGAACTTTCCTAATTCACAGCCCGCAGCAATCATGAAATAGGGAAAAGAAGGGGTTTTGAGAAGTTAATTGTGAACCGCTGCCAGTTAGGAAAAGGAACAGGACTGCCAGCCAGAGAGACTCAAATGCAGGGATATTATGAGAGAAAAGCTGAAGTCATGAAAGAATGCCAATAGGCCAGAAGGTGAGTAATCAAAGGCCTGAAGAAGAACTAGGGACAGTGATGGCGAACCTCTTAGAGACCGAGTGCCCAAAAATTGGCCCCGCCCCTGCTCCACCCCCTGCCCCGCCCCCGTTCCACCTCCACCCTGCCTGCCCGCAGGGCCACTCATCGCCTCCAGGGCCCGTCGCAGATTGCCCAGCAGCGCCATGGCAGCCACACCCTCTGCCCGCGCCCCGCAGCATCAACTGCGCGATGGGGTGTGAGGGCAGAGTCTTGTCTACGCTGCCTGGCTGCCATGTCCTTGGCTGCACTGCTCCGCGTGGGCCATGCTTGGTGGTGACTGTTCTCCAGGAGGGCTGCTGGTGAGGAGGGGGTCACGGGGAGGCAAGGCTAGGGCAACGGCACGTGTGCCCACAGAGAGAGCTCCGAGTGCCACCTCTGGCACCCGTGCCATAGCTTCGCCACCACTGAACTAGGAGAAGCCAGCAACAGCAGGCCACTAGCGCCATTCAGAGTTGCAAGATGCCCTAAGGAGCAAGGAGCCCTGGTGGTGCAGTGGTTAGAATGCAGGATTGCAGGCTAACACTGCCCACAACCTGGAGTTCGATCCTGGTGGGGCTCAAGCCTTCCATCCTTCTGAGGTTGGTAAAATGAGGATGACCCAGGTTGTTGGGGGCCATAGGCTGACTCTCTAAACCGCTCAGAGTGTGCTGCTATGGGACGGTAGATAAGCCTAATGTCATTGTTAACTACCACAACTCCACAACTAGCAGGCCAAGCAATGGCACTAGTTCAGGATAGCAGACAAAACAAAAGGACAACTGCTAAGGATAACAGGCTCCTGGGAATGACAATCAAGCCAAAACCACAAGGCTCACCGAGTAGGTTTTTTTAAGAGGAAAAGGCCATTGGTTGTAGAGCAAGGATGGGCAACTCTGGCAACTTTACGACCTGTGGACTTCAACTCCCAAAATTCCTAGGAGTTGGGAGTCCACAGGTTGTAAAGTTGTCAGAGTTGCCCACCCCTGTCGCAGAGTATAAAAAATACAGAAGAAAAGATATATCACAGAGGACATCCTACAAAGATGGGCTTACAGGGTAAGTATAATAACAAGAGACTGCTTATAAAAGAAAATAGAACATAACAAATTTGAGTTACAGTATATTCATTTAATGCAAAATTAATGAGATTTGAGCATAGGATTGCTCCAACAGGAATATGAAATAAAACATTAGACTATAGGCGATAAGATGGAATAGGTTGTCTAACATAGGCTTTCCAATAGCAATGAATTAGGAACACAAGGTATATTTAGATCAATATATTTGAGTGAAAAACTTTAATTTTGGGAACCGTTTTTGGGCACTGGATACAAGATTACAGGATACACTGTCTGAATTTCTTACCATCAAATACCATCTCAAACCTGCAGGCTATTTTCTATCCAATCTGAGCCCAGAACCAGGAACAACTAAGAATGATCATTGGTGCAAAAGCATATAATATGAACTACGCAGAGATGGTCCTCTTTTCTTTTGGAACCCAGAACTTGTAAAACCAGACATTCTACATTAGCATTTCTCAACCTTGGCAAATTTAAGTTGGTGGACTTCAACTCCCAGAATTCCCCAGCCATGATGTGGAATTCTGGGAGTTAAAACATCTGCCCATCTTAAAGTTGCCAAGGTTGAGAAACATTGCTCTACACACTGCAGATTTCCAAAGAAAAACACCATACTAAACATTTTCCAGAACACAACACAGGTCAAGCTGTCATACAAAAGAGAAGCAGTGACGGTACTTTGACTCTCAAAGGCCATGAAAGCCAACACAGATAAAATCATGTAGACATTACGAAGTTAGCCAAGTCCTACAGAACTTGGATTCTGGAAGGAACCATGTTAACTGGTAGGAATCTTAGGTTAAAAAAAACTCATGTTGGTTTGTGTATTTATCTGCATGTAAGCGGGTAAAGGAATATTTGGATGGAGTCATCTACATTAACATTGGTCCTCCACATGGGCCAAGAGTACCACGTCCATGAGATAAAAAGGCAACATACATCTATCTATCTGTGGGCTTCCTGGGGTTCCCTGAGCTTGATTATCTGATTGCATATGATTTGTTACCTGACTAAATAACATCATCAATACTCCTCTTTTATATAGCTTGCCCTGCCAATGTGGCTGGGGGTGTGATTTCCCCCTTGGTACTTCCTTGATTAGGATAATATTTTCTGCTTGATTGTTTCTCTGGTGTGAATCCCTGCTTATCTAGTTCTTGGCTGTTGAAGGGGAAGTATTAATCAAAGAACTGCCAAGACTGGCAGGGCAAGTTGCTGTATCTAAACAGAAAGCAAACCCCAGACTCATTCTCAGTGATGATGTTACCTAGTTGGGTAAGGAAACATCTGCAAAGCAAACAGCCAAGCTCAGAGAGCACCAAGGACTCCACAATTCAACCCTGAGCTATATATATATATTCCCTTCTATTGGATATATCTATCTTGATATAATTTGATTAAGGCTTTGAGATTCAGTTGCATTTCTACATCTTTCCAAATCCATAGGAGGGAGACACACATATTTTTCAGTGTTATTTGTAACTACTATATTTCTTGGCGCGGGGTTCTTTGATCATTGTTGCACATAGTGAAAATACTAGGAGTTTGACAAACTGCTAAAGGTAACTTCACAGCATTGCATAACCAGATTGGAAAAAACCAGCTGAACTTCCTGTATCACGGAGACCATACAAGTTTCATTTCTGGAAATGACTTTGATTCAGCTTTATTTCATATTGGACCCTTGATTTTAATATATTTCATCTTACACAGAAACATTTTACAAACTTAACGTGTCAAACTAAGTTTTATTCTAATTCATAATTACTTGAACTTGTTTTTTAATTTAAAAAAAAAGTATTTTGGCCCCATATTACATTTGCTTCACATTTTAGAGAAAAAAACTATTTTGTTGTTTTCATAAATCCGGAGGGTTAGAAATGCACATTTTACTAAGACTGCAAAAAAAAAAAAAAAATCTTACCTTTCCCTAAGACAGTTATTGTGTTTTGATCAACCCTGATAAATCCTGCCCTTATTCCATCAATGAGACTCCAATGGCATCAATCTATGCTACAAGATAACAAAAGAACAAGTCTACAAATATCCTAATCACAGCAAGTAATTGCAACTACAACTATGCTTCATTGCAACTTTTAGAAATAACCATTAAAAGAAAAGTCAACTTCAGGCCATCTTATTTTTCATTTCAGTTTTCGAAGCAGTAGAGGCACTGGGGTTTATTAATAAACATTTTTGCAGCTAGATTTTTCTCTGCATCTGCAAGTATAATTATAGTTCTGTGTTGCAGAGAGCAAAAATACAATGCTTTTGTTAAGTTTACAAAAAAAGGGGGGGGATGGCGGTGAGGACTTTTGTGCAATTGCCAGGGAATAAATCATATCCATTGCAAGAGTCAAAATTCAATCAAGGGTTTCTAGAAGCTCCATTTAATTTCTTTCTCTCTCAATTGTGGCACATTTGTTATTTATTATTATCATTCATAATGATAATACTATTTGGTGTGGCTTCCTGTTAATCCTATATGGCAGAATATTGTAGAGAGCAACCAGTAATTTTGGGGAAAACAACAAAACCTTTGTTTTTTTTTTCCTCCAAGTGCCTTGGGTTTTGCTATCGTAAAGGGGAAAAGCTGCAGAATTTTCTCTTTGCAGAAATGTTAAGGCTTGAGGCTGGGAGGAAGGAAGGAAGGATTCACACCTCTTGTTTTGCTTGTGCTTCTGCTTCCTGGAAAGACAATGAGTGAAATGTTAGCTGGAGGGGTATTTTTAATAAATAAAATAAAAGACATACCCACAATTTGGTCACATGTATTACTTTCAATAGCTGTTGGAGCAGGACAAGACCAAATAAACGGTGTGGACTTTGACAAACTATAAACTGGCAACATCCCAAACAAATTCTTCCTGTTTTAACAATGCAATCCACGTTTTTATTTTGGTCATAGATCAGCTTAAAAGAGAAGGAAGAAAAATTACATCCGTTTCAGTAAAACCACTGAAGCTTTTAAGAGGAAAAGAAAGATAATAAAAAGCTAGGATGCTTAATGCAATATTATATATTGGAACAGTAAACTATTTCTCTATTAAAAAATTCTTAATATTCATCCTACGACTAAAGGGGCAGTCTCCGAATAGGGATGTAAAAAAAAAAAAGATGAAGATAAAATAAACAAGGAAGCTCATCAGCCTTAAAAATAAAGTTTATCCATGCTCAGCATACCTGAGTATCTTTTTGAAAATTTTAACTGCTGCCAGAGAAAACCTAGCACTATTTCATGTAATAAATAGTTCCTTCTCTGAGAGCAGAAATCAAGAAAAAAGCTCTCATGATATCTTCTACCACGTGTCACTACAGGAAGAATGAATGTTTCTCGACTACACAGGTAATAGAGGCAGTGCCAAACCACATGCATGTTGGTCTCATTAGGGTTTGTGCTACATGGATACTGAATGCTCTATGGACCCAATTCTGAGCATTTCACCCTCGGCTGAAGAAAGAGACAAGAGAGGAAATAAACTCAAAACGTAACACTTGCATTTAGACTTTCAAAGCACAGGAAACCATCTTCAAGCAACTGTGGCAATACTTACCTTTGAACCAGGTGGGGCAGTCAGGCCTAGAAAAGCATAGACGGCATTATTCTCTCTAGCTTCAAAGAAAGCGTCATAATCCTTTGTGATGGGGTGGGAGAAAGAAAGAAAAATTAGTACAGTCTATACTTAGAGCCTTTAGGAACCAATTTGAAATAGTTGATCTTTGGGGGAAAGGAACTCATAGAGAATGTTTCATGAAGATCCATCATGCCTGTTTATAAATATTAATATATTTCCCATTTTTCATGGTACTCAAGGAAGCAGAGAAACCTTTCCAAAACTCAACTAAGCTTTGACCAGAATCTAGATAGTTGGCTTTTTCCAAGAGATGTCCTAGAACTTCATCTTAATACTTTTCTTTAAATAAATTCTCTCCTGTCCATTATAGTTGACTTCACAAACTAATCCTTTAGAACAAGGTTTTGGGATATTAGTAAGAAAACAAGGTGGTTGTGATAGGGGATTCTTCCCTGGAGAGTGAACTCCTTGGGGAGATTCAGTTATATATTACTGGCTTCAAAAATCAACACAAAATCCAGCTGGTTTGGCAAGAAATCATCTGATCATTGTATTAACACTGGAAAAATAAATAGGCTGAGTAACTTCAGTCTCCGAGAAATATTCCTGAGTTGGGAAATGCAGCCAATTTCAAATACATTTGACCGCTGTTCCCTAGATGGCAGAATCTTTATGTTACAAAATGTTCAACTTTTAAACTAGTTTTAACTGTTGCATCATATAAGAGGGCTATGAATAGGACAGGAATCTTTAGAAAAAGAAAGCGCCACCGTTTTGCCGATGTGAAAATGAAAATGTCTGTAGACCCCCATTAATCCAGAAACATCTGGAAATGTCCTGGGTTCTGAACAAAGCACTTGTGGTCTGTATTTCTACTATTAAAAATATTTTGAACATTCTGGATCTGAAGTCCACACACCTTCAAATTGCCAAAGTTGAGAAATACTGGCTTAGCTTTACAGCCCAGGGATTTCTAAGGATACCCTGGAAGAAAAAGTCTGTCCAGCCTTTTCAGTTCAAATGAAGTAGACCAGGCATTTCTCATCTGTCTCTGTCTATCTCACTCCACCTCAAAGGTTACATGCAAATGATGTGTCCAACTGGGGCAGGGACTCTAGATTTGAGGCTTATACAATAAAGCTTCCTAGCAGATTTTCAACACAAATGAAAAAAAAAACAGAGGCCGTTGCTTACCCCAAGGTACTGGCTGTCATTAAAGATTCGAGGGGGCAATGGATTCCCGGTGGCTGGCCGACAATCTTCTGGAACGTTCTCCCTCATCCATTTGCGATTCTCTTCGTTGGCTGCAATGTCTTTCTCTTGAAACTCAATCTTATTCACTTCCAAGAAGCCGATCACATCTTGCTGCTGCTTTTTAATCTAGGACAAAGATATGTGAACCAATGAATCTTTAGTTCCTTCCTTCCCTCTGTGAATGTGGAGAAGAACAATCTATCTCACATATGCTACCGTGCATACAATGTCCTTCAACACGTACGGAGGCAGAAATCACGCTGGTGAGAGAAAATGCATCTTTGATGTGGACCGATACTGGGTGAAGGTCATTTAGTTTTAATCCTATTTATTCTTCATGCTTTTTACATGAACTATATTTCTATGACCTATTTTATGCCCTATTTTACTTGCTCAGTGTTGAATGTTATATGTCCGTGGTGGCGAACCTATGGCACGCGTGCCACAGGTGGCACGCAGGGCCTTCTCTGTGGGCACGCACGCCATCGCCCCAATCCTAGGCCTTCAGCTGGGTTTTACAAAACATTTTCGCTTTAGGCCTCCGCCGCTGTGTGCAAAAAAAAAAAGGTTCAATCAATCAATTTCTACTTCTCGCAGGGAAAAAAAGATCTCGCAAAGTTGGAATTGATTGATTGAACTTTTTAGTCCCACCCAGTCTACCGTTACCACCGCAGCCATGCCCGCCCAATGGGCCACATCCACCCAATTGGACACACCCACCCAATGGGCCATGCCCACCCGGCACCTGACAATACATAAGTGGGTTTTGGGTTGCAGTTTGGGCACTCGGTCTCTAAAAGGTTCGCCATCACTGCTATATGTCTACAATTTGAAGGTGCTTCTGATACAAGTAAAGTTGCCTCTGGTTCCCTCTAGTGTCCAACCTTCAAAATCTCATCTTATTTTTTTTTTTTAAAGAGAATTCAAAACAAAAACATTTTTTCCCATGGGAAGGATTCTTATAATTAATTCCAAAATCTTATTTAAAATCCATCTGGATCCTTTGTCTGTTTGCAACTTTCCAAAATCAAACTAATAACCATTTTGCTGTTTATTTCAAAAGAAAAGAAAAATCCTTGAATTCCTTAAACCTGTATTTGAAACTTATTTTGCTGAGGATTGAAAGGAACTCAACCTGTATATAGGGAGAGCAACAGAAGGAACCTGGACATATATATGTCCCACCTTTCCTGCACAATCACAAGGCGGTCTGGAAACACAGCCACCGTATTTCCATTTTTCCCACAACTACAACAACTTGTGAATTTTGAATCTCGGGGTTAACCAAAGCGTGAAAATCCTCAGTTTTGGTCCAACACCTTTCCCATTCTATCACATTGTTTACCTGATAATTAGAGAATCACACATATTTGCTTGGGTTTTCTATTATTTTCAGAGTTTAGGCATCCTTGCCCATTCAGTGTCTAAGCCTGCATGCATCTGTTCATCTGAACGGAACCTATGCTTAACACGCATAACTATCCAATTTCTAGACAGGAAGACTTAATTGTTGCTTTTCCATTAACAATTTCCTTCTTGGAATAAAAACATTCAATTACAGTCTCCAACCTTTCCTTCCATTGCTTCAGAGACGTGAATGATTATAAGGAATCTGGTTGTTAACAAGGACATTGTGGACTTCAAGCCACATACCTGATCCCTCCTGATCGGCCTTATCCCCAGGAAGCCAGAATAAAAAGTGGCTGGCTAGAAGCTAATGAGAAAATCAGGACTGAAGAGGTGACATTACTTCTAATTCAAGCCAGATGCAGGACTTCTCAAGCAGCTTTTCCATATATGGGCAAGCAAAAACAGTCTAGTCCTCCAGCAAACAGATGTGAGAGCAACAGGCAGGCAAACTAACTCCAAATATGGTTGCTGAGCTGTCTGGTATGTAGGAAGACAAATTGAAAGAGGAAATGAGAAGAAGACACGCAAGCCAATTCTTTGGCTTTGCAATGGACAGATGCAACGGACAGATCTTGGATCCATGGGCATTTTAGCAACGTTAGAGTCAGTGAGAAAGACGTGTAGACGGATGAGAATGTGGACTGACACCACTTAAACCTAGAAGCACACACAGTCTTAGAGAACTTGGAAAGTACTTGTGTGTGTATCTGTGTCTATGCCTTTGAGTCATTGTTGACTCTTGGCAATTGTCTGGACAAGTCCCTGCAATTTGCTTAGCAAGATTTGCCATTAGCTCCTTCCTAGGTTGAGAGACAAACTGCTCCAAGTTACTGCCCTTAGGTTTTGTACCTAAGGCAGGACTAGAACTCACAGTCTCCTCCTTTTAAACCAGGGGTCTTCAAACTTGGTCCTTTTATGACTTGTGGACTTCAACTCCCAGAATTCCTCAGCCAGTGTGCCTGGCTGAGAAATTCTGGGAGTTGAAGTCCACAAGTCATAAAAGGGCCAGGTTTGAAGACCCCTGGTTTAAACTGATGCCTTAACCATTAAACCAAACAAACACTCTTATACAGACCTTGAGTACCAGCAAGTGGAATTGACAGGTTATTCTACTAGTGAGCTTCTTGGCTGCACATGACTGGCCAACGTATGGTGCAACTGCTGAAGTAGCCATTAGATAATCAACAAATGCCAATATAAGAACATCTGGAACATCAGATTTTGGATTAATAAAATTATTTTGACACCATCAATACAACTGCAAAAGCCGAAACTGGGCAGAATTTTCTTTTACAAAATAACCTTTGCACTTGTGTTGGTTATAGTGAGGCTTACAACTGCAAGGCAATATGTAACAAAACAGATCATTTTTTTTCCTGGGAATTTTAGATGTAATAGATTTACAAATTGCTTCTTTGTATCACCATAGAGAGTCAAATGTAGAAGGTGGTGAACACAGAACATAGAACAATAGGGAAGTAAGGGACCTTGGAGATGTTAGACCAAACCCCTGCTCAAGTGGGAGATCCCATACCATGACAGACAAATGGTTGTCCAATCTCTTCTTGAAAACCTCCATTGAAGGAGCACCCACAGCTTCTGGAGGTAAGCCATTCTATTAATTTATTGTTCTCAATGTCAGGAAATTTCTTAGTTCTAGGTTGAATCTATCTTTAATGGTTTTTTATCCATTACTTCTTGTCTTACCCAAAAGTACTTTGGAAAATAGATTGGCCACTTCTTTTCTATGACAGCTCTTCAAGTACTGGAAGACTGCTATTATATCACCCCTAGTCTTTCTTTTGTTACACTAGTCCAGGGGTCTTCAAACTTGGCTCTTTTATGACTTGTGGACTTCAACTCCTAGAATTCCTCAGCCAGGCATGCTGGCTGAGGAATTCTGAGAGTTGAAGTCCACAAGTCATAAAAGGGCCAAGTTTGAAGACCCCTGGACTAGGCATACCTAGCTCCTTCAATCATTCATCATATGGTCCAGCTCCCTAATCATCTTTGTTGCTCTTCTCTGCACCCTTTCTAGGAGCCTCAACATCTTTTTGTAGGGTGATGACCAGAAATGGACACAGTATTCCAAGTGTGGTCTCACCAGTCCAGTATAGAGCAGTACTATCACTTCTTGTGATTTTGAATCTCTCCCTCTTGTTGATGCAGCCTAGGACTGCATTGGCTTTTTGGCAGCTGCAGCACACAGCTGATTCATAGTTAAATGGTGGTCTTCTAATCTAGCACATCTCTAGATTACAGTTCACATAGATCATCCAGAGTCACAGTTAAGTAACCTTAATGCAAAACCTGGACTTTAACGATCGTAGAATTTTTTCTTCCTTCCAACAACAAAAACTTTCAAATGGGCTTCATTTATTTTGATAGCATTCTCCAATATAGTTCCCCTGAAAGCCAATGGACTTTACTGCCCTCATTAACAGCAAAGTAATCTGACCACTGTCTAGACTAGAGCAGAGATAGGGAATGATGGCCCTTTATGACTTTTAGACTTCAACTCCCAGAATTCCTGAGCCAGCATGGCTGGCTCAGGAATTTTGGGAGTTGGTCTACAAGTCATAAAGGGGCCATCGTTCCCCACTCCTGGTCTAGAGGAAAAAGTCCGCCTTCAATTGGGAACTCTTTATGGCTATTACTGAAATAATGCAGCTTTTTCTCTAATGCACCAGAGAGGCAAGGTTCCAGAGCCAGGGGTATTTCAACTCCCTATCTGCTTCTTGTGGAGCCCTCTCCCCATTTGTGCTTGGCCAAGTTCCTTTAAGTCACAAATTGCCTTGAAAGTTAGAGTCTGGAAGAAAAAGCAAGAAGCAAAGCAAGAGGAACTTGGAATAGTGATGCACAGTATATGGGGGACCTCTGGACTGATTTAGAGGGACACATCAGCCCCCCCAAGAATCAAGAAAAACCTGTGGAGTTACTTCTGAATAGTTTCTTTTATTGTTCCTTCGCTATGGGCAGAAATCTTACCAAACGAACACAACTACAGGCAATCCTCAACTTACAATGGTTTAGCGACCGCTCAAAGTTACAACGGCACTGGAAAAAAAGCAACTTATGACCAGTTCCCACACTTATGACCGTTGCAGTATTTCCACGGTCACTTGAAGTATTCCCCATAGTCACTGATCAAAATTCAGATGCTTGGCAACTGACTCATATTTACGACGGTCGCAGCGTCCCAGGGTCACGTGAACACGTTTTGCGTGACCTTCTGACAAGCAAAGTCAGTAGGGAAGCCAGATTCACTTAACAACTGTGCTCACTGGCTCACTGGAAAAAGAAACTACAAGCAGAGAGTATGCCAGAAAACATTTCCGTACACGTTTGCAACCAGGGTTCTTGACAGTCTTATTCCCAGCAGCACTGGAAGAGGTGAGATTGAGCCAGGATGCTCCAATTTGTTCCAGCCAAAATGCTCTTGCATAGCTACAGATCTCAGGGCTTTCTCCAAACGGTGTTGACACACCTGAACATATGCTAACACTTGTTTTCAAGACAGGGGATGGCCTCGGTTTTTGAAATTCAGGAATTACACCTAGTTCCTGACGGGCTCATTCAAATGTCTTTGGTTGCAGCCTGCAGCATCCGTCCATTCAAATTGCTTGGACTTCTGCTGATTGAGCTCAGAACAGGCCTTCATTTCAAACAGGGAGGGAAAAAAAGGGTGACAACAGGGAACAATGGACTGCTGCCAGGAGAAATTAATTTATCTGCAGGGAACTGAGCCAGCCTGCATGTTTTGCCTTTGTTTGACATTTAAAAGAACACTAGGAATGTGCTTACTGCTCCAGATTGAAAGTGCACCCAGCAAAGAGCGCAGCTGAGAACTTTGGTGTTTCAGAGGAGAAGACAAGAGGGGAGGTTAGGATGACATAAAGTCAACCAGTAGGCTGCAAAATAAGCCGAGAGCCTCATTCTTCCAAAAAGACATAATCTTAGTCATGTCCTTAGCCACTAGAAGTTTTACCTGACGGTCACAAATCACAAGGAGCTCTTTGGAATTAAAAGAATCTGCCTGAATCTATCCATGGCAAGGATATTTGGGCATGAACTTTTTCGAAGTTCTTGACTTCCTGGTGTTATGTACACATTACTTGCACCTTGCTGTAAGCAAAGCACGCACAAAAAAATCTAAGGAATCTATTTCTGCTAACGGTGTACAAAGGTTTACAGCCAGGAATGCACGTAGGCTTCAAATCAATGGCATGGGGGCAAAAGCTGACTCTAATTAAAATTAAATTCATTCCTATTAAGGCTGCTCACACCAATAGTTTTCCCGGTTGTGTCAAAGATCATATTATGATGGCAATAGTGGACTGGAAATCTGGCAGCTATCTCCAAGAATTTGGGGAGCTGAAATCAATGCTAATTGTTGTAGTAGGTCATATACAATTAGTCCTTGACTTACAACAGTTCAAAGTTTCAACAGCACTGAAAAAAAGTGACCTATAATCATGTTTCACGCTTACGACTCTTGCAGCATCCCCATGGTCACATGACTAAAAATCAGGTTCTATTTATTTTTGACAGTTGCAGTATCCTGGGATCACGTGATCCCCTTTTGGAACATTCCTATAAGCAAAGCCAATGGGGAAGACAGATTCACTTAAGAACCCGGTTACTAATTTAACAACTGCGATGACTCACTTAACAATGATCTCACTTAGCAACAGAGAGTTTGGATTCAATGGTGGTTGTTAAGTCAAGAACTTCTTGTATTCATTCCAATTAAGCAAAATGATAGTTTTTATCTACCTTTAGGCCAGAGGTAGGGAACTTGTGGCTCATCAGATGCTATGGTAATTATAATGAACTCACAGCCTACCTCACAGCTTAATTCATGGGTAGGATTTTCAATGCTACCTGAACATCAGCAGGTTTCTTCTTCCTATCCTAGGCTTTTAAAGCAGGGGTCCCCAACCCCTGGCCCATGGACCGGCACCGGGCTGTGATATGCCAGCAACCGGTCCGCGCAAACAAGCAAAGCCCCATCCGCGGGATGCAGGCAGTACATGAAACCACGCCTCCTCCGGTCCGCGGAAAAACTTCTCTCCAAGGAACCGGTCCCTGGTGCCCAAATCGTTGGGGATCTCTGTTTTAAAGGATTCGATAGTAAAAAGATACATATTTTATAACTTTTGATCATATACGGGCTACTACAAACACAAAAGTCTCCACTGAAGACACAGAATTCTTTTGGATGGTTTGAAATCTGTATGCAGAAAAAAAAACCCTCACATTTTGGGGGGGGAGGAAAAGAAGTGGCAATCTTGGTAGGATTGAACTGGTTTGTGTAACTGACCCAAAGGTGTTTTTTTTTTTAATGCCTGCTTATTGTACATTACAGATCAACTTACAAGTACGTAAAAAACAACAATAAACCAGATACATCTAAGCTTAGAAAGAAACAAACACAAAGTATGTTTATTATAGCTACAATAGCATTTGGCTGAGATATCTGAACTCAGATTTTGAAAGACTATCTAGGTGCCCATAGTAAAAGCTTTGAAATTGTTGCAGCATTCACTGGACAAGCTTTTATTGGCCTCTGTAGACAAATGCTGATCTAGATAGTCTTTTGGTCTAATGATCCAACCAGGTTCTTGATATGCTTCATCCAGTGCTTTTTTTGTAAAAAAAAAAAAAAAGGTGCCGGAACTCACACACGTCATATAACCCGCCTTGCCTATCCTATGAGGTTCCATCCGAAAAAGGTGCCAGAACTCTGTTCTGGGCATTCTATGAGAAAAAAAGCCCTGGCTTCATCTATTCATGAATTAGCTATATTTGTGAAATAGACTATAGCCTAAACAAGCTCTTCCCGCTATAAAACTGAGATCCTTTAAGTATTTCTAAGATGCCACAAGATTTATGCATTTAATTTTAGGTTTCTTGGAAATTCCAAAGAAATAATATATTCAACAGCCTGTTAACTTTAAAAGTTTTGATCCTCCCTAAAAAAAATAAAAAAGAACTTTAATAAACTTTTTTTTTTTGTCTATCAAGGCTTACAGTTCCAAAAACATTATGAGAAACTGGAGACAAAGTATTGATAAATCACAAGCTAATTCTGGTTCTCCTAAAGAAAATAGTATTTTTGGATAGCGGGGTTTTTTTTTGTTTTTGCTTTTTAATTTAGCAACCAAAGTAGATGCAAAACAAATTTAAAACAAAATAATAAAACAGAACAATCATACTCTTTAAGATTTAAGATCCTTCCCAGAATCAGTTTAAGTTGGATAAGCTAACATGGAATTACATGCTGGAACATAGAGAGAATTTAGCATTGCGTAATAGATCATCTGCATGGCAGCATAGAGCAATTCCTTCTTTTAATTGTAAGACAAGAAATAGCAGCTACTGCTTGCTTTATCCAAACCACCTCAAGTAATGATAGCATCTACTGCCATCCAAACCATGAAAAAGGATTAATCAGGTCCATTGTGGGGCGGGGGGGGGGACAAAACACCAAGGAGATATTTGTGTGCCACCTTACTCAAAAGATTCTAGCCAGCTCAGTTTCAAAAATCTAGTGCCAAATAATATATGCCAAATAATAGAATCACAACGCCAACAGTTGGCAACAGAAGACCAGTACCAAGGATGAGCAAGCTTTAATCATCTTCTGAAAGGTTAAGAGAGAGAGCTAATCTAAACTTGACTAAAACTGATCCAAGGCAACCACTAGAACGTCAGTATCAATCCAAGTATTGGTGTCTTGCCTAAAATAAGGCCACGATAGCATTCTGCCTTTGCTTGATCGGGAAGACATACTCTGGATTTTCTTCCCCACTTCTACAACTTCTTCAGAACAAAGAAGATGGAAAGAAATACATTTGCAGGATCCAATCTGGGTCGGTCACCGGGACCAAAGGTTTAGTCTTCCAAGTTTTCAGACTCATGCTGGAGCCTCCTGGAACTTCCGTCTTCCAGAATGTGTCCACGTTCTGTTCCTGGTGACCAACCCAGGTTGGATCCTGCAACATTATCCCGGGACACGCATATTTGCATTCATTTGTGAGACGTATATTTTCTGGATCTTACCGAGTTGACTCAATTCAGACATCACAATAAACTTGTTCAACAAGTTCTGACTATTGCTTGATCCAATCGCAGATTGCACACATTGCACTAAAACCATAACAGGCTTTGCTTATTTTGAAATTACCGTTTGGGCAAACTATATTATTATAGCTTGATTAGCAGTCATGGCAAAAGACCCTGATTTGCTGTTGTGTGAATACAGTTAATATTTGCACTGACAAGCTTTAACTCCAGCTGTTACTCTTCTTTCAAAGATCGGGTTCTCTGTGGGAATACAACTTATGAAACTATCCGAATAAGTAAGGAGGCACTATGATGTCATCATATGCTAAAGATTTATCAGATAAATCTGATTTGGATAGTTTCCCACAACACACTAAGCCAAAACTAAGCCAGTCATATGATGATGATGATGCCAAAGTGGAAGGAATCCAGATTTTGTTGGAAAATTCTTCTGAGTAATTTGCAATCGAGTTTTCTCTCAACACACTCCCACTCAATTCTGATACCCACTTCTGAGCAAGCAGACAGCTAACAAAAGGATAGCTTGGCATTTTTAAAAAAAAATAAACTTTGACAAATATTTAAAAAATGCATTTATTAATTAACAAATATCAAAAATCTGTCCTGTTGTGTCCTGTTTTTAATTGGCAAAAACAGGAGGGGTGACAAAATAAGGGGGAGAGAAATATATGAACAGGTAAGAGATAAAAAGTCAAAGGACTTATTAACAGCGATCATCCATCCATCCATCCATCCATCCATCCATTCACTCTCTACCTATATCTGCAACCAATTAAAAGGCTCAGAACTTTTCAGAGCCCCTAGAAATAATATTATGGATAATGTGTACAGAGAGTCCCAAATGGAACAGTTCTGGGTGATTCCAGCTTTAACTTGTTATGGTACAAAGTAGTAGCAGAATAGATACTTAAGGTAGGACGCCAAATTGTCCTTCCTCTATTCTGCATCACATAACAATTTGGTGGACAGAGATGATGTCCTTTCTTTATCCTCACAATCACTTTGTAAGGTAGGTAGGATTAACAGAAATTGATTTGTGTGAGGAGCTTTGAGCATGAGTCTCCTGGTAGAAATCCAATATCTTCGTAGCTTGGTAAACCAGACCAAAATCTGTCAAGCAGGTCTCACAATCAGTTTTGTCTCTCTCAGTATAGGCTGTGTAGTTTGGGTTCCAAGCTCATCTGTTTCTCAAGGGTTTCCAGCAATCTTGCTAACTGGGTGCCACATATTGCAGACTAACTCTGCCTACATGCAGGAGTTCAATCCTGACCGACCCAAGGTTGACTAAGCCTTCCATCCTTCTGAGATTGCTAAAAATGAAAACTCAGATTGTTGGAGGCAATATGCTGATCCCATAAACCATTTAGAGAGGGCTGTAAAGCACTGTGAAGCGGTATATATGTCTAAGTGCTGATGCTACTGCTATTCCAAGCAGATGCTGACTTCCCTTAAGAGCTCAGGGCATTGAGGGAACATTGGAAAATCACTGGCACAGACCTGCACACATTCACCCTATTGCTCAGCACTGACTGAGGCCTGATAATACACAAGCTATTTTGGGAAGTGGGTAATTATTACTAAGTGCTCATGACTTCTTTTAAGGTTGCATTAAGCAAAAAAAACAACAACTCAGGAATCATATATAAGGCAATGGCGCCCATAGGACATTGAGTCAAGGACACAAGATCAAAGCAAGATTATGCCTTGGGGAAAAAGGGGAAAATGCTACATCCAGTCTCTAGGCAGGGGTATCAAACTGGCGGCCCAAGGGCCAAATGTGTCACGCACAGGCCACACCCTGGTCCTGCAAAGGCAAAAAAATGTCGCGATACGTCACGATCGAGTTTGATAGCCAAGCTTAAGGGGGAGAACCAAAACCTGCAGAGATGGATATCGGGGTCTCTTCTCAAATTGGATACAGAATTTATCCTAATGTTTTATCCAGATCCAGAAAAGGCAAGTCAGGATATTTCTGCTTTGATACTGTTGATACTGTTCAGTACTCATTTGGCATATTTGGGTAGAATTGGGTATGTCTAGTTAAATTGGGTATGTCTAGTTTAATGAAGAGAAGGACGAGGGGGGACATGATAGCAGTCTTCCAATATCTCAGGGGCTGCCACAAAGAAGAGGGAGTCAAGCTATTCTCCAAAGCGCCTGAAGGCAGGACAAGAAGCAACGGATGGAAACTAGTCAAGGAGAGAAGCAACCTGGAACTAAGGAGAAACTTCCTGACAGTGAGAACAATTAACCAGTGGAACAACCTGCCTCCAGAAGCTGTAAATGCTCCAACATTGGAAGTTTTTAAGAAGAGACTGGACAGCCATTTGTCTGAAATGGTATAGGGTTTCCTGCCTGAGCAGGGGGTTGGACTACATGACCTCCAAGTCCCTTCCAACTTTTTTATTTTTTTTATTGTTGTTGTTGTTGTTGTATTATTATTACTATATTATATGAAGCAGCCTAGAGGAGCTCTGTCAAATCCGTGTATCCATCAGCTGAGCCATTCCAATATATGAGGCTTCCTTTAGAAGGCAGGAAATACAAAACAATGTACAGAAAGATGAAACATCTCTTTTTCTATCCTTATGCGAGCAAGAAGCAATTGTTTATCAACAAGCATCAACACATTCAGGCGTTTCCACCACTGCACGCTGGGTTCTCTGCTTCCTCAATTTTTTTTTATTTTTAATTCAGTAACTGTTTCATTTAATGACCGAGTTTCCAGTCTCAAGTTTGGTCATTAAATGAGGACTATTTCTCTTTAGAGGAACATCTCAGCTGTCATCTGACCACTTTTACTTTGAACTGGTCCGGCCCAAATTCACCCATAGCTTTTCTAAGGTGCCAGCAGATTGAACTTCACATCTGAATTGGAGTTTACAAATTTTATTGGTTTAACAAAACATAAAATATGAAGCAGACAAAGAAAAATAAAGAGAATGGAAAAATAGTGAAGGAAAGGGGGAAGAGAAAAAAATGCAGGGCAGAGGGGGGGGAAAGGCATTGATTTCTGACTCCTTTTGGTGGGGTAGAATATGATAGACCTTTTTACTTTTATATAATAATACGTATTTAGCCATTTCTATAACATCAAACCTATCTAATTGGCAAAATCCAAAATCAAAGTTTCATTTTTCCCCACCAAAAGCGGATTCCAAGCAGAAACAAAATTAGTTGTGATCTTTTTTTTTTTTTTAATCCAAGCTGCCAATCTGGCCACCTCTGCTAACTAACTCCATCAACTTGTGCAGCCATTCGTCCGTTGTGGGAATCAAAGCATCCTTCCATTTTTCACACCTGAATCCCGATCTTGCAATCCGATGCTATTATTCCCAGGTCCGAATTTCAAAGAGCAGAGCCAAGAATCATAAAAGAAAAGCAAAGGATCCATTAACCTTAGGGGAAATCCTATTACCCCAGTATGCATTAGAAAAAATCCTACATTTCTCCAGGATGCTCTGAACCCAACCTTTTACTGACTCCAGGACAGGAAACAAAACAAAAAAATATATGAGAAAATATCAGTGTGTCATTTCAGCCACGAGGCTGAAAGATTGCTCTGCTTCTGACAGCTTGACAGGACAGTAAACCAACAGCAGCTGGATTTGCTCGGATGGGCCTCCCATTTCACAGAGTTTCCAGCTGCCAACACCAGGAAGGCTGACCACTCTGGAGGACTAAGGAGCCAGCAGTATTTAATTCAAGGTTAGGATGCTCATTTTCCAGCCCTGTGAATTTTACAGCTAGTAAGAAAGGGTGAATCTGAAGCAGTTGAATGTTGAAAAAACAGAAGGAAATCTAGAAATGTGAAAAATTAGGGAGAATTCTAAGGACATCTGAAAGATCTCCAAAATGGCAGTTTTATCCACTTTAATCAGAGACCAGACTAAGGAAAAATCCTTTAGCAGCAGCAGCAATGCAACCGGTTTATACGGGACGTTTATTGGAAGAAAGCATTGTAATCTTTCTTCAAGTTTACTCTCACGAAAGGTGTAGGTAACATATTTCCCTGTAAACATAGCAGATTGTTGAGCGTGGCCGACAACTTAAAACAACACTCCAACTCTTCTCAGATCTGTTGATCTACGCCTGTGCATGTGTGTGTTTGTATGAGTTATTGTAGCAAAAGAAAAAAAAATACACCCAATACTATCATGGGACTCTACTGCTCATTTAAAAATCATTACGTGGGGGTTTTTTGTATCTTTTTTTTAAATCTCCACAATCTTGTGATGCAGATTGGTACCATTGAGGGTTCTGGAAATAATAAATCAGAGCAAAGAGAAAATGTGTTGTTTTTTTTCTTCTTTCCAAAGTCATCCAGAAAAAGTCACAGCTGGGTGAGAATCTAAATCTAGGATTATATCCCAAATGTATTCAGTGCATGCAGAAGCTCCAGCACTCCATGTGCAAATCTGAGAGATTGCCTAACATTCTTCTTTCCAGGCATTCCCAGGGTTAAACTGGGCAGATGTTAAGGGAATGGCTGTTTTCCAAGCTGGCCTACGGGATCACCATCTTCACTGAAAGAGGGTGGGTGGCCATATAAATTCTCTCAATGTATACATAATGGTGTATCAGCTGCCTTAAACATCACAGAGGTTTAAGGATCCCGCAGTAGCCTTTACAATCCACAAACCAGAACAAATTTCCAGTTTTGGAAATGGATTTTAAGGAGCAAAGGGGTATTTTAATATCCTGCAAGATTTAGCAAGTTCATTCTGCTCCTTAACTCCTACCCACCATCCTCCGCAAAACACACACACACACACACAGAGAGAGAGAGGAGGCTGAAAATATTGAGCCCATCCATTTTGGTGAAGTCACAGCAACGCCAGAACAAACCACAAATATAGTTCCCAATCCAAAGCAGATTGTCCATTTTTGATCCCAGTAGAAAAGTTAGGATGCTCTGTGGGTTTTACTCTTTTATATTTCAGACTTACTCTTCTGGACTTACTGCTAATCAAAGGTGATTATTTTTGAAAGTGGATGTTATGTTTAATTCTCTTTAGTTACACCATTTATCCAGTCTTCAGCTAGAAACAATCTTGAGCAGCTTATTTATTCACTGAGAGGACTTACAGGCCTGTCCAATCAGCCAAATCTTACTGCAACTCCCCAACTCTTGTCACGTGGGATTAAAAAAAAAAAAAACTTTCCTGGCTGGGAAATTTTGGTTATTGAAGTCCATACCTCTTCAAGTTGCCAAGGCCGAGAAACACTGCTCTAAAGGATGAACAGACTAATTTTTGCTTCCAGCTTTTGACATACACTTTAAATTAGTGCACAAAGTGAGCTACTTGACCTTCCCAGCCTGCCCTCCACACAGCCCATCTGCCTCAACTTTTCCCCCCTAACTGAGCAACTGATACATTAACAAATCTGATCATCCTTAATTATTTACTTGCTTAAGATATGCTCGGCGGGGGGTCCTTGGTGCTCTCTGAGCTTGGTTGTTTTCTTGCAGACATTTCATTACCCAACTAGGCAATGTCATCAGCGTTCAACATCATCAGTAACATCATCAGTGCAGTATGATACTAATGAAACGTCTGCCAGAAAACCACCAAACTCAAGAGGGCACCAAGGACCCCTCATTTCGACCCTGAGCTACAAATATTCTGCTCTATCGATATGTGCAAGGATTTCAGGGGGTCGTACAATTAAATTTGCAAACAAATGACATTGATTCGAGAGACCAAGATAAAAGCTGAACAAATACTGCAAAGCCACATAGATCCTATTTCTAATCATAAAAAAACCTATAGAGATTTGTGTGGTCACAATCTAGACTGAATCCTCTTTGGGGTGACTACCACCCCAATACCATAGTTGGCAACAGAACACATGTTTTTATTGCCACCAGAGTAAATAGTTTTCAGATAGAAAGCAATTTGTTTTAGAAAGCTGTTCCGTAATATCTAACAAGGGGCCGCATTGTCACTTTGCTTTTTTTTAAAAAAAAGAACCAATTTGCCTTTCCTCTCCTGAGGTTAACCAAATGTTTCTACCCAGTAGCTCTTCTGCTGAAATCTAAGAGAACAAATAAGAGCCAATTCGAAGAAGAAGAAGAAGAAGAAGAAGAAGAAGAAGAAGAAGAAGAAGAAGAAGAAGAAGAAGAGGAAGAAGAAGAAGAAGAAGAATAGAGAAGAAGAAAGAAGAACGAAAAGAAGAAGAAGAAGAAGAAGAAGAGGGGAGGAGGAGGAGGGAGAGGAGAGGAGGAGGAGATGAGAGAGGAGAGGAGGAGGAAGGAAGAAGGAGGAGGAGGAGGGAGAAGGGAGGAGAGGAGGAGGGGAAGAAGAAGGAGGGGGAGGGAGAAGGGAGGCAAAGAGGAGGAGGAGGAGGAGGAGAGCTACTCAAATTAATACAAAGAATTTGTTGTGGAGTGTTTGGTGCTCTCTGAGCTTGGTTGTTTGGTTGTAGACATTTCATTAGGTAACATCATCAATTCCAAGAAGCTTAGTTAGAACTGAAGAAGCTTCTTGAAGGAGAAGCGAAACATTTTCAAGGAAAACAAACAAGTCCAGTTGCCTTTTGGAAAAGCACCTTTGGGTCTGCTGGTTGAGTAATCACACCGTTTTTGATAAAAGTTGCAAGGGTTATCAAAAAATGCTTCACCGCTTAACCTACTACAGCACTAGCAAAGAAGCTGCAGGCATGGACATCTAGTGTAGCTGTCTGTTTAGATCCCCCATGAAGAAGGACCCTTGCACCCACCATTCCACCAGACTGCTTTGGGTCAATTGAGCAAGCCTTGGGCCTCAGCCAGAAACTGACTATTCTGTCCATTTCAGCTTTCTTCTCTAAGATTTTCAGTACTGTGGCTAATTTCAAGTCCGAAATGTTAAGATCTGTAAACCTGTCAATTATAATTCGACAGGCACCAAAAGTGACATCGCCATTCTAGACCTGAATAATTCTGAATAGGTCTGGCATTTTTCTCTCTTCAGGATTGCAACTCCAGTTTGCTAAAAACTGAAATCTCCTTGGAACAGAATCGCTATCCGTTCTGTAAAATGTGAGTTTTGGGGGGGAAAAATTGGATGTCAGCCACTAACTTTAATTTGCAACCCAGCGAAAAGCAGCAACGTGATCAAGTCTGAAAAGAATGCCTTATGGCCACAATTTGAGCTCCTTCAGAAAGCAGTGGGCCAGCAGTTATCCAAGAGACCACCCAATTACTGCCTTTCAGTAGGAAAGCCCCAGATTCTTGGCAGGCGATGAAATCAGCCAAACAATGTTTGACTTTTAAAGCTCTGAAAATGGCTTTTGTATCGTCCAAAATAAACACAGAGGCAACCTCTCCATTGGCTGGAGGGCAGCAGCTTAACATGGTTATCCATTAACTGCTAAAGGTCCAGCAAGGAAAGTGAGGAGGGGGGGAGAGCCCTAGTTTGCTTACTGAGTTCTGCTGAACATACCTAAGACTGTTTGGTTAAAGGAATTTAAAACATCACATTTGCCAACCACAGTTCAAGGATTAACAGCCAGAATAATTCAAGATGAATAGGGTTTTTTTTTTTGTGGCAACAGTGCTTCCATTCAACCAGTGTCCCATTCAAAAAAGAAAAATTAGCATGAAATATAAAAGTCGGTACCTTAGTTGTCCCACTTCATTTAGTTAAATGTTAATTTGCTAGTCCTTATGATCACCAAAGAACATCTGCATTCACCTTTCCACCCATTTTCTTTAATTGATGTTCTAGTTGTTTGGTTGAAACACAAACATCTCTTTCCACTTGTCTGCACTACTATTAAGACGCCACTGATTCTGAGTCTTCCTAACAATTTACAGGTTCATATTTTTTAGGGTAGTTCTCAGAAAGGCTGCTTGGTGAAGCTTGCCAGGAAACCACAGAATTAAAGAATTATGTCTCCCTAAAGACTGGTTGTTATACTTTTTCCTTTTGAATTTTCCAGCTTGGTTTGGAACAACAGATGCTGCCAATTATAACTTATTATGCACATCTAACCCATCCTTTTATTTATTATTTTTATTTTTTATTTTTTATTTTTTTTGTTGTTGAAATCATTTTATTTGGAGATGTGAAAAGGAAGGAGCTGCATTCCGACTCACATCACGAAACTCCAAACAAATTGGAAGTGACTGGGGCCCTGCTGGGTATTTTAAATAGAAAATACAGTAAAGAAATACGGTACTTAATCTTACATATAACAACGGCAGCAAGAATAGTCTACGCACAGTTCTGGAAAAATGAGAATATACCATCAGAGGAAGAAGTGATAAGGAAAATCTTAGACTGTGCAGAGATGGACAAATTAACAAAAGAGATAAAAGAAAAGGAAGACACAGAGTACTATGTAATATGGAATAAGTGGTATGATTGGTTGGAGATTAGAAACAATAAATGAAAATAAATGTAGAAAGGTCAAGAAAGGGAAAATATGTGTATAATAATGTATAGTAATAATAATATGTATTATTCTTAGTATGAAATATAGTATGAACGAAGAAAATGGAAATAAGAAACAATGGGACAACAAGGACAAATATTTTTTAAAAGAAGAATAAGGGGGGAAAATGTAAATAATAGAAGATTACAGTTACGAAATTGCTGTTTAAAAAAAAAAGGAGTATACACTGTGTGTTTATGTGTGTTATGTTTTGTTGTTTTAAAAAAATAAAAATAATAATATAATATTAAAAAAAAAAAAAAAGAAACAGAGTGGAGAATAATGGGGGCCCCAGTCACTAACCCATCCTTTTAAAGGTGACATCCAAGCAGGCTCTTATAGACTTTTATTTTATCCAGCAAAGCCCAGTGCCGTGATTAGATTTCCTCACTTGTATGATCATTAAAAGAAATGCTCAGGGGCAGATTGTAGCATTTAGCCACGCACAACCTCTTTCACTACAGTGTGCACAAATCCAAACTAAGAGCACTTATACAACAACAACAACAACAACAAAAATGAATTGGGAAGTTCCAACACATTATTAGCAAACCAGAGACCTGGAAACTACTTAAAACAGTTGGTAACTCCTGGATTAAGCCTTTTTTTTCCCCTTCTGTTGAATTGTGTCTGATTCTTAGAGACTTTGCCAAGAAAAACTGCAGGGACTTGTTTAAAGTCCCTGCAGTTTTTCTTGGCAAAGTGTTTTGTTGTTGTTGTTGTTGAAGTGGCTTGCCATTGCCTCTTTCCTAGGGCTTCAGAGAGTGACTGGCCCAAGGTTACCCAACTGGCTTTGTGCTCAAGGCAGGACTAGAACTCAAAGTCTCCCAGTTTCTAACCTGGTGCCTTAACCACTGCCCCACACCACACTGGGTCTCGCCTACTTGAGCTGTACCCTCCCCTTTAAAGGTATTTGTTCAGATTGTTCCAAAAAATAAACACCTTTTAATGGCCAGCAGATGAACGGCTGAGTTGAGAACCACAGGCACAAGGTCTAAAAGAAAGCTAAAAACAATTTTTTAAAAGAACCAAGGAAAGAATCCGAACAGCAGGACGTTCGGGCCTCATTCCTATGAATGAGACCATCCACCCACTTCCAGTCCTCAAAACATATTGAATATGATTCCCCAACCATCCAACCCTGCACTCAACCATGAATCACAGCGTACACAAACCACGATGCTTGAGTTCATACAGCACACTGAGGCCCTATGAAACAGATGGCTTAGAGCAGGGGGTCTTCAAACTTGGCCCTTTTATGCCTGGCTGAGGAATTCTGGGAGCTGAAGTGCACAAGTCATAAAAGGGCCATGTTTGAAGACCCCTGGCTTAGAGGGTGTGAATCCAGCCTGTAAGTGACTCAGACTCTTCAAGGATCTTCTCTGCTAGGCGATTCCTAGGACTGGCCAAACCAGTCTTGGAAAAAGCAGAATGTACAGGCTGTAAGAGATCTGGACTAGCTGGGACCTAGCTATTTTGCAGGCCCTTATAGGTAGTCCTTGACTCACAACCATCCAATAACCATTCACAGCGCTGAAGTGACTTATGACTGGTCCTCACACTTACAACCACTGCTGCAACCCGACAGTCACGTGATCAAAACTTGGGCCCTGCACAACCAGCATGTATTTACGATGGTTGCAGCCAGGGCCATGTGATCACATTTGCCACGTTCCCAGTTGGCTTCTGACAAGCAAAGTCAATGGGGGGAAACGGACTCAGTTAACGACTGCATGATTCATGCAGAATCATGCCTCCAGAAGCTGTGAATGCTCCAACACTGGAAGTTTTTAAGAAGAGATTGGACAGCCATTTGTCTGAAATGGTATAGAGTTTCCTGCCTGAGCAGGGGGTTGGACTAGAAGACCTCCAAGGTGCCTTTCAACTTTATTATTACTATTATTACTATTATTACTATTATTACTATTATTACTATTATTACTATTATTACTATTATTATTATACAACTGTGGCAAAAAAGGTCATAAAATGAGATGTCACTTAACAACTGCTTTGCTTAACAATGCAAATTCGGGTGCCAATTGTGCTTATTATGTCAAAGACCACCTGTAGGTAGGGCATCTTTTTACTCTAAGTCAGTGTTTTTTTTTTCAAACTTGCCAATTTTTAAGATGTGTGGACTTCAACTCCCAGAATTCCCCAGCCTCCCCTGCTGCATGAATTCAAAGTGCACTTGTTGGGAATCTCCAAATGGCCACCGGAACAGCTATTTTTCAACTGGGGTTTGTTTATTATGGATGTTGCTCAAAAAAGAAATGAGGCTCTTTAAAGTGGTATACACGACAGAAATATACCTGCCTCGGAGGTTTATAGTCCAGTTATGAAGGAGAAAAGGAAAAGAAACACAAGGAAAGGGTACCAGTAAGAAAGGATAAAGCAGCAGCTGCAATTACAATAATAGTTAAAATATTTCAGTTGGGAATACTGACTAAAGGATGAAAGCTAATTATCTCTATTGCAGAGATGGCTTCTGATAGCTTTGATGCTTAAGGAAAAGGCACAGAACATTCTTCTCCCTCCCCGTTTATCATTTTGTAGAGTGAAATTTCAGGAATAATCTCAACGCCAAGACAAATTGCCTACTACGCCTGTTGTCTCAGCCTGGCTAAAAACAGTTTTTTAATGATAGGGCTTTGCCTAAAATGGGTTACACTTTAAAGCAGTGACTAGAAGTCTCTCCACTAAACCTCCACTTGTGAGAGCACCCACAATACTTTCACACACACATTCATTGGCTTAGTACCATGTGAGAACTTAGTAAGACTAATTCTGCAAGAGAAATTCTGCACAAAGGCCTTTATGTTAGTTTCCTTGAAGCTCTCAGATTTCCGCAAGGCCTTTAAGCTAAGCTGCAGCTCAATAAGAGTTTTCCACATGAACTTTAAGAGTCAACCCCCCCACTTGTAAAAAGGTCACCAACGCAAGAGGCAAAGTGGCAGATGATTGACTCAGGAAAGTATTAAGCAGCCCCCAAGATTCATTTTAAGGCTTGTTTCTCAAGTGAGAACTATGGTTTACCACTTTAAGTTGGCATTTAAAAAGTTTGTCCAATGATCACACACAACTGCTTTCTTTAAAGCACAAGAACAGAGGACTTGCAAAGGTTTTCCTCACTTTGTTTTCTTAAGTGATAGCCCTGCCCAGATGATTCTAGACAAGAAGCACAAACAGGAGTGTTAGCTTTATGTTTATTGCAAGTATAATATTAACAGATTCTTGCAAGACTGAATGCGCTCCCTCCGTTTTACTCTCCAGAAAACCAGGGAGGTCTTTTCTGAAATGTTTCCCATGCCTTTTTCCCTGCTTCTGTGGGCTGAGACAAGCTGGCAGGAATAGCCAACACTCCAGAAGACAGGCTTAAGATACAGAAGGATCTGGACAGACTTGAACACTGGGCACTATCTAACAAAATGAAATTCAATGGTGAAAAAAGCAAGGTTCTACATTTAGCCAAGAAAAACCAAATGTACAGGTATAGTATAGGGGGTACCTTGCTCAATAGTAGTAATTGTGAGAGGGATCTCGGAGTCCTAGTGGACAATCACTTAAATATGAGCCAGCAGTGTGCTGCAGCTGCCAAAAAAGCCAACACAGTGCTGGGCTGCATTAACAGAGGGATAGAATCAAGATGACGTGAAGTATTAATACCACTTTACAATGCCTTGGTAAGGCCACACTTGGAATACTGCATCCAGTTTTGGTCACCACGATGTAAAAAAGATGCTGAGACTCTAGAAAGAGTACAGAGAAGAGCAACAAAGATGATTATTGGGACTGGAGGCTAAAACATTATAAGGAACGGTTGCTGGAATTGGGGGTATGTCTAGTTTAACGAAGAGAAGGACAAGGTGGGACATGATAGCAGTGTTCCAATATCTCAGGGCTGCCCCAAGAAGAGGAGTCACGCTATCTCCAAGCGCCTGAAGGCAGAACAAGAAGCACGGATGGAAACTAATCAAGGAGAGAGCAACCTGGAACTAAGGAGAAACTTCCTGACAGTTAGAACATTAACCTGGAACAACCTGCCTCCAGAAGCATGTGAATGCTCTAACCAACACTGGAAGTTTTTAAGAAGAGACTGGACAGCCATTTGTCCAAAATGGTGTAGGGTTTCCTGCCTGAGCAGGGGGTTGGACTCGACCTCCAAGGTCCCTTCCAACTTTATTATTATTATTATTATATTATTATTAAGCTTGCTGCTTGTCTAGTTTGCAGCTCTCCCTCCTGTCTCCCAAGGTCATCTGCGCATAGCATTACTATTAGTGATCCAAGAGATAGATCAGGCGAGTCAGATAATTGACAAAAAAAAAACCCACAACTCGCTAAGTTTGAAGACCAAGCAGAGCTGCTGCCTCAAAATCTGCCCTCAGTACATCTCCCTACTCAATGCAATATTTTGGTCATCCCTGTGCATTGTGGGAAATAGCCCTTGGTTTTTCTCTAGCTTTGCAAGTCCCTCATCAATGCTGAGTCACAAATTTCATTTACTGAATTATAGCTCACAGCTGAGGCATTTTGGATGAAAACAGAACAGAAATCTGTAAACACTCAGGTCTGCAGGACCGAATGCTTGGGAAAACCACAAAGTGAAAATAAAATCTGGGGCCAACAGCAAAGCAACTGGGAGCGCACTAACACCTTTGCTGAAATCAAAACAAAGACCCAAGCTTTGTGTTTCAAGCAGCAGGATCTTTGCTTGGAGTGCTGCGACCTAAAGCAAGGTGCTAAGTGGATTAAAGGGATGCTTATTGTTTGGATAATCTCGGCAATCTTTTTTTTTTAAAGGTGAATATGCAAACAAGGGAAAATGACAAACCGGCAACTTGATTCCTCCCGGGGCAACTTTTATCACCCGAGCCTAGAAAAGGCACTAAGAAAAAAAGAATTCTTGCACAGAGAAAGAATCGGTACATTTTTCAAGAGGCAGATGCTCTCCAGACTAGCAAAAAGCTTCAGATCAAAGCTTCCTCTAAATTAGAAACAGGGTTGCAGTTATGAAGCCTCAAGCATGTACGTAGGAGATGGGAAATGGTTGCGGTCCAGCCCTGAGCAGGAAAGGGTTCCATCCAATGAAGATATACTGGACTACTATAGCCAGCGGGAGAAACTAAGCCATTCTTATTTACCTAGGAGTAAACTGCACTGACCAGGTAGGTCTTACTACAGAGGAAACCAGCCAGCCAGCCTGCTCATGAAAACTAAAGAGGCCACAGCCACGTCCTATGCACCCTCAATAGCAAGACAATCATGCATTCATTTAAACTGAGACGCTCCCAAATCCAGACACCCACCCTTCCAGTGCATGGAATTAACCACGCACATCTCCCGTGGCCCCAAACCCAGAAATCCTCTGCAACAAGGGCTCCCACACCAGTTTCTTCCAAGTGTGTGTGTGTGTGTGTGTAAGGAAAGAATTAGGTGAGGGGGCTACAGCCACAAAGCACCAGCCCTGCTAAAGTTGAGCCCTGCTCCCATTTGAGGGAGAGGGAGGAGGGGGTCACTGCAAAAAGCGAGGGAAGCAAGGGAGGGGAGCCTTCTCTCTCAGGAGGGGGGGGGCTGCGGTTGCAACTTCCCTCCGGGACAAAGGCGAAGAAAGTTTGGGAGGCAGCCGGGGCGGGGAGGGGGGGTGTCCCCCTTACCTTGGTGGAGCCGGAGGAGGAGGCGATGTACACTTTGATCACCATCCTGCGGACCAGCGCGGGCGCTTCCTCGCCAGACAGGCCAAGCGAACGGTGGGGCTGGAAGAGGCTGGAGCCGAGCCGGGCGGGGTCCAGCGGGCCGAGCGCTCCACCTCCCCGCGGCTGCTGCTGCTCTTAGACCCGAGCTTCGCGCCCTGCCCCTCTCTCTCGTCTCTCTCTCGTCTCTCTCTCTGCCCAGCCCGGAAGATTCGGGCGGAGCAAGTCTGCAACGCGCCGTGCAAAAAGGCGGGGCGGAGGAAGCCCCCCGAAAGGGAGCCGGGCTGCGATCCGGAGCAAGCCCGCCAACCCCGGCGGATGATGGGCTGGGAGGCTTGGCTTCGCCTCCGCCAGCGCTCCAACCCCCGGCCCCCTTCCAGGCCCGGAGCCAAGCCAGCTGCCCCACCCACCTTTTGAGATGCGCCAGGTTGCAACTCCCATCTTCCGGACTATTAGCATCCCCCGTTCACACCAGGCTGGGGAAGGAGCTGGACTGAACAGAACAAAGTTGGAAGGGAGCTTGGAGGTCGTCTAGTCCAACCCCCCTGCTCAAGCAAGGAGACCCTAGGGCCTAGGTTATTCCGGACAAGTGGCTGTCCAGCCTCTTCTCAAAAGCCTCCAGCGATGGAGCATTCACCGCTTCTGGAGGCAAGTCGTTCCACTGGTTAATTGTTCTCACTGTCAGCAAATTTCTCCTTATTTCCAGGTTGCTTTGGTCCCGGGTCAAGGGCGTAAAGAGGTCCCCTTTTGATTTTGCCTTTTTCTTCTTCTTTTTTTAAAATAAAGCCAGGCTTTTACAAAATGCTCCAAATATACTTCACCTTGTTTATTGTGGCTTTTGCCTAATCAAAGCCCTTCAAACACACTGGTTGAATTTGAGCTTTAGGTTAAATCGGTGTTTCTTGAACTTTTGGCTTCCCCCTTTTAAAAATGATGGGGAACACACACACAGCCCATGAGCTTTTGTTTGTATGAGGTCTATTTATCAATATTTATCATATTAAATATTAAAATGGAACGATTGGGCTGCCACTTGTGATGATTGTATGGAGGGATTTTAATACTGTATTATTTGCAACAGCCTGGCAAGTAATTTTGATTTTGAGGTGGTCTGTGAGGGTCTTAAGGGATCCCGAGGGTCCTAGGACCACATTTTAAGAAACTCTGCATTAAACCATAATTCATTTCACCCCTAGTTGACTAAGTTAAAATTGACTGAGTCAGCATACCAAACTAATGTAGTTTGTTTTGCATTTTGTTCAGAGTCTGTATAAAATCAAGTGTGTCTTGTCCAACAAAGTGCACACATAAGATGGCAATCAGGCCAGAGGTATGGTTCATAGAACTTAGCTCATCCAAATGAGATATTTGAATTTGGTTTAAAGTGTTGCATGTATAGTAGTTGTGGGTTGTACTGTGTTGTATGAACCCAACAAATTAGCTAGTGGTACAAATAATGGTTAACCAAGTTGCTTAGGACAGTGAGATGGGTGGCATATAAATTTAATTTTTAAAAAGTCTCAGCATAACCTAGCATCTGCAGAGTTCAGATTTAGATATAGCATATCACATTTTCTACAAGGTTATGGCTTCTTAGTTGCTTACACCCAAATCGTGTATCCTTTGCAGGAGACCTACAGGGCAATATTTCTCAACCTTAGCCCATTTTAAGATATGTGGACTTCAACTCCCAGAATTCCTCAGCCAGCATGAGTTGAAGTGCACACAACTTAAAATGGCTAAGGTTGAGAAACACTGCACTAGAGCATCCTCTGTTCCCTTTCTAGATCTTCAGCCTTTTGATCAATCAACAATTTGAGGTAACCAAGAATGGTGTGTTGTAATCCCAGGAGACATGTCTTCACTTACTGTGGTTTTGTTTCTTTCAACAAAAGGAAACAACTTTCTAACCATCTATTTCTCTACCAGCTCCATTTGCATAACACACAAAGTAGCCAGCCCCATTATACGTACGTTGTGCAAATCCAGTTTGTGTGTTCGTAGTTTGGGGCAGTCTTTCTCAACCTTGGCAACTTTTAAGATGTGTGCACTTCAACTCCCAGAATTGAAGTCATGCTTAAAAGTTTAAACGGTTTAGGATATTGCATAAAGCTGGAAAATAGGGTGGGGGGGAAAAACATGGTTTAGGTATCAGTAGGCAGGTACAAATAGCCTACCTTACAATCTCAGTGGATTGTAAGAATTCTACAAAGAAAGGCAAGTAGGACATAGGGTCAGGCCCGTTTTAAGAAACCTTAAGGTTTCCTGGTAGTAGCAATAATAACCCCATTCTTTCCCCATTTTTCTAGATGGACATGTGTCAGGTCCCATCATCTGGCAGCATCCAGAAAGTGTGTCTTCTCCGCTAGAGCTCCTTCTTGATAGAAGTAAATATTTCTAGCTCAGGATTGAACTGTGAGGTCCTTGGTGCTGTGGGAAGTCAGCCCCTCAGAGAAGGAAATATTAAAAGGGCAGGAAAATATATTTCCTCAAAGGATCTTAAAGAGGCAGAAAAGCATGCCCAGTTTTTCTGTCTCCCTCCCCCAAGCAGAAACCAGCTCTATAGAAATGCAGATGTAAATCCAGGAAGGTTGGAGCTAGAAGATTTAAGAAGACAAAGACACCTAAAATCTACATACCCCACCCAAAGTCTAAGACGGGACATAATAGGATTAACTCACAAGATGCCAAAGGGACACAGGTCAAAATACATGACACAGGAAATAGCCTCAAACAGGAACAGGAAACAACTCCAAACAAAAGACTCAAGAGGGTATAAAAACCCACTCCCTACATGTGCTCACTCTTTTTCTGCCAGAGCCATTTTTCTGTCTGGCTCTCCTCTTCAATAAACTGCAACCTTCTTCCTAAAGCAGTCGCCATGTTTATTCCCAGCTTGGACTGAACCATGATGAAGACTTTTCTTTCAACATTGCCATCTGAAATGGTGGGGGGTTTTTTTGCAGACATTTCATTACCAAACTAGGTAACATAATCAGTGCTGATGCCCTGATGGTATTAACTAATTTGGGTACCCTGATGATGTTACCTAGTTTGGTAATGAAATGTCTGCAAGAAAAATGTCTGCAGAGAACAACAAGGACCCTAGAGCGGTCCTTCTTTTTGGAACAGAGCCCCCTTTTCCCCAAAACACTTTGGTTAGCTCCAATCCTGCCTCCCAGGCTGTCTTTTGGAAGGTACGAGTCTGGGAGTGGTAGGACCTGCTGAATAAGTATTTTTTTCCCAGCAGTTGTGTGTGTATTTATGTTGCTGGTCTGGACTGTGTGTGAATGTGCTTTAAGTATAGTATGGTCTTCCCTGAGGAAATACACTGCCCTGAGACATGGGCCAAGTATAAATTGATGACATGTAATGAAGTAAATGAAGCCCTGGAGTAAAAAATACAACACAGAGGGCTTTGTGGGGATTTTTAAGAATGGCTAGCACCATCCCCAGGGATGTGCCAGCAGCCTGCTGTACCAAGCCCAAGAATCCGTGGCTTCTTAAGCTTTTGCTAGCCTTGGTTGAACCCTTTCTTGACCATCATAGTCACTTAAGAGAGAAGAGAGATGTAGAAAATAGATGGATGGACAGACAGACAGATAAGCAAACTTGTCTAGTCTGAGACACTTAGATGGGCAGATGGTTTCCTGAGTTTCAAACTTTTTTTTTTGCAAAATGTCACAGACTTTCAGTACTTTCAATATGACCATATCTATCTGAAGGTGTTGGGATTTGAAAATGGTGGGTGCTGGTCATGCTAGCGTTGGTGTTCAAATCTGAGTGTATAAGAAGCATTGCTATACTTTGCAACTAAAGAGAGACCCCTGCTGGAGCAGCTGTTTTCTTTTCAAAAAAATTAAAGGGACTGACTCACTGTTTTTCAACCTTGACAACCTAAAGATGGGTGGACTTCAGGTCCCAGAATTCCCCAGACGGCATAGCTAGACTAACTGGTTCCAGCAAGAAATGCAAAATTCAATATACAATGCTCCTCCTCCTATTCTTTGCAGGGAAGGGATGTTCTAATTAGTTCTAATTTTCTTTAAGTAAAAAAATGCAGATATCTATAAAATGTGTCAGTGCTATTTCTATTGGAAGCCTGGGGGTCTACACATCAAGTAACCAACTGTTTAATTAATAACCTGCAACTAAGAGGCATGGCAGACCCTACTAGGCTGAAAGTGAACAAACTACATCTTAGTTTATTATGATGCATAAATCCAGCCACTTTTAATTTTAATATTTACTTTTAATTTTAAACTGCCCAATAGCCAGAGCTTTCTTTACACCTCATTTGCAATAAAACAGGAGCTGCATAGGTGCTTCACTGGTTGATCTGGATCCACAGCACTTTGCTCTGAAGGCGGCCCACTGGGATGTCAGCAGCAAACAGTGGCCATGACAACTGGTGGAGCAAGAGTTTTAACCATTGAGATGTGGATTAACAAGGACTCTTCAATTGCTACCTTAGAAAAGATTGCGGATAAATAATGAAACACCACAGGAAGGAAGCACAATTCTATGCAGTGTGGGTGGACTTTATATTTTATCTCAGTCGCTCGCCACAGACCTATTATGGGGCAGTGGAAAAGGAAGAGAAAAAAAAAACCCTGAAAAAATGAGAGGGAGTTTGACAGGCAATCTGGCCCTCTAGCCATGTGACTCACGTCCCAAGTATGTTTTTACTTCCGCAAATAAACAGCATGCAGTATTTCTTCCATTGTCTCAAGAAGGCAGTTCGATGCGAGTTGGTCGAGATGCTTCTGAGTTTAATTTGATTAGAAGATGGGGGTGTATGGATTAGGGCAGAGCGATATTTACAGGCCATGCAATAATCTGACTATATTCTTGGGCAGCGGAGGGGGGGGGAATAGGTGGAACTAAAGGCAAAGTGGGTAGGGCCAGACCCCAAGGCAACCCATCCAGATGCAAGTCAACCAATAGACAAGCACCTTGGCTTCATAGAGCTCTCTATGTCCATCCCCTTTACCCCCCACCCCCACCCCACCCTTACAAAGTGACATGCCCAATGCCGGTACCTTCACTGTCCTCTCCAATAAACCAGCCAACGCTCTGCTCTTCTCTTTCCACCAAAAAGCAGCTGGAGGGTCAGGGGAAATTCACTAGCATCTACCAGACCACAACTGGAAAGTTCAGCCCTGGCAGGGAAGGGAAAAAAAATAAATCTTTTTTGTCCACTGCTACCTGACTCCCACGGGGAAGTTAGAAACATCCTGGCTTGCTCAATAAAGCCTCTTTTACCCTCAAAACAGAGAAGGAACTGGCTTTGCAAGATAACCAGTGACCAAAAGGGCTGGTCCTGAAATCATTGTTATGCTGCAAATGTTTGAAGAGGGCCATTAAACACACTATCCTCATTTGGGACAACAAAGAAGAAGAACAAGGGTGCTCTATCGTGAAGATGATAATTTGGTCAGCTGAATTGGTCCTGCTTCGGTTCAGTTCAAAGTATCTTGTGATGAAGAGCAAGGTATTACCTGCTTGCCTTTGTTTTGTTTAAAGCAAGATATTTTGTAGCCGGGACTTTGATGAACAGACAGGATGAATGAAACCAGAGGATATGCAAGTATTTCACCACTCCCATGCTTCAATTACTGTGCTTTTTAATGTATTGTTTAGTAGTTGAAGCATTTACGCCTTATTCACCATCTGAAAAGGCTCTTAGGTGTGTCTTCTGTAACAATTAATACAAAATAAGGCCATCTCTGCCTGACGTTTTCCCGTCTATGAGACGTGATATAATAGGAAAAAAAGAATGAGGAACGAAGAGGAAAAACAAGGAAACTAGACCAAAACTGTTAAAAGTCTTCTTTTGAAAGCAGAAAACAAATTCCTTACTTTTTCTTTCCCTGCCCATTTTAAAAACCTAAGTATAAATATGTAGTAAAATAACTCCAAAATGAAAACATTGTATTAAAGCTTATCATAAAGCAGAAATGCAATAAAAAAAAATTAAAGTTAGAGAAGCGCAGAAAGAAAAAAGTAGTGAATTTCAATTCTTTTCAGTGCAATAGAGTAAACAAACACCTCAACCTTTGGCTTTACATTTCTAAACATAAAATAGAAAACGTTAAAACACGATCCTTAAGGGGTTGCTTCTTACAAACACCTTAAAGAGAGCTTTCAGGATCATACTGTTATCACTTCTATTATGCTCATAATCGCCCCATTAACCTTTCAAGCATTAATAAGCCTCATGCCAAGCACCCATATAACAAAGAATTCAGAACATATCTCGGCAAAAGACTGGCTGCTTCATCTGTTTTGATTGGAAAAAAATATTTGTCCAAGCCCAGTTCTGCTTTACCCACATGTATTGATTTCAGGTCTGCTGGCGTTTATATCTCCAGAACAAAGATTAGGAGAAACTCAAAAATATTACCATAGACAGGTGGCAACGTCTGCTGATGTACAAACTCCAGGAGAACTTGAAAATAAAGGTGTACAGCAATAGGCAAAGCCAGTATGTTAAAGAAAGGCCAACTCAAAGAGAAGTAAGGTAGGAGTGCACCTTGGCTCTTTAATGTGTACATCCAGTTTCTTGTAAATTAATTTGGTGCATCATCCCTCAAAGTTAGCCAATGTTGCCATTTTAATTGTATACTGAAGTGAAACTTCAGTGAGAACCATGAATTGGATTAAAATGAGCTCTGGGCATTTTAGCCACTAATAGTTCTGAGGGAGTACTTTATAGATAAACTATACTAAAACCAACACTAGTTTTGGCAAAGCACTCAAAGGGAACTTTTTTAAAGGCCGATGACTTATAAGCAAACTCCCTAAGTTCCTTGTAGTGTACAATGTGACTTCAAGCAATTTTGTTCCAGGAGCAACGACTGATTTGACTAGAGATTTAGGGTAGATGAAAGCTTTTAGAAGGCCGCAGGATCCAACCATGGAATCTTAACCACTGTGACACCCTGGATGCCCTTATGGTCCTGAAAGATCATAACCTCCCTTTGCCTTTTCTGGATAGGGACAGATACTTCTCAAAGTCCTAGGTTACCACCACATATAAAATTTACTTTCCAAGATGTTCTCTGGGGTTTACATGGAACCCGGACGTATCTTTGAGAGTAAAGAGTGCTGTAGTATCTGAGACCGAGGTGCTTTGCTTAGTAATAACATGTCCTTATCTCATTTTTAATCAAATAAATAAATGACAATCAGGGAAGTCAGAAGTGCTTCCAGTGCTCTGTTGGCGATCCATGTACTAAGCAATAAACTAAAGTTTTAATAAAGGAGAATATTTGTTGCTCTCTGAGGGTCCTTGTTGCTCTCTGAGCTTGTTTTCTTGCACACATTACATTACCCAAATTAGGTAACATCATCAGTAGTAAGCCCCATCCTTTAGTAGCAATGATGATGTTACCTAGTTTGGGTAATGAAACATCTTCAAGAAAACAACCAAGCTTAGAGAGCAACAAGGACCCCTCAAACTGAAGTTTATAAATCAGAAAAGCTGGATTTACACAGCTGCTAAGCCATAATTCCTGGTTTTCAAAATATACCAGTTAGCTTTCTGTAACAGACTGCCAAAACCAAGGAAGGTACATGGGGTTCCACCCATTTTGTTCAATCTACAAAAATCTCCAGATCTCTTTTTCTACGATGGCCCAGCCCATCTACCTTGGGGTGCAGCGGGCAAGAAGCTGGATTTCAGCTGGCCAAATCCACTATAGTTTCATTGCCGGTTTGTCCGCTCTTGCTTTAATTCAAGATTGGGCGAAAATGGGAATGGAAGGTATCTGCCCCTAAGGTGTGTTCTGTTCACTTTGACCTGCTTGAAGTGAAGAAATGGTTAGATCTGGAGAAGTAGACCAGACAGGTTTGACGGATCACTTGCAACTCATCCCTTTGAATGAAAGATCAGTGATTGTCATCAGAGGTTGTTGTTTTTCCCCTCTTCCAACAATTAGTTCCTATTATTTTATACCTGTATTTCTGTTGACCTTCCCTCAGAAAGGAAAGACACTAAGAATAGCAATTCCTGCAACTTAAATCTAGCTGAAGTCAATTGGATGTCTATCTGGATACCAGAAATCTCTTACCTTCTATGGAGGTAAGCATAAAGGTCTACATCTCCTGGGGTAGAGAAATTGATTTTCCTATCGATTAGCTCAGCTTTTGGATTGGCACCATTCAATGAACTATAAAGGAAACCCAACCAAGTAAAATAAGAGTTGGCTGAGTGGTGCCCCCGGCTCCTGTCTCTATGCAAGGTGGTCTTTACATTTTTGCCTGCCCTGAAATGCTGCTGCTCTAAAATTTCTACTATAGAGAGCATCCATTGCACAGGTTTGCTGCTCATAGTTTTCACCCTTACTAAGAACACTCCGTAGAAACACTATCCTTGCACCTTTTAAAGCTGGTTCCATAAAAGTGATTGTAAACACCCTTTACTTAGATGTGCCTTCACATTTTATCAAAACTCAAAGCAAATCAGAACTTAAACCACAAACCATTTTCTTTCCCAAGAAAATTCTCTCCCAAGCAAGAAAATATTTCCCAAACAAGAAAAAAAAAAATTTCTTTCCCAAAGAAATATTTTTTTTCAGTGTTAGGGGAAAAAAATAAACATCTTCAGGAGGAGGAAAGCCATTCTAAATAAAGTCAGATACAATCTTTCCAATGGAAAGTCTGCAAAGTCGTTAGTGGGTATTTGTAACTCTTTTAACAGTCTGGCATTGAGGTCCTAATCAGATCTACCTAGAAAGGTGCTTAAAAGGTGACAATTTCGGAACAATAACACGTCAATCCACACCTATTGCTGAAAGTTCTCTAAGGGGGAATAGCTCTCCTTGAAAGGGAAGCCTGCAACACCCAAGGTGGGACTCAGTCCCAATCCACAAGTCGGTTAGGAGCTTACCAATGTTGCTACCGGATTAAAGATGCACGCATAGAGTATCGCTTCAGACAGACAGGTTACAATATACAGCCCCTTCGAGTGCTTTTAAGCAGAAAGGTACGACGCTTGAGCGATGTGGATTTTATTTAAAGCTTTCCACGGTTTCCTTTAAAAGCGCTCTGGGGTCTTTCAGAAAGAAGAGCGGTAGAGGCCTCAAATTAAACTCAGGAACAATAATGCAGGATCCCAAATTCTTCACCTAATTCGTTTGGAGGGGAAAGAGGCGGCGCAGCCCCGGGTCTTCGGCCTAGCAATGCAATGCAAGTCCCCTTTCAAGCCAACCCCCGCTGCGAGAAAGCGTCCCCTTGCACGCTGCCGCCCCTGGCAATCTGCTCTGGGGCGATCCTTCCACGCAAGGCCCATCGGGCCAGCTTCCCGCCATCCTCCCCCCCCCCCGGAGCTCTTAGCACCCCCTCCCCCATCTGCACCCTTCCTCCTCCTCCGCAGCCACTGCCTTCGCCAAGGGAAGGCGCTAGGGCAGCCATGTTGCAGCCGTGCAAGGAAAGCGAGCTGGCCCGTGCGCGCTTGCCCGCCGGCTTTGCCCAAGCCCCCTCCTCGGGGGAACTTTCGGGGAACTTTCCGCCTCTTGCAGAGGGAGAGGGGGTGCTGCAAAGAGGCCGTGGCGAGCGCCCGCGTTTGCACGGGGTCCTTTCCCTTTCGTTGCCCCAAGGGGCTGGGCGCCAGGAGAGACGACGTGGGTGTTGCAAGCTAGAGAAGGGGGGGCAGGGAAAAGGAGGGGGCATACAAGGGGGGGGCTGGTCTGGGAGCCCCGGGCCATCTTGCCCATTTGGAGGGGGGGGAAAGGGGGGGTCAGGAAGCGCTTTTAAGGGCCGCTCGCCTGCGCAGACGGCAAAGAGCACTGGGCGACGCGCGCGAGCGCCTCTCTCGCGCTAAGAGTCTGGCTCCGCCTCTCGCCCGGAATTCTACAATCGGCGTCTTTGCCCAGGTCTGGCCCGAGCTTTCTATTGGCCCAGGCGCGCGTCATTCTCGGCCCGGACTTTCCTCGCGCTTCCCATTCATGCAGTTTGGTTGAGTGTTGGTGTATTTTACTGTTTGCAATAAAGAAGGGGGATTTTTTTTTTAAAAAAAAAAAGATTCAGGGTTGTTGGGTTTTGTTTTTTTTTGCTGCTGCTGCTGCAATTTACTCGTGCTGGTTTTTTTTTTTACAGTTTTGCAAAGAAAGAGAAAGACTTTTTTGTTTTTGTTTTGTTTTGTTTTACATCCAACCGACCAACCAAAATCGGGCCTTTTCTAAAAAAAAAAAAAGCGGGTTTGTTTCGCGCGCGGCGCTTTGATTTTTTTCCCCCCTTCATCTTTTGCATTTGTTTCGAGGGGAGGGCGACAGCCTTTCCCTCCTCCCCCTTTGCAAAAAAATCCGCATCTCTTTCGGGTTTGCAACCAACTGTTAAAGGCTCAACTATGCCCAAAAGAAAGGTAAGCAAACAAACATGGTGGTGGGGGCAACGGACCGAGGAAGGGAGACGCGCGAGAAGCCCCTTTTGCGCGGGGAGAAAGGGGGGAAAGATGGCTTGACTTGCGCGCGCGCGCGCTGGTGCTTGTGTGTGTGTGTGTGTGTGTGCGTGCGTGCGGTTTCGTGGAAGCGTTGTCGAGGCGGCTGGCTGTGCCGTGGCAAGCGGCGCTGGGAGCGAGGGAGAGCGCTTCGCAGCCGCGATCGCCACCAGCCGAAAGCTGGGCACAGAGTGGAGTGTGGTGGGGGGTTTGTTTGCCAGGCGAAGCCTGCTCGATGCGTCTCCATGCTGGATTGCAAACAGCCATAGTGCCGCTGCTGACGGCAGGCAGGCAGGCAGGCTCGGCTGGCGCCCCACCTCCTCCTCCTCCTCCGCCACCAAATGCAAAAGCCTTGCTGAGCCCCCCCCTCCCCGAGCTGTCTTAGGCCGTCGGAGGGGCGTTTGGACGCGGTTTGGGCCGAGGCTTCCCCCGATTGGGGTCTCTGGCTCTCCTGCGATCGCCTTTGTTCTTTTTATTTTTCCCCCCCCCCTCTGGCCCTTCCTCCTACTTGTCATACCAGATGGTGGTGCAGTGGCGACGCGGAGCCGGTAGGGGGCGCAGAGCTTTGCCATTGCCCGCCGTGGTGGAAGGCGGGGGGTGAGAGATGTGGCAAGAGATTTCCGAAGCCCCAAATCGATGCAACTTTAGCAAGGAGGCGTCTCTCTTTCTCTCCCCCCCCCCGCTCTTTCTTTTGCTCCTCTTTTTATTTATGATTTATTCTTCTGCAAATCCGCTACTTGAGGTTTGCCCATCGGGGTTCCCGTTTTGGAAGTGCAGCTACATAAGGAGCGTGGGGGGAGGGGGGGAGAAAGCATGCAATAAAAATGGCGGGGGGGTGTCTCGGTTTGTGCAGTTGTAGGGCAGCAAAGGAGCCTGCCGAGCAGACTCGCTTCTCGATGTGCCCACCTCCCCGGGGGGGGGAGGGGGCGGGAGGAGAAGCTAAGCGAGACGCTTTTAAATGCTCCACGCCCTTTGCAGGTCGTTTGCAAACGACCTTGTTCTTGCAGGTAATTTGGCGGGAATTTTTTTTTCCTCCGTTTTTTTAAATTTGGGACGCGATGACGTCAAGCAAAACGGACCTGCCCAAGGCATTGTGGGATGTGTAGTCGGGGAGTTTTGGAAGAGAGTTCAAACCATGTAAAGAGCCTCCGGACTGTTAAAAATTGCAGCTGTTGGCAGAAGAATCCGATCCGTTCCTCATTTTTAAAAAATGTATCCTACGCTACATTTTATTGGGATTTATTTTTTTTTGCTGAAACGTACAGGGAAAGTTAGAAGGCTTGAGAATTGACAAAAATCCAGAGAGAAATTAAATCAGTTCCTACTGAAGTTTTCTTGCACTCCTGTATGTGTAAATCTAGTTGCTCGCTCGGTTAATTCTTTATCATTTGCCTCCACAAATCAGAACTCTGTAGACAGTTTTGATTGATCCCAATAAAGCCTTTCCTCACGTTTTATATTAAAAATGTCTACTGTCTCCTATTTACTAGACCATTTATGTTAGTCACATTGGAACAAAAGTAGTTTATATTGTGCTTGTTTCTTTTTTAAATTAGGCTGCAGCTGAAGGTGAAATAAAGGAGGAGGTAAGTTTCCTTTCATATATATACACACACACAGATACATATATATATATGTATATATGTATGTATATTCAGTTGTCAAGATGAAGTGAGTCTTCAAAGGAGTTGGGAAAAGCTGAGCTGAATATGCTGCTGTGCAGCACAAGGGCTGACATGCAATGTGAGCATGTGCTAGGATTTTAAATCTACATGGCAGGAATATATTGGAAGATTGACTTTGCCAAGAATTTGCAAACTGATCAAGTGCACACACAATTTATATGCAGAGTGGCATGCAGAATTCTTTCTACATGCAATTTAAAAAAAATCTGTGCAGTTGGACTTGCTTAAAAGAGAAAAACACTTAGTAAGAATGTTGGGTCCTCCCCTCCCCCCGTTTTCTTCATAGTATTGTCATGCTATCAGCCACAATTAGCTGCATTCAGTACATTAATCTTTGAGCCACAGATTGTAAACCACAGTGTGGCTTAGGATTCTGCCTCAGTTTAATTGTTACCAAGAAACCAGTCTTTCTGCTTGGAGAATGTGCTGCAGCCAACCTCAAGCTAATATGGGTTCCGTTCCTCTTTTTTTTCATCTGTGGGTCTGGAAGGGAGAGACTTCTACTTTTCAATTTAAATTGTCATTTCCCCCGATGTCAAAACTATGTAGCTTGTTTAAATTGTGATTAGTGTGAGAGAGGGCCAGGATTAGACTTTGGGATCAAATCTTTTTTCAACCCAGATTTCAGTATCACAGAGAGCTACAGTTGGTCAAAAGCTAAAATAAACTCCACGTAAGTATTGGAGAATGGAGATACAACTGAACCCAGGAAATGGTTAGTTCGGTTCTTGTTTGTCTTCAGATCACTTTGGATTCCTGGCAACTACACAGAACACTCCCTGCAGTTTTCTTGGCAACAGTTGTGGAAGTGGTTGGCCCTTGCCTTCTCACTGTTAAGATTCTAACAATCACTCTGTTGGCTTTGGCCTAAAGCGGGACTAGAACTCATGGTGTCTTGGTGCTTTCATTATTGCACCAAAGTGGCTCATTGTCACATTTCTGTCCAACAAAATGTGTTTAATTGGGCAGGTAACAAATACTGTCGTCCATCAGTATCGTTTTGGGGTTTTTTACGCACAATAAAGTAAACATTTTGGGAAATTGCTAACCATACTAAGTTCTACATCCTGATAAGTAGTCAGCAGATAAGCAAGAATATCCCAGTTCGGTTTTAAGACAATCCTAGTTTAACTGACCCTAGAGTTTACTGTATTAATAAAAGTGTCAAGGGAAGAGAGTATGTAGACATAATGCTTGTTTTTGTTCCAGTCAGCTATGGTTTATTGTGCTGTAAGAGTTACAAACCAGCCCACAGTCTCAATTGACATTCCTTCAATATTACATTTCACGTTTGCAAAACTGTATCCGATGCATATTTATTTGGAAGAAAACCTTAATGAGTGTAATGGAATTTTTGCGTTAAATTGAGTCAGTGTGGTTGCCTAAGGTATGTTTTGAATTTCTTGTTAATTCTATTTTTAAGAAAACTGATGTTTGGTTTTAGTAATTTGTTTTTGTCTTCGGCAGCCAAAGAGACGATCGGCTAGACTATCTGCTGTGAGTACATGCCTCTTTAAAAAGAAAATCCATATTGCATTAAAGCTGTTACAATCAATAGATCTTTCAAAGTATCATTCAAGTAGCCTCCTGTGAATTATTTCCAAGTCTAAATATAATATTTACTCTACATAAATAGATGACACTATTGCTTCACCATGATAAACCACATCTTGAGCTAAAGGCTTGCTGGCTGAGGAATTCTGGGAATTGAAGTCCACAAGTTATAAAAGGGCCAAGTTTGAAGACCTCTGTTCTAAATAGATGGACTTCACATCTCCCAGAATTCTGAGCCAGCATGACTAAGCCAGCTAAGAATTCTGGGAATTGAAGTCCATAGAACTTGAAGTTGCCATGGTTAAGAAACACTGATCTATATCCTTGTTCTTTTTGTAATCATACATACGGTATGTATTTTACTTCGCCAATTATAATAGGGGGAAATTTATTATTTCAGTGATTATAGCTACCCATCTAAAATACATGGTCTTGGATAGCTTACAACACCTAAAAGCAATATTTTAAAAAAATCAGATCCAAAATAGAAATCATGCCCCAAAATAACCTATGCACTGGAATAAATGTCCCCAGAGTCAGTGGTGATTTATGAAATACATCTGTCACTTTATTTTAAGGCTACCTTTGTAATCCTAAGGGCCAGAAACTTCAGACATTTTAAAAGGGACCGGAGAGGTTTGAGATTGTTACAGCAAATTGAACAAACAGGAATGCTGTGTTTATTTTACAGCATACCTATGTGTTTTTCTTACAGAAGCCTGCTCCACCCAAACCAGAGCCAAAGGCGAAAAAGGCAGCACCGAAGGTAAATAAATGACATGCTTGTGTGTCCGGAATGCCTCAATGTTAGAATAGACTTAAAGAAGGTTGCTTTTTTCTTTTGTTTGCATGTGTATGGATGACATGATAGAGATCAGATTGTCATTCATATAAGCCATAGAAAAGAAGATATATCAAGTAAAATGGAGGTAATTGAATGATACTTAGTGGTTAAACTGCAGAACTTCATTGGTAGAGGAGGGGAAGGTAGGGGAAGGACAGTTTTAATTCACTATCTTTAAAGGTCGCTGTTAGCTTGACTGGGTTACTTTAAAATTAGCTTAGAGCAGGGGTCTTCAAACTTGGCCCTTTTAGGACTTGTGGACTTCAACTCCCAGAATTCCTCAGCCAGGCACACTGGCTGAGGAATTCTGGGAGTTGAAGTTCACAAGTCCTAAAAGGGCCAAGTTTGAAGATCCCTGGCTTAGTTACTGCGAGAGGAGAACAAGGAACCTATATTGGGGAAAAAAGACTAGGAGTGACATGATAGCAGTGTTCCAATATCTAAGGGGCTGTCACAAAGAAGAGAGGGTCAATCTATTTTCCAAAGCACCTGAAGGCAAGACAAGAAGAAATGGATGGAGACTAAGGAGCGATCCAACCTAGAACTAAGAAATTCCCTGACAGTGAGAACAATTGTTCAGTGGAACGATTTGCCTCCATAAGTTGTGGGTGCCCCAAGACTGGACATTTTCAGGAAGAGATTAGACAATCATTTGTCTGAAATGGCATAGGATCTCCTGCTTGAGCATACTGATTATGATAATATAGAAATTAACTCTTACTTATTGTTTTTTAAATACATGAACCCAGACAATATATGCTGTTTGCTAAATATTAAGAATGTTATTTTAAAAACCCCTAACCTTAACCCTAACCTTACAAAAATTAATAAAATATATACAAAAAAAAAAAAGATTCTAGCTAATTCACAGAAAATAAATTTAGTCTTGCAGTTGGTTTATATGTGTACATTATAACTTGCAACGTGCAATGTATCCTGGAAACTCAAGATTGACAATGTTTCCAAATGGCCATTCTTCATAGGTTACAATGTACAATGGAAATGAGTTAAAGTCAGGCCAGGCATTACCTCAACATTTTATCTATTTTGTTTTGTATTGGGCTAGCTAAGAAAAATAAATAAAACCTTTCTTTATCCAGTCGAAAAGATATGTTCAGTCTGCATAAGCCAACGCCGCAGAGAAGGTAGCTGGGAATCCTGGCAGAGAAAACCTCTATACAATTTGGATGCATTTTGTTTTTATTAGCCTTTTTAATTGCATTAACATAAACACTGATCTCAGGGTCTTGTTCTCCCTGCATGGCATCCAAATAGGATAATCTTGTGCTGAAAGCACAGATAAAAGATTTTTTTCAATCAGTAGTATACACTTTATTATTTGAGACGGTGGTTTTTCAGTAGTATCCATACCTCAGGATGAGATTGCCAATACTCTTTTTTTAAGGAAAAAAATGTATTAAAGATAATATGCACCGGTAGAAAAGTAGCAGTCCTGAAAATACAAGGATTTGTCAAAAAAAAGTTACTTTTTCATCAGTAGTAACTGAGAACGGTTGCTAAATGAGGCACTCGCTAAACAAGGACTAACTGTACTGCTTTACCCTCAACAAATAAAGATACTAATCTTATATTTGAGTGCCAGTTTTGAGGCTGGCCACCGAAAAAGGATTGGTGACCAAGTGAGACTTTATTCTCTATGTGTTGCATGTGATTCCCTCTAACAGAAAGAAAAAGGAGGGAATGATAAGAAAGAAGACAAAAAGGTAACAGCAAAAGGGAAGAAGGGAGCCAAAGGGAAAGATGAAACTAAGCAAGAAGATGCTAAAGAAGAAAACCACTCTGAGAATGGAGATACCAAAACTAACGAGGTACGATATATCCCACCGTCCCGAGAATCGTTTCCAAATACATGGGGCAGGGGTCCTCAAACTTGGCCACTTTTAAGACTTGTAGACTTGAACTCCCAGAATTCCCCAGCCAGCCATGGCTGGCTGGGGAATTCTGGGAGTTCAAGTCTTAAAAGTGGCCAGCTTTGAGGACCCCTGACATAGGGAATCGGGAAACTCCACTCAACAGTTGTTTCTGCTTTGTATCCAATCCTTATACACATAGTCCTTGACTTAACACCACAATTGAGATTGGAATTTTGAGTCATGCTCAAATTGTACGACCTTTTTGATATGGTTGTTAAGCAAATCACTGCAGTGAACCACGCAGTCGTTAAGGAAACCTGGCGTTTGTAACTTTTACATCTCGTTTTTAGCTTAGCTTCTCCCTAAAACAAGCATGGAGGGGGCTGGCACCCCCCCCCCCCCAGATAATAGTTATTTAGGAGAAGCGGTTCAGGAGAAAGGAAAGGCATGCACCACAGGGAAAAATTAGTCTCCAGTGCCGGAAACCTGGCCATTTTAGTTCATTTATTTGCCTGTTTTCTTTTTTCCTCAACCAACATGCAGATATTTCTCTCTCTCTTTTCTCTCTCTGTTCTTCTATGTAGCACCTTATTTGTTTTTTATTTTACCCAAACTGCCAGCAATATTATGTAGATATGCAGGTTCCTATTAGGCACAATGTGTTTTTAAAAGGGATGTCTTTTTTCTTTAAATTCAGCAGCTGCCCTCTGGGTATACGGGAGAGGGTAGCCATACATGGAAGCTGTACCATCCCATGCTTTCAGATGGCTTCTTTACAGACCGATGGGCATTGTGCCATAGGAGTTCAGAGTCAGGAAAAAAAATATGGTTTGGCGCTAGAGTTAGCTAATAAGCCAAAGCTGGGAGTCTGCTTCTGCTGTTGTGTGCAAGAATGGAAGTTGGTAAACTGTGCAGAATTCATTGTTTATGGGACTGAGCTACGGTTACGCCCAGCATCCTCTGCAATGGATTCTCTCCCTAGCCTAATTCAATTTCTGTTTCTCTCCAATACTAACAGGCACCAGCTGCTGAAGTATCTGATGACAAGGAAGCCAAGTCCGAGTAACAGATTTAGCCCTCTTCATTTCCATCCTTTGGTATTCGTACCTCCATACTGTATTGTTAAGAGAGGAATATTTTTATCAACTATTTTATAAATGCAGGTTTTTTTAGCATGAATTTAATCATGGAACATCTTCATCTCGGTTACTTGGACTTCAAAACCAACCAACCAACCAACCAACAACAACAAAAAATCATTGTTTTTAAAATTTTGTGATTGTCATAGTTTGTATGGTACCCAGAAAGAATCAGTGGTGGTAGCTATTGACTTCTATCAGTATATAATCCCTTTGTGTGTCAGTCATACGGAATTCAGATTTTAATTTTACCCTTGTTACGTGTTGTATGGTTTCTTAACGTGGGGAGGTCTAAAAAAAAAAAAATACACACAAAAACCACAATTGCGTCAGACATTCCGGTGGTTCTGTGACTTGCTTTTATAAAGAAGGTGAGATATTTTCATGAAAAATCTTAAGAAGCTGGAAACTTGTATCCCAAATGTAGTTTTATTTTGTCACATTTTGGAGAATAATATTAAAATATGTAATCATGTTTTTAAATGAAATACAAAAAATAACTTTTAAAAAAGAGAAGGACAGGTTTGACTGAATATACCCACTGTTAGGAATTTTGCTGGATTTATCTTAATAAAATGTCTCCTCAAAAGATTCATGATTTTGGGCTGCGTTATGTTATAGATATATTTTCTGCCTTTGAGCTTCTCTTCCGGTCCCTTGTGCAGGAAAGGCAATATACTTAACTGGGATTACATTTAATGTTACTGGGGATTTGATCTTTGGTTCTGCATTTTCTTTAAAAAGAAGAAGAGGCCCAAATTGTGTTTTAATATCGTGGCAAAACATGGTTTCCCAGCTACCCTGCTCTGAGCCTGGCTATTCATTTGCTCCATCACTAACAGATCTAAATTTCGGTACAAACTATTGTCAAGCAATAGCATTTTCCCGTAAACTGAGGAGCAGGAGAGAAAGAAGAGATGCAGTATATATGTGGAGAAGCCCTCACAATTCTTGGTTCAGTAGGTACATTTGAAATGGTGAGAAATGGTTGTGGGTGTTCTAGTAATTGCTCTTGTATGGGGGGTGGGGGAGAGTTGATAGCTCATTCACAAAAATAGTTGCCGTGATGATTTTGGCATTCACAAAACATGGCAATACTAAAAGGCAATCTTATATGCTTTGAGACTCCTGCTAACTTATTAGCCACCCAGAGGCCCTGGTGATGCAGTGGTTACAATGCAGTATTGCAGGCAAACTGCCCACAGCCTGGAGTTCAATCCTGACAGGACTTGAAGTTGACTCAGCCTTCCACCCTTTCCAGGTTGGTAAAATGAGGGCCCAGATTGTTGGGGGCAATAGGCTGACTCTAAACCGCTCAGAGAGGGTTGTAAATCACTGGGGGGGGGAGGGTAAGTAAGCACTATTGCTATGAGGAGGCAGTCTTGTAGGGAAAGTCAGTGTCAGGCCTTGTTTTGAAGGTTAAAAAGAGCTTTTAACAGGTGGTCTCTAAGGAAGCCTCCATCAGGCAGCTTTATATCCTCCAGACGGAAATCATTCATTTTTATTTGGAAAGGATTATCTGCAAGTTAAGCGAGGAAGCATAAGGAATCCACAACAGTATATTTGTAAAAGTACAGTGAAAGCCAAGATTTTAAATTAGTGCTTCTCAATCTTGGTAACTTCCAAGATGTGTGGACTTCAGTTCTCAGAATTCCTCAGGCAATTCCCTCAGCTGGGAATTCTGGAACTTGAAGTCCACCCTTCTTCAAGTTACCAAGATTGAGAAACACTATCTTAAATAAATGTAGGCAGAGTTTTATGGGCAGGCGTATAGATCATTCTGAACATTGAATTCTGAAAAAGAATAAAAAGATCTATACAACTGTGTTTCAGCCACTCAAGATCCAGTCTTGTTTCCTGTCTTGCTATTCAAATATAATTTCAAAGTTCATAAGAAAGTTACTTTGTTTTCTTAACAGTTTCAAATATTTGGTTGGTTATAGATTTAGACCAGAAACGCATATGCTTGCTTGACAGTGTCTACAATAAATAACAGTTGGCTGGATCAGCATGTCGCACAAAGCCAAAATCAAAATTCATCTTAACATGATACAGTAAGGCTGTGTCATTCTTAAGGTGACCCACTAAACACTACATTATTGACCTACTGATTTTGGTCTAAATGCAAACATTGTATCATTACTATTGCAAATATTTAAAATCCAGCTAATAATTTCAGATAGCCACCATATTGCGCTTTCCAGCACATTATTTGAAATCTTGGGATTTCCAGATCATTCTGACACACACTAAAATGATGTAAAAACTTTACTCACGGCTGCCCGACACCAGTTGTAATGAATATAGGAAAAAGGAAAACAAAGGATGTTTATGCGGCAAATAGAACAGGTTAATTTTAGCTATGGCTGGTTTTCTTGTATTATATGTCTCACTGATGCTACCTAAAGCTGATCAAATTAATCGTCTTTAAGAATATTCATAAATGCTTTAAACAATTTTTAAAAAATCATTTTATAAAGCGGAGGGAATGGGACAGCGAAAAACTCAAAACTAGCAAAAATCTCAGTGGCTACAAAGCTGGAGGTGATAAGAACTGGAATTCATAGTTAACTGTGACCTATAAAGACATTTTGAATAATGAAGGAAAATTAAAACACAGACAAGAATTAGAAGAACAGGGTACTGACCTACCACGGTGGCCATATCTGCAAATCCAAACGAGATGCAAAAAAGATGTTAAAAACATCTGGATTTTATAAAGAACACAGAATTTGACCAGATACTACTGACATCAGATGAAAAATTGATTAAGAAACTTTATAAATATATGTTAAGTTTAAAGACGGAAGAGGAACAAGTTAAAGAAACAATGATAACATGGGCAAAGAATTTTGGACATAACAGAACTGGAATTCAACACATCTGAAAGACAGTTGTTGAAAGCTGCTTTCAAAGATGGGCCCTCGCATCAACGGCCCTGCGAAGGAATATATAGCATGAGCAACCCATTAGATCAGTGGCATGCATAAAATACCATGCTATGCTCAAGCATGCGCTTACCTCTCTCGTCTTTTTTTAACACTAAATGATCAGATTTATTCAGAACATTCCTGCCATCTGTTTTGAGTGGGCAGCAGCTGCCTCTAAAAAAGCAATAGATAAACTGCCCCTCCCCCTTTCCCCCCAACACCAGCGTTTTCGATGGCCATAAGACTTACAATTTTGAATGCTGCTGAATAAATGACAAGCGGGACAGATTTTAAAAAAAAGTATATTGATAAATGCTATTGCTTGCGATTGCCAACTTTTTAAATTCAGAAAATTATAATGTTTGGAACAATTTAGGCTCTGCATAAGAGCAGATGTTTGCGTATTTTGGGTCTGTCTACTTCGTAACAAAACCACTCCCCCCCCCCCAATTTGCATGGCACTCCTTGGTATTGTGCTTATGTACTGCCAATGCTCTGCCTGCAAATCGCTGTTAATTTTTCACTTTTTCCTTTGGCTGCTTCATTATGTAATCATACGAATGCGTATTGAAAAGGAGGCCCCTCTTAGGTTTCTAATGAATTGGGTGTAGTGTAGCAGCCATCACTGTTATTCAACTATCTATTATAAGGGAGAATCATGCAGTGTGAATAAAAAATGGTGACAGTGGCTTCTCTGCTCAGCCCCCCAGAGTCACTTATAGGGCATAAAATTTTAATAAATAAAAAATAAATATCATTCTCAGTTTAAGTTTGAAGAATTGTTTTTCCAAAGCTGTTATCTGTTGATGAAGATTTTGAAGGCCCTGTGTGGTAAGACAACTTGCTTCAAGATCAAATACCCGGGAAATAAGTTATTCAGCGCCATTAAGGGGGCAATGGGGCAGGGCAGGCACTGGGTTTCACTGGTCCTCCTTCCTTCTCTTAAGATATGTGGTATGGGCAGGGTGGGAGAAATTGATCCAGAAGCTCATAATTTGTCTCAGGGCTTGATGTTCTCACCCATTTTGTTTGAACATCTACCTGAAGACATCTACAGGTAGTTCTTAACTTACAACCACCACTGAGCCCCAAAATTTCTGTTGCAAAGTGAGACATTTGTTAAGCGAGTTTTGCCCCTTTTTACAACCATCACAGTTGCTAAGTGAATCGCTGCAGCTGATAAGTTAGTAACTTGGTTGTTAAGTGAATCTGGCTCCCCCATTCACATTGCTTGTCGGAAAGTCACAAAGGGGGATCACGCGACCCCGGGACCTTGCGACGGTCATAAGTAACGAACCAGTTACCAAGCGTCTGAATTTTGATCACAGGATCATGGGGTTGCTGCGAAGGTTGTTAACTGTGAAAAACGGTCATAGGTCACTTTGTTAAGTGAGTTTTGTCTCATTTTACGACTTGTCTTGCCACGGTTGTGAAGTGGATCACTGCAGTTGTTAAGTTAGTAACACGGTTGTTAAGTGAACCTGCCTTCCCCCATTGACTTTGCTTGTCAGAAGGTCGCAAAAGCGGATCACGTGACCAAGGGACACTGCAATCGTTTTAAGTATGAGTCAGTTGCCAAGCGTCTGAATCTTGATCACGTGACCAATGGGGCTGCTGCAACGATCGTGTCAAAAACAGTTCCATCATTCACTTTTTTCCCAGTGCCGTTGTAACTTTGAATGATCACTAAATGAACTGTTGTAAGTCAAGGACTACCTGTTACGTAGAAGTCCTACAGAACCGAAGCTCGTTCATATTCCACTGCTTGAAAAATAGCACAGTACGCCTTGGGTTGAAGATGTAATTTATAAAGCCGAGGAACTAATTTGTTCGTTATTCTTTATCCTGCTATTCTTTAGGCAACTGCCTTGTTTCACGAGGCAAAGCATAAAAATAAAACCCAAGCCCTTTGTAGACATAATGATACTTCATACTTGTCTCATGCTATTCAGTAACTGACTACTATTCTCCTTAATCAATATGTTATTGAATAGGGAAGATTGTAAGCATTGCTAATTATACAACCATAGCAACCTCTTTATTTAGCTCTCGATTAACTGTTGCCTATAAAGTTGGGAAAAAAGGCTTTGGTTTTAAAGGTTAAACAATAGGCAATATATTTAAGAAGCATCTTTGCATTTGAAAAGGCAGATTAAACTCTAATGCAACAACCAGAGTTCAATTTTCTTTATTTATCAGCTGCCATAACTCAGAGAAAGGCTAAAAAATAATAAGGCAGCGGGGTGGATTGATTATTTAGTTTTGGTTTGATTTATAAATATGCAATTTCTTCTTGAGGAAGAAAAAAATACTACACGTGGAAGTTAAAGATGAGTAAAAACTGAATCTGGCCTGTGTTCAAGTATCCCCATCTTTCTTGAATGACAGAGTAATGTTTTAAAGATACTGCAGATAGAAGACTGTTTCTATGATTTCTATGGAATATGGAAATCTTAATATATAAACCTGTTAAAAAGTCCTTGCATAAGCTTCTAATTTCCCATCACTAATCTTCAAAACAAACCATCGGGCATATTTATATCAGTCCAATATGTGATTAACTGAATAAGAAACATACTTAGAAATATATTAAACTGAGTCATCTATGAAATACACCGAGAGCATGGGATTCACTGAAGATTTCACAAATGTGAAGTAGCAAGACTAGGACCCCACATAAGCAATACAGTATGTACAATTTCAAGCAACAGATTATACATGAAAAACATCAATTCCTTATGAATATTTTTCCAGTGGATTTAAAATACTGGCTCAGCAACTTGTTCTGAAGTACAAAATATCCCCAAAGAAATCAAGAGTAATCCCGCTGTAATCTTCTCCTGAATAAAGAAAAATAGGATGTTGAGAATATCAGGAATCCTTTTTTCCTAATGTTCTGTTTTCTGTACAGAGAGGAGAAAATTTTCAAACATTACATGCACGCGTTAATAGCACCTTTGGTTATACAGGGGTATAACAAGGGTAAAAAAATATTTGGAATTTGCTGATCACGAAAAGTAGTTTTGGTCACTTATTTCTTGTGTGATTTAACCTACTATTTAATAGAGAAAAGCTCCAGAACAGCAAGAAGCAAACTGCCAGCAAACTTACCTATTTAAAAGAGATAGCATAAAAGGAAGACTATTGGAGAAGGAAGAGAAAAACAGCCGATGGTGCATAGTGTATAACAAACTGAGATGGAAATCACTTAAGAAGGCAAAGAGCCACAGATACTAGCTACATTTCTATTGGTCCTCCTGTTTTTAGCTCCCCTTCTGCTGAACTTCATCTACTAGGCATACTATGTGTATGCTCGCCTTCCAGTCTGTGTTGACTCCCGGTGGCTGCCTGGACTAGCTCCTGCAGTTTTCTGGCAAGATTTTGTTAGTGGTTTGTCCTTGCCGGATTCTTAGGGCTGAGAAATGGGAACTGGCTTAATGCCCAAAGTGGGACTAGAACTCACAGTTTCCTGAGTCTACATCAAACTGGATCTCACTAGTCATTGTTACACAGATTTAAAAATACTGGAACTTAGACTTACACACATCCTGAATTCAAAATGGATCTATGTCTAACTACCCACATGAAATATTTCAGGTGCAAAAGTGCAGAATAGGAAATATTCTTATACAGGCAATGGAAAGGTTGAAGGCCCAGTGTTTGTGGTTTGATGCTTCAACACATCCCATTCCTCCCATCTGAAGGAAAAACTAAAAAAGGTCTAGCAAGTTGCAGAAACAGAATTTTAATATCTTTGTTTTCATTTCAAGCCTACAAGCTTGAATTCAGCAGCTCTGTCTCTTCTACCAGAATCCTTACAGGCTTCTTCAAATATTGCTGGGATTTAGGATCTCAGGTTTTTATTCATTACAGCTTTGGCTGACAAAGAAGCTCTTACATCACCCATTTGGAAGAGAAAGCTTCTGCAGCTGCTTGCATGATAAAATGGGGAGCTGAGTTAGTACCATTATGATTTTTAAAATAAAACATTGTTTTGTTCCTTCAGCGCAATTTTCTTTTTAAACTGCGAGCTTCTGGAAAAGGGTAAAGAGAAGAAACAGAATGGAAGCAGTTTTAGGTTTGTATTTTTTTTTCCTGGGGGAAGGAAATAGCTCTATTACCTTGCATATATTCTAGTTATTAGAGTAAAGCGGGGGGGGGGGAGCAAAATGCGCTGTCACAGTAATGGCAGATGGCATTTTAAAAGGGGGGAGAGAAAGTGGATGGGTCAGACTCAAAAAAGCCAAAAACATTTGTTCCATTTCTGACCTCAGATCATCCCATGGTCCTAATTAGTCCAAAAACAGTACACAATTAAACTGATGGTAAGGAACATGGATGCATTTCTCCCAACAGCTAATGTAGAGGGAGCCACAATTTATTTATTTGAGGATAACTGGCCTGGCATATACTGCCTCTCTTATTTGAGGCTTTCAGTTTTTATGTACATGATTTTTGCATGTCTGGAGAAGGAGGTCATTCTCAGTGTTCATTCCCAGTATTTCAGATAGCTACAGCAGGTTGAAGTACGCTGTCATATTAAGTCATATAATCAAGAGCTTCAGCATTCATAGGGGAAACAGCAAGCAGCGCTACATTTTGGCATCTAAAAATGTTACTTGATCAGAACAGAAAAATAAGAGGCATAGTTTAATCAGAGAAATGCCGTGTGCACACAGAAACAAAACAAAACAGATTTCTGAGGGGGATCTGAATTCCAAAGTTGGGAAATTAAAGGTTTACTTGATCCACCATTGTCACCATTCAATCAAGAGGGTTGTGTTCATTTTACATGAACAGAAAACGATTTTAAAATGAATTGGAAGTGTAGTAATAAACCTGAAAAAGAAGATGGTAGAGTTTGTAAAAATTAAAAAGGAAAAAAGAAATGGGAGCTGCAATTTTGAAGAGATTGTATCGCACAAGGAACAATGGGACACGCATGCTGTAAGGTACAATCAAGACCTTCATATGGAATGGAATGTTGTAAGATTCATATAAATGAAGCATGCCATCCTGCAAGAGGGAGAAAAAGAAAAGTGTGGTGTAGAATGGAGATATACAAAACCATGTGCTGATATTACTCCTAGATCAAAGGTTTGAAATAAAAGCAATGTCCGTGCACGGTTTTGTATATCAATATCAAATACTGAAAGAAAAACGAAATAGTCCATGTACAATTCAATCAAAAATTTAGCACCATCTAAGGAGATCCCAAGACCCCAAAAAGTGCTTTTATCTAGGCTGCAGTTTGCATACTTCAGGGAAGCAGTCACCAAAACAGTCTATTCTAGAATTTCCATGCAAAGTATCTCGTATAAGGATGGGTCAAAAAAGGGAGGTGGGGGCTTCCTCCATATGCTAAGTCCAGAATAGACTTGGGGAAGGAGAATACAATCCTCCAAGGAATTATTTAGGTCACAACTAGCCCTTTAAAGTATGCCCAGGAACAGCAAAGTGTTCGATGAAGTTGTGATAAGACCAGTGATAGAATCTTCCTGTAGTTGGCCCCAGTTAATAGCCTGGTCCCAGCAATGTAGGACAATGGAACTTTCTAACTTTTCAAAGGTAGAATCATTTAAGTACAGTTTCACCCGCAGAAATGGATTTTAACATCTGACATCTCTAGAAACAAGAATTTAAGTAGTTACACCTAGTTATATTTCAACATTATGCCACAAAAAGCCACAACAATAAGCCCTAATAAATCACCTATATAAAAGCAGCCACCCATGTATCAAAAGTGGTTTTTATTTTTGAAAAGGCAACTGGAGTGATTTTTTTGAGGAAAAAAACTTTTCGCTTCCTAACATCCTATTCATCAGTATACAACTGATGGAGCTTCCAGGATAAGAAGCAAAACATCTTCTTCCTCAAAAAAATCAGTTGCTTTTTCAAAAATAAAAACCACTTTTGATACAACTATGACCTGGATGACCAAGAATCTTCATAGACACTCAACCACCCATGTAGATTTGATGGCAGCAGACTTGTGTACTGAAAGAAGATCCGTCATAGTTAAGGTTAAAAATAAGCAAAAGAAAGCTACTTTTTTTTATTCTGAAAGTCAGAAAGCAACCTTCAAGCTAAAACATTTTTGCAATATCATACCATCCTAATGGGAATTAGGAAGCCATACCATTTGTTTGAAGTGTACTCCCAGCTACCATTGTTTGGAAATCAAGGTTTATGGCTTAGTTTTCAGTAAAACCAGCCAGTTTTGGCATATTCAAGAAATCACTGTTAAATTAGCCACGACTTAGGACTGAGCTGAAAGCTCCTTTTATGCCAAATTTAACTTAGCCTTAAGTCAAAGTCATGAGTGAGTTTGGCTTGATGGATTAAAGGTGTATAGCATTAAACGTGGCTATAGATTGCTATAAGGATAAAATATTTATCCAGCCCTGAAGTCCTGTTCCTATAAGTGCCTGGCCAAATGCCTAAAGAAAGAAGGATATGAAAACAAAACTGACTCAATGGATAAAAACAATCATTTTTTTTACCAACTGTCTTATTTACTTTTCATTTTGGATTTCCGGTGTGATAGAATCATTTTCTTTTTAACTTGTGCAATTAGCACATTTCTATCGGAAAAGTGTTTCTATCAGGGCTTCAGTTCCCTGTGGTTCCACTGTCTAAAAATTGTTTTGAAGATGGAGTAAAGACAAAACAGAGAGCTGAATCAAGAGACAGAGCTATAAGAGTAATAATAAAATGAATACAGCAGATGGAACGGTGATGTGTGAGCAAGTCTCCTTATTTCTGCAACTCAACTTACATTTGCTACTTTAATACTGTACATTGATTTGTTTCCATTTAGACTTTAGAGTAAGAATCTCACTAAATTAAGTTTGATGAAGATATCTCTCTTAGCCATCTTACAGGGGCAAGAAGCAATAGCAATCAGCAGATGCCTGCAGATGCCATTCCTGAACCAGGAATCAGAAGTTATCAGATTAGACCTGGGTTTCCAAACCTTGTCAACTTAAGATGCGTGGACTTCAACTCCCAGAATTCCCCAGCTTGGCTGGAGAATTCTGGGAGTTGAAATCCAAACATCTTAAAAGTTGCCAAGGTTGGGAAAGCCCAAGTTAGAGAGAATCATTTTATAAGGTTTGACCAGATGCTTCCCAGTTTCAGGTGCGGATATAGCCAAATTTCCACTGACTTTGAAGGGCTGAAGGAAAAGGCTTAGAATGTAATCCTTGGACAGATATGTATACTGTACATATAGCTCCAGAACTCCATATACTTCTGCAAGATACATTTTCCCCATTGAAATGAAGCATTCACTTCTTCCTCCAATATGACTAACACCCCCTCCCCGCCTGGAATTTGCACAGGACAAACTTTGCACAAAAGAACTAACACTTGACATCAGGACTCAAAGACCAGATAATATCAAGCCCTCTAGGAGAAAGCAATAAGGAGATTGCTTTGGAAAAGTAGGACTTCAACTGCATCGTTTGAGTGAGAAATTATTGAGCTCCCATACATCAAAAGGTTTAGGCCATGTCAGAAGGTCTCAATAAACACAATGGCTTCTTAACACATGAGCACATTTTAACACATCACAACTGATAAGGTACTTGTAGCTCTCTCATATGCAAGCTGCATCTACATAACACACCTAGCGTAGCTTTCTCTCTCCTCCCAAAGATCATAAATCTGATGAACTGAGCTTCAGCTCAAAATTTATGTTTTTCAATGAAATATATTAGTTGGGAAATGTGCTGCCGGACTCCTGATCATAATCCAATTCCAAAATTCTCTACTGAACGTCTTGCAGAAAACTGAATTACTTTGTTTTATAATGAATTGCTATGGAAGATTGGTGGATTTCTTGATGATTTGAAGCCTGTAAATACAGAAAAAGAAGCACGAGAACTTTTGTGTATACCAAATCACTCAAAAGCTCATTGCTCGATCAGGTTTATCTATTATCATCAAGAAGATATATAAAAATCACCTAAAAAATAAATAATTTATCCCCAATAAGTGACAATTCAAGAAAAAGAGCTTGAGATAAAACCAAAAAGAAGCTTCAAAAGAGGGAGGACTTAATATAATTATATTTAAAAAGTATAGTTTATATGCTTTTGATTAACAGTACATAAGCATTAGATTAGAATACAACGTTTATATTTATATCTTACTGTTTCTCATGCTATTTGTTATATTACCAATTTACTGCTTTATCATAGAATTTTTTAAGAATAAAAACTAATATTCTACTAGAAATCTCTACTAATCTGATGAATCAAACATGAAATAATGAATAAATGTGGAACAAATTATACATAAAGGGAAAAATACTGGAGTTGACTCCAGACTCGTGTCACTCTCCCAATCTTTTGTTTTGGTTTGGTTTTGGGCAGAGTATATGCATTCTTTTACCACCAATTAACTATTTTACTTAGAGTAATTTATTAATATTTCATAGGCTCCATTGGCAATAGATATTTAAAATCAAGCAGAGAAAGACAAAGATCAACTTTATTGCAATTTTAATTATGGCGCGCCACCTAGAGGAAATATGCGAGGGATGCAGATTGACAGAGAGATCAACGATATTGAATCTGAAGCACACAACATTTTTCCACGACTTCTAGAGTTCCTCGTTTTACAAAACAAGCAAGGATAACTGTATTTACAAGGCAGGATGGTGCTTTTGAAATTCTGGGAGAGGGTTAGGGATCAGCCAAGAACAAATTAACAGAAGAGGTGGCAAAGCTCTTACAACAACAACAAAAATGTTCAATGGTACAACTCAAGATACACATGCAAGTACTTTATAAAGAGATTTGCTGGATCGTAGTTTTATACACAAAATAGAGGAGTGTGTGAAATAAATCACTACCCCCCCACCCACCCAATAATGCAGAAGAAAAATCACATCTGGTGTGGTGAGAAAAACCAAAGAGACAGCAATGTAGCATCTACGAGGTTCAAACCATTTTGTTGTCTGCTACGCCAACAAAAGTTAACCATTTTTACAATGTTTTTCAGCCCCTGGAAAATAGCAACAACAAAGTCACAAGCTACCTGATGAATCATTGTTACATCCTGTCTTCTACTATTTTTTACCTTTGAGTGTCAAGCCATAATAAATGTTTGATAAAACTGTAGCCCTAAATATCATGAAAGTTTATATCTTCTTTCCAACCTGCCGTTACCATTTCACTTAGGTATTTTTTAATTTCTGCTCCCTTACAAGGTTTCTCACTGGCTTGCAGTATGCTTTTATTTTAAAATGATTTTTAAACATCAGCTACAGCAAGGAGCTGGTAAACTCTTAAGAGAGGTATCGATAAACACCCAGACGAGCATAGATTAAACCATGACTGGAGGCTAAAACATATAAGGAACGGCTGCTGGAATTGGATACGTCTAGTTTAATGAAGAGAAGGACGAGGGGGGACATGATAGCAGCGTTCCAATATCTCAGGGGCTGCCCCAAAGAAGAGGGAGTCAAGCTATTCTCCAAAGCGCCTGAAGGCAGGACAAGAAGTAACGGATGGAAACTAATCAAGGAGAGAAGCAACCTAGAACTAAGGAGAAACTTCCTGACAGTTAGAACAATTAACCAGTGGAACAACCTGCCTCCAGAAGCGGTGAATGCTCCAACACTGAAAGTTTTTAAGAAGAGACTGGACAGCCATTTGTCCGAAATGGTATAGGGTTTCCTGCCTGAGCAGGGGGTTGGACTAGATGACCTCCAAGGTCCTTCCAACTTTATTATTATTATTATTATTATTATTATTATTATTATTATTATTATTATTATTATTATTATTATTATTATTATTATTATTATTATTATTATTCATCGCACAGTCAGCCAGATGTTCAGACTGGATTATTGTCTACCTATTGAATCCTTACCAAGGACCTGGGATAGGCAGATGTGGATGTTTGATGGTATTACAGATATCGTTGCAGGATGGAAGCAGTTCTTAGTAAGACCGCCTTTTGCAATTGACTAATGGCGAATTTGTCAATGCCAATGGTGTTCAAGTGGTGCTCCAGTTGTTTTGGGATTGCACCCAAGGCGCCTATTACTATTGGTACTACCCTTGCTTGCTTTTGCCACAGTTTTTCTATTTCTATTTGTAGGTCTTTGTATTTTGTTATCTTCTCCAGTACTTTCTCGTCTATTCTGCTGTCTCCAGGAACTGCCACATCCACTATCCAGACTTTTTTGTCTTTCTTATCGACAATTGTTAAGTCCAGGGTGTTATGTTGCAGGTGCTTGTCTGTTTGAATTCTGAAGTCCCAGAGCAGTTTAATTTTATCATTTTCTATGACTTTCTCTATTTTATGATCCCACCAGTTCTTGCTTACAGGCAAATGATATTTCTTGCAGATCTTCCAATGCACCATTGTTGCTACTTTGTCATGTCTCTGCTTGTAGTCAGTCTGTGTGATCTTCTTGCAGCAGCTTACCAGGTGGTCCACTGTTTCTTCAGCTTCTTTGCATAGGCGGCACTTACTGTCTGTTGCTGTCTTCTCAATTTTGACTTTATATGCATTTATCCTTAAGGCTTGGTCTTGTGCAGCCAGAATTAGTCCCTCGGTCTCTTTCTTCAATTTTCCTGCTCTTAGCCATTGCCAGGTCTTGTTATTATCTGCTTTCCCAGCTATTTTTTTTAATGTACTGGCCATGTAGTGCTTTGTCTTCCCATGCCTCTATTCTGTTCTTCATTTGGTCTTTCTTGTAGGCCAGTTTGGTCTCTCCAGTAGTCAGTAAGCCTTCCTGATATACTAATTTCAGTGCATCTTCATCACTGTCCTTCAGATATTCTTCCAAAGCCATTTTTTCTTCTTCAACCATCTGATGTACTTGCAGCATTCCACGCCCACCTATTTGCCTTGGTAGATAAAGTCTGTCAATGTCACTGCGTGGATGATATTATTATTATTATTATTATTATTGTTGTTATTGTTATTGTTATTGTTATCAGTCCAATCATCTAGAAGTACACAATACCTCAATCAAGGAATTGCCAAACAAGCTCAGAGCAAACAGCCCAACTAAAGAACCACCAAAATCATCCTCACCAGTACTGACAGGACAAGCTGTAGAATGTAAACTGAGAGCAAACCCCATTCCCTACCATAATGCCACTGATGACGTTACCTAGTTTGGTTAGTGACATTTTTTCAAGAAAACAACCAAGTTCAGAGAGCACCAAAGACCTCTCCAAGAGAGGAATCACCAATCTCTATTTTGCCTGCAGGCATCAGATTAGAGACAGTAGGAAAATAAAAGCAAAAGATATCAAAGTTTTATAGCTGACTCTAAATACTGTATGCAGCACACTTTGGGAACGTTAATAATTGCTACTGACCAATAGGAGGCACTACACATCTGGCTACCGATTTATTGGCATTCATCAGGCACAGAGGTGCAAGGTCCACAAGGATTTGAACTCAAGGCCCTTTGCACTTAAGCGTAACTATGAGATTTGTTAAACTACATAAACCCACCCTAATGGGGGAGTTCTTAACACATCTGCTAGGAGGCTCAGTCACATAAAAGGCCCAGTAGCTCACTAATTGTAGCCCCTGTAAAAACCTACATTTTGTATCCAGTAGTGATTTATAAGTACATAGTCCTCGACTTATGACCATGATTGAGCCCAAAATTTCTGTGGCTCAGTTAGACGGTTGTTAAGTGAATTTTTGTCCCATGTTATGACTTTTCTTGCCACAGTTGTTAAGTGAATCACTGCAGTTAAGTTAGTAAGAGTTGCCACAGTTGTTAAGGGAATCAGGCTTCCCCGTTGACTTTGTTTGTCAGAAGGTCACAAAGGGTGATCACATGACCAGGGGATACTGCAATCGTCATAAATATGAGTCAGTTGCCAAGCGTCCAAATTTTGGTCAGGTGACCATGGAGATGCTACAACGGTCATAAGGGTGAAATACAGTCATAAATCGTATTTTTCAGGGCTATTGTAACTTCAAACAGCCACTAACTGAACTGTTGTGAGTCAAGGACTACCTGTATTCTATAAAATTATTCCTACCCCTAATGTTATATTTAAAATACTCATTTAAGTTAGGTAATGAAAAAAAAAATTAAAAGAACACATGCGTTCAGGAAATTAGGCTTCTTTTAATGTACAGTACTGTACTGCAATTTAAGGATATATGTCAGCACGTAAACAGCTGTTTGAGAAAACTATGTACCATCAGAGATACGTGCAGCAGAGAGACAGAATTAGCTGGGGGGTATAGTTAATATGGGATGCCAAACCAGGATTTATTTAATGCATTTTGGAAAATAGCCCATGGTATGCTGCTTTGGGAATTTAACTCTTTATTAGGTTAACAAGGCTTGGAGGAAGGCAAGGTTAAGATACCTCATCAGTTATAGATGAGAAAGATTAGGAAGGCAGCAAAATAAAACAATTAGTGTGTCAGAGGCTGAGTCAGTTCTTCTCCTGGCCACTCCTTAAATACTTCCTTATGAGGGTGGAGAAGTTGCACTGCTTGTTTCTTAACACAAGTGAAGGCGTAATTTCCGGAAATGATGGTCATTTCAAAAGCAAAGCCATATTCTACACGTGTCAATTAAGCTATCCTTACGACTTTAGTATGGCTTACATGTATACTGACACTTAAACTGCCCCAAAACATAGAAACGTTAAAGTCTGTAATTTAAATAATGACCTTGAAGATACTCTAGACTAGTCAGACTCGGTTCCTACGACTGCATTTATGCAGTTTTCTGGGCAGTGTTACAAAAGCAATTTGTCACTGTTTCTTCCCCCCCAAAAAATGTTCTGCCTAGCCTACAGTCCTAGGATTTCCCAGTTAGTCAAAATGTACTATCCAACTATTAATGGAGGCTGACCTTGTTTAACTTTCAAGATCAGCCAAGTTAATGCTGCCATCTTCTGAGAGAATAATGACCTTGCTATATATTTTTATTTATTTATTTATTTTATTTTATTGTTCATGTTTCTGAACCACCCAGCTCCCTAAAAGAGGGACTTTTTGATATTTAATATAACAGGGTTTACCTGAAGGCAATGTTTCTCAACCTTGGCAACTTTAATTTGTGTGGACTTTTAATTCCCAGAATTCCCCAGCCAGCACAACTCAACATTGCCAAGGTTGAAAAACACTGCCTTAAAATTGCTATTTTCCAAGCGTTATCATCTATTTTAGTTTTATTAATTGTATTTTTTTTAAAAAAAATATATATTCTGAAAGGAACAGCATGAACGATAGTTTCAACTTTCCCAACCAACATTTTGGAAAAGAAAACCTTGATCGAAAGAACTTTCACAGAACAACGTGGATGCTTCACGGAACTCTACAAGTCTCCATGCCTTTTGTTTTCAGTTAGTAAGCCACTATTCATTTGACACCCCAAAAGAGTCATCATTTATACATTATTCATCAATATAAATTTCTTTCCCTCTTGATAAAAAAATGGCTATAAATTGGCTTCTTAGACCAATGCCGCCCAGAGTTGATAGTGAGATGGGCAGCATATAAATTTAATAAATAAATAATGCAAAACAAATTGGCAGCATCAGAGGCTTGTCTTGTACAGAAGTGCATTATAGGCCATTGATAATGTATATTTCAATTAAACGTGTAACTTTTAGCCTCTTTGTGCTACTATAAATTATAAGTTTCTTAGGATTATCCCCCCTCCCCATACAAAATGTCACGAAATTCAAACAATGAATATTTCCTCCCCACCCCTCTCTTTCTAAAATAAAAAGATAATTTATCCACAGCAACTACTTCAGGAGTTGAAAGAAAGTAACTGCTGTTTATTTGCTTATACACATTGACAAAATGTTTCTAATAGTTTAGTCCCAACAGCCAAAGACTCAAAATATTTTGAAAAGAAATTGCACCTCATTATGTCATGGCAGATAAGCAACATTCCCTTACTATTTCTCCCCAAAGATATTCTTTTTCTCTTTCTTTCTCTTTCTCTTTCTTTCTTTCTTTCTTTCTTTCTTTCTTTCTTTCTTTCTTTCTTTCTTTCTTTCTTTCTTTCTTTCTTTCTTTCTTTCTTTCTTTCTTTCTTTCTCTTTCTTTCTTTCTTTCTTTTTCTTTCTTTCTTTCTTTCTTCTTTCTTATTATTTATTTATTTATTTATTTATTTTAAAGGACTTATACAACTGTCCATCTCGCACATCTGACTCTGGACAACTTACACTATTAAAAATAATAAAAACATAATAATAATGACCTCCAAAGTCCCTTCTAGTTCTATTCTGATTTATATAGAAAAATAAAATAAAAAAGGGAACAGCTGGAAAAAAAGATCATAAAGCTACATTCTGACATTCAACATAGCTGAATGTGGGACCCAGGCTCGCTTAGAGAGCCACGAGTTCAGGGCCTTATGGAAGCCCAACAAAGATGGAGCCAATCTGATCTCTAGAGGGAGAACATTCCAGAAGGTGGATGCCATGGCAGAAAAGACTCTCCTTCTGGGTCTTGACAGTCACACTCCTTAGCTGACAGAACACAGAGCACACTCATCCTGCCCGAATGGATGGGATGGGTAGATGCAAGCAAGGAGAGATGGCCCTAAGTAAGCTAGGTTTTTCTTCTCCTTGGACAAAGGGCTTGCAAACTGTGATGGTATATAACAGAATAACAGAGTTGGAAGGGACCTTGGAGGTCTTCTAACCCTAACCCTCTGCCCAAGCAGAAATTCGTATACTGTTCTGAACAAACCACTGTCCGATCTCTTCTTCAAAACCTCCAGCGATGGAGCACCCACAACTTCTGGAGGCAATTAATTGTTCTCACTGTCAGGAAATTTCTCCTTAGTTCTACTTTATTGTAAAGGTACGTTGATAGAATCTTTTTAGTCGGTTCCATTAGATCTAGGCTGGCTCCCAAGGAGAGAACCAACCTGGATCTAAGGGAACCAACCAGCAAGATTCTGTCAACGTAGCTTTACAATGAAGCAGAATTAGCTGATCTGGTTGTGATTCCTATCTGGTTCTCAATCTAGAGCTATGGGAAAGACCTTGGGACACTAGGACAAGAGGCACAGGCAGGGGAATGGTCAGATAAGAGACAGCGTACCCCACAGCTGGATAATGGGAGGGGCAAGAGGCTCAGAAGGGGCCTTACCTAGTTTCTAAATTTCAATTCTCCTTTGTGATGGTGTGTAGGAATGGCCTTGGAAGACAAAGCAAAGAGATACAGCCAAGGCCCAGGGAATAATCAGATAAGAGATAGCATAGCTGTCATCTCTTACAGTAGCCTAGAGATGGATAACTGGCAGGGGAAGAGGCTTAAAAGGGACTCTCCCTAGTTTCTTGGGCTGTAAAGGGGATGTTGGGGGGGGGGAGAATTGTATTTCAGATTTACAATAAAGTAGCTCATGGGGTTGTGATTCCTATCAGGTTTAAGAAGGCTGATACAAGCAATCAGAGTTATGGCCAGAAAGTTACTAACCTTAACACAGAGATTGGCGAGTCTTCCACCTTTTTTACAGGAAGGACCACAGGAACACAGGAGACTCTTCTTGGGTGCCTATCAAAAGCAAAAAAAACAAAAACAATGCCCCAATTATCTATAATTTCACACATAGCAACATCCATTTGGTGTAGCCCCAGGAAAAGTAAACATAAACTTTGTTGATCTCTATTTGGTGGTGATAATCCTCCAAAGTATTTGGGCAGTAAAATAGAATGATTGGCTTCTGCTTTTTTCTGGGACATTTTACAGCTGCCTACACCGGGCAACTGCTTAGAGATTTTCTAAAGAGTGTGTATCCAAATACTAGGCAGGTTCCTTGTTCATATAATATTTGGGTGTCTGTATGGTAGTACACAAACTTTGAGATGTATACAGAATATATACAGAATACACAAGAGATGCATCTTCATGTATACTTTTTCTCAATCCAACCCATCTCACAGGGCTTTGGGGGGAAAACAGAAGACAGGTGTATTTGGCATGTTCACCACCTTGATTTATATATAAAAAGGCAGGATAATAATCATCTCACCCTCCCCACTTTCCTGGATTGTAGCAGCATAGAATCCCTAGTAAATAAATTTAAAATGTGCATATGCACCCAGAGAAATACAGTATGTGTATTTTTATTTATTTATTATATTTATATGCAGGATCTCTGAACTTGGTTGTTTTCTTACAGATGTTTCATTACTCAAACTAGGTAACATCATCAGTAGTAGAAGGGAGTGGGGTTTGCTCTCTTCTTACATACAAGGGGCAATTAGAATTGTTCATATTGTATATAAGCAGAGAGCAAATCCCACTCCGTTCTAGTACTGATGATGTTCCCCAGTTGGTTAATGAAACGTCTACAAGAAAAAAACCAAGCTCAGAGAGCATCAAGGACCCCTCATTTCAACCTTGAGCTACAAATATTCTGCTTTATTGGTACACTTATATGCCAACTCCCAGTAACTCCATGCTGTTATTTATTATTTGACTGATTGATTGATTTACTAGCACTATGCTGCTACATTCCAGTGGGAGATAACTATATCCCTATCTATATGTATGTGTGTATGTACAACATATTTGTTTGTTTGTTCATTCATTTATTCATTTACTTACTTACTTGCTAGCATTTCTATGCTGCTGCAGTCCAGTGGGAGATATCCATAACTATATCCCTATCTATATGTATGTGTGTGTATACATGTGTGTGTATATATATACATATATGTATGTGAATACATACATACATACATATATATGTATATATATATATATATATATGTATATATATGTGTGTGTGTATATATATATATATATATATATATATATGTATATATATGTGTGTGTGTATATATATATATATGTATATATATATACTTGTGTGTATGTATGTATGTCTCTGTGTGTGTGTGTGTGTTTATACATATATAATGTTTTTACACGTACAGTATACGGAATACCTCACACTCTCTTGGCCCACAGCACCTGCAGAGGGGGCAGCCTAAGGCTAAATCGGAAGGGGATTATAATAAAAAAATAAAAATAAAATTGAACTCAACCCCCCCCCCCCAATATACCATCCTAAGGGGGAGGCCCAATGGGGGCGGGTCCCAGGTTCCTCCTGCCCCGGCCTACCTCACCGGGCTGTTGTGGGAGGGAGGCCGCCACCCTCGGGCGTCCCTCCCCTTCAGGCCGCGGCAGGGCTGGGCAGGGCAGGGCCGGGCGTCGCTCGGGCGCAGGCCGCGGCCTCTTTCCCCGCCTCTTCCGAGAGCGGCCTGCCCGCCCGCCCGTCCGCCCGTCAGGCTCGCTCGCCCGCTAGGCCGGCTCGTCGCCCCCGCGCGGCCGGAGGCTCCCCGGGGCTGCCAGGTCTCGTCCGCCCCGCCGCTCCCCTCGCCCGGCTTCTCCCTCGCGACGCCGCCGCCGCTTCCTCCCTTGGCCGGTGGGAGCGCGGCGCCGGGCGGAGGGCAGTCCCGCGGCCGGCGCAGCTCCATGGGGCCGGCGGCGCGGCGGCGGCGGAGGGCGAAGGCGGCCGCCCAGACTCCTCGCCCCGCTCGCCGGCGGCGGCCGTGAGAGGGAGCGAGAGGAGCGCCGCCCGCTTCGGACCCGCCGACGGGCCTGCGGCTCCGGGCCGGACAGAGGATGGCGGTGGCCCCGACCCAGCTGGAAGCCGGTGAGGAAGGGGGCTGGCTGGGGCCGGCCCGGGAGGGGGGTCCTGGGGGTCTTCCCGGCCTGCTCTGACCGCAGCCTTTCTCCCTGCCTCGTCCGCAGAGCTCTACTACCTGATCGCCCGCTTCCTCCAGTCCGGACCCTGCAAGAAATCGGCCCAGGTGAGGAGGGGTCCGGAGGGGGGAGGAAAGGGGGGCTGCCAGTTGGGGAGGGGGTCGGGGACGCCCCCTCCTCACCCCTTTGTCTCTCTCTCTCTCTCCCCCCCTCCGCAGGTGCTGGTGGCCGAGCTGGAGGAGCACCAGGTAAGGGGAGGGGGGTTAAAAACGGGGGAGGGTCTCCCACTGTGCCTCCTGCCTCTTTTTAAAATGAGAGGGGGCTGGGGGGGTCGTCCCGATGTGGGACCCCCCTGGCCTAAAGCTAATGGGAGAGCCCCTTGGGAACCATCCTGCTGCGGGACCCCTGAACTCAAGGTTTTATCCCGAGTGGGAAGGGTCCCCATCCATGGGAGGGTCTCCTTTCTTTTTTCTTTTTCTTTTCACTTTCTCCCTTTATAAAATGTTTGTGCATCTCTCTTTCTCTCCATATATACAAGATGCACGCATACAAACAGGCACACATGCGTGAGTTTGATAGTTTAAACAACTGAGAAAGCGGGTTTTCCAAGGTTTTTGCCTGATGGGCTTCATCCAAAGCATTGGACTTGTTCCGCTTTCTGGATTTTTTTCTAGATTTTCTGGACCGAAACCCTGCTCATTTCTACTATGGGATGGGGGGCGCAGCAAGGGGATAAAAGGGGGGGGAAACACCCCGTTTTTCTTTTCTTTTAATCAGAGTTGGTTGGTTGGGACAGCCTTTGTGTTGGTCCTGGCAGGGCAAAGCCTTAAGCGGGATTGACAAGGGACTAGCTCCATATGAATAGAAGACCACATTTGCCTGACACAGGAAGTGCAAATTCAGCCTTTGGGGAGGGTGTGTGTGTGTGTGTTTGTGTGTGTGTGTCCAGAAATGGTTCCTAGATGTCAGCTTTGGATAGGGAGTACCCCATTCAGAAGTCAGGCGCAGGTGCTTCTGGGGAGACATTCCCATTTCTGAACTAAGCCAAAATGTGGTTTGGTTTTGATGGTGTGGCATAGGACCCTTCCTTTGTGAGCTGCAGTTCCTAGCTTGGCATGTTGCAGCTTATGGACTAAACCATAGTTTAAGAAAGCGCAGCTGCATCCCATGGGTAAGTGCAACCTCCGTGCATATATCATGGATTAGCAAAAGCCTTAATGGGGAGAGGGAGCGAGTTGTTTGACCTTCCACTTCACCCAGTATTTCAAGGTGTTTCCCCTCTTCTTTGCTAGTTGATCCCGAGGCGCTTGGATTGGCAGGGAAAGGAACACCGAAGAAGTTTTGAGGATCTGGTGAGTGAATATTGGCTTTTAAATTTCAGCGTTTATTTTAGTCCTGGGGGCTAGCTTGTGGGGTGAGGAGAAGCCTCTTTGGGTTTTGTTTTTTCCCCCCACAACTGCAGTAGAAAATCTGGAAAAAGGAAACGTGTGGATGTTAGGAGTCACTTGTTGGCTGGTTTGTGGATTTTTTTCTGTGTGATTTTTTTTTTTTCTCTCCTAAGAAAATCTACCATCGAGAAAGCAGGGAGGGTTATTTAAGGGCACGTAAAAGAAGTTTCAACCCAGACCAATAGTGCTGCGTCTATTAGATAGGACTTCCTTGTGGGTGATGAGAGGTGCCAGCTGATTGGTTGTACCTTTCAATACAGGAACCAAGGGAAGGAGGTGTTTTTTCCCTCCCTCATCTTTCTACATTAGTAAGAAAAAATGTTATCCTTTTTCTCCTGTCACGTTAGAAAGAAAAAAACTATGGAGAGTCGATGACATTTAGTCCATTTAGTATGTTTAGGGCCCAGATGGCAAAATGTAAATGTAAATGGATTTTTAAACATAACAATTATATTTTGCATGCGGAGGTGAAGAACATGTATATAACTTTAAATGAAGAAGATTCCTATATTTCCTTGTGAAATAAAAGAGCTGTTACCCCAATTTATACAAAACAGTAAAGAGCAAAAAAATAAATGCCTCTGATAGGAAGTTTTCGCGGAACTTGTTCATTATAGCTCTTTATTCTGATAAAAGAATAATGCAGAAATGGAGTTCAGAGGCAGCTATTCCCTGAACGTAGACCACTAATGCATTGATGCAAATTAATTTTGCTAGATGCAAAGTACGTGGGATCACCTTTTCAGTTCTGATTTGAAAATCAGTTGCACAATAGGTGAAAACCGTATTTGATACAACATAATCAACATACCAAAGTTGTTTATGCTTGCATGTTATGGTTACTTCAGTTCAAATATACCTTCTATTGTAGCTTTTTGATAGTGTGTGTGTCTTCAAGTCAATGTTGATACTTAGAAATTTCCTAGACAAGTCCCTGAATTTTTCTTGGCAAGGTTTTTCAGAAGTGGTTTCCCAAGGCTGAGAGAGAGGGACTGGCCCAAGGTCATCCAGCTAGCTTTGGGCTTAAAGCAGGACTAGAACTCACAGTCTCCCAATTTCTAGCCTGGCACCTTAAACACTACACAATGCTGACCTTCCTTTTTTTTGTAGTATGAATGGTTATTTCAGTAAATCAGGTACTTTTATATAAATTGGGAACACTTGAGAGTAGGAGAAAGTAGTAGCAAACTTTCCTAAATACTATTGGCACATTGTCTGCCTACGTTGATTCCATAGCGTTGGCTTGTTAAGAACACTTGTAAGGAACTAGTTAAAAAAACAGATTTTTTGTATTTTGAGTGCAGGCATTTATAAGTTCAGATCAACATACTAAAGATCCTCCTGAGGAATGTTTGTGAACTGGATTAGAGATTTTGCAATTTTCAGTGTTGATTTTCCTTAGAAAAATATTTACATTTATACTCTTTAACTTTCAGTTTTATTGTCATAGGCTAGAAGATATGCCTTCTATGAAGTAATTTCCTTTATCTCAAAGAGTAAATACAGTGGAGAGCAGAGTGAAATTACTTAGTCACTCAGAATAATCCCAGTGTTACCCTGCAACTCATAATTTCTTAGAAAGCCAATATCAATTTGCATTTTTTTTCTGGGTTTTGGGACGTTTCCAGCATGTTTATGGCAGTTTTCTTTTGACATTACTGCTGTTTAAATAGGGGGAAAGTTGGAATAATAATAATGGATACAGTTCCTAAGAAATAATCTGTGTGAATAGGAAGATGGAACCTTATTTAAAACTTGATTTGTTTAATTGTAATGGACACTACTTTCCTCTTTACCCTGTCTGTTTTAATATGTCATACCAGTATTAAATAATTGAAATAAGCTAACATAGTTTGAAGATAAAGGTAAGATTCGTGAAAATGCATAAAGAATTGCAGGTTTTTTCCTCGTACTGAGAACTGCTTATCCTCTTCTTGTTTTAATCAGCTAAGACTGAAATGATTTTGAATACATTTTAGATGAATTATAGCTTTTAGGACTGTGGCTCTTGATACATGTAGCTAAGAGGGAGTCCCATTGAGCACAAGAAACTACTTGGAAAAGTACATAGTGTTATTCTTCAGTATGAAATGTGTGTATTTCCTGGCTTGTATTAACATTCCCAAAGTCCACATCACTGGCATGCTAGCTGTTGCAAATGGGAGTTAAAATGTCACCCCCAATTCCATCCACACTTCCATCTTATAATCTAAAAAACCTTGACAAACAGAGTAACTTTTGAGCCTGAACAAGTTGACCGCCAAAAAGCAAATCCAATTCGCTGTGCGTGCCTGCCTGCTTCCCAGCTCAGTTAAATTAGGAATAAAACTGCCATAAAGCAATGATGGGGCATTGCTTATGAAAATGTAGATGGCCTGAGAAGGCACTGTGCTATACACTCTGGTCACCAGCTGAATAATAAAGGACACTGTTCCTAAGAGGTGTGAAAATGTCCCTCCCCTTCTTTGTGGTTGCAGCTGTTTTTACAACACAAAGGGGCTTCATTGTTTTGTTAACCCCCTGCCTTTAGCCAAGATACTTTGCCACCTCCAACTCTCCAACTATCTTAATGTCCCTCCATTAACACCTGTCTGCCAGCATCAAATAGTTCTTAATTTACAGATGAATTGCATCTATAACATTTGACTGTCCTAGTCTGTTTAGGAGCTTATTTATTTATTTATTTATTTATTTATTCATATTTCAGTAAAAAACAGCACGGGGCTAAAATACAAAACACAGAATATAAAATCTGAACTCTTTTAACAGGATTATTGCAAACGTACATCTAAGCTGCAAATATAATTTTTTACTTCATTCTTCGCAGCCAGGAAATCAGCGAAATCTCCATTATAGGCTCTGTTTTGACACTCTTGTCACTGTGTGTTAAATAGTTTGTTTTTCAGCCCCACAATCGCAATTCGGTGATGGTATTTTGTCCCATTTATAGAGGGCATCTGCACATCTATCACGACCAGTGTGATATTCAGTTCAGTGTTGTCCATATAACCCGGGGCTGGTCAAATCCAAATCCATTTTTCCAAAATGCAGGGAACATTTTGACATTGTGTGTTTAGGAGTTTATTCTGTATAAAATTCGAAGGGTGAAAACTGATTATGTTTTTATGCTGTACAGTTCATTAGGTATCCCAATTGCAATGTTACATCCATTACATTGAGCAACTGGTATTGGTTTTTCTGACAGTGATTGAATTGTGCTTATTTCTGACCTGCTAAGACAGTATTCTCTGACAATTTAATTAAAAAAGAATTTAAAAAACCAAGTATTTTTCTTAATGTTTATAGTTGTATAAATGTAATTAACAAATGGTATTCTTCTTCCCAAAATATGGCAATAATCCCTAGGTGAAATTACCGTGAAACAGGCTTAGGCAAACTTAATCACTCTTAGCTTTCATAGCTAGAACAAACTTCTCAATTCAGACAGCATCTGAATTCATGCATTTTGCTAAGCCTTAATGGGTCCTCTTTGATTTTGGCTAAATGAAATGTGGGAAACAGCTATGGAATTATATAAACCATGCTTTATAGAGTAGCATGTTGCATGAATCAGAGTTTATTTTCTAACCTGTAATTAAAATAATAGTTAAATGTGTTGTCAGGGGTAGACTGACACGTCTCTGCTCCTCAGTTCTTAGATTTAAGGTTTCTTCTTTTCACGCTTATGGGTTTTGCAGAGCGCTGCATTTGGCTACTGTGGGAAACTGGACCTCTTAGTAAGAATTACTCGGGGCATTTAGATCTCCAGTTTTTCTGATATTGCTGGAATTGGGTATGCCTAGTTTAATGAAAAGAAGGACAAGGGGTGACATGATAGTAGTGTTTTAATATCTCAGGGATGGCTACAAAGAAGAGGGAGCCAAACTATTCTCCAAAGCGCCGGAAGGCAGGACAAGAAGCAGTGGGTGGAAACTAATCAAGGAGAGAAGCAACCTTGAACTAAGGAGAAACTTCCTGACAGTGAGAACAATTAATCAGTGGAACAACTTGCCTTCAAGTTGTGAATGCTCCAACATTGGAAGTTTTTAAGAAGAGATTGGACAAACATTTGTCTGAAATGGTATAGGCCAGGTTTTCCTGCCTAAGCAGCGGGTTGGACTAGAAGACCTCCAAGGTCCCTTCCAACTTTTGTTATTCTGTTATTCTGATATGATTTTCTTAATTTATCAAGTATGCAATGGTTAAAGAGGCTGAGCTTGTCAGCTAGAAAACTGACAGCCCTGGGCTTGAGACCCGAGCATCCTGCAAACTCTTGCAGCATTCCGGGGGTCATGTGATCCCTATTTCTAACCTTCCCTGGGGGGGGGGGGCTTCCATCAAGAAAAATCAATGGGGGAAACCTGATTTCTTTTTAACAACTGTATGATTCCCTTCACTGCAGCGATTCGCTTAAACAACCGTGCCGCGAAATGTTCATAAAATCCGACACGGCTGTCTTTTTAACTGCCTTGCTTAGCCATGGCAATTGTGGTCCTGGCTGTCGTCATAGGTCAAGGACTACCTGAAATGCTTTTTACCTTGATTTCTGCTTGCCTCTCTCGAGGTTGGATGTAAGCAACGCCTGCTCATGTTTTTTTTGTTTTTAAATATTCAGGTAGCAGCCAATGCTCACATCCCCCCGGATTACCTCCTCAAAATTTGTGAGCGAATTGGACCCCTGTTGGATAAGGAGATCCCACAAAGCGTACTCGGAGTGCAGACTTTACTAGGAGTGGGACGGCAGTCTTTACTAAGGGCAGCCAAAGGTGAGACACTGTTCTTTTATTTCTATTCCCCCTGGCAGAGGCGAGGGAGGCGACCTAGGGCCAACATCCACGTACAATAGAACTAACCACAGACAAACAGTTGAAGCGTTTTTTTGTTTTTTGTTTAACTACATCCCTCTTGGTTAATAGCAGTGTAACTAAAACGAGTCAATTAAAAACCTTAAAAGCGTTGAAAGGGGCTTTGGGAAACGTGGATTTTCCTGGAAGGATTTTGTGCCACGTCTTGTTTTTGAAACAGTAACTAAAAAACCCTTTCCTGCAAACTGCTCGGCAGAGAAGGAAGGGATGGGAAGGAGCAGAGAAAGGGGATACTGACGTTGATAGTTTTGAGCAGGAAAAAAAAATAAGAACTGGAACGGCAGAGGCCTCAGGTCAGGCTTTTTGATCCGCTCTGAATCCCGTTTGCACAGAATGCAGGCACACAGCCTGGCAGGGCTCCGCGTTTGCAGCACTGCATCGGGGCAGACCTCCCGAAGTCCCCGTAAACTCCTGGAAGCCACCAAACGTGGGTAAGGAATCATTTTGTTATGCACTAATGTTATATATCCCAATGTTTATGAGCTGTGGTGGGTCAGTGGTTAGAATGCAGCACTGCAGGCTACTTTTGCTGCCTGCTGGCTGCCTGCAGTTTGGCGGTTCGATTCTCACCGGTTTAAGGTTGACTCAGCCTTCCATCCTTCTGAGGTCGGTAAAATGAGGACCCAGATTGTTGGGGGCAAGAGGCTGACTCTGTAAACCGCTTAGAGAGGGCGGTGAAGCCCTGTGAAGCAGTAAAGAAGTCGTAAGTGCTATTGCTATTGCTACTTTTCTGTATCCTGCCTTTATTATTTTTACAAATAACTCAAGGCAGCAAACCTGTCCAGTGTAGCCTCCTCCTCCTATTTTCCCCACAAGAATATCCCTGTGAGGTGGGTTGGATTGAGAGAGAGGGACTGGCCCAAAGTCACCCAGCTGGCTTTTGTGGCTAAGGCGGGACTTGTACTCAAGACCTCTGGCTTTCTAGCTTGGTACCTTAACCACAGTAAGCAACCATTCAGTGGGTCAGTTTGGAAAGCTAAAATAGAAGAGATTTCTTTATCCCATAATAACAAAAGCAAGGGCTGCTATTTTAAGCTAAAAGGATCCATCATAATTTTAGGAATGCAACCAGGAACAGAATGATTAAATTAGGACAGTGCTTCAAATTAACTTCGGCTAGATACCCAAACTCAAGCTCGTTTGCCGATCGTTGAGCTCGTTTGCCGGTCGTTGAGCGAATAAACATTACTGTGACTGTTTGAGAAACAAACACAGAGAAGGTCCACATTAGGCATGTTTTCCTCTCTGGATAACTCCCTAAATTGGTGGTGTGTCATTGGGCTGTACCGTTCTAAATTGGCCTTTCATCATTTATTAAAGCAGTGGCAAAAGTTTTAGATAGTTCCACTTTGGAAGTCGCCAAAGATAATTATATATTTTTTCTCCTATGTCACCTCTTACCCAAAACATTCATAGAGCAGATATTTAACTCAGTGCTAATTCTTACCCAGGATAATACTCTCTTTTACTGGTGGACAGGAATAGATCATTAAAATGAGGCCGATTAAAGGAAAGTATAATCAGGAGGATAACAGCATTTTCCCCCCCTTTTGGCAGTGAACCTAATAGGAGCCAGACAGTTGACTGGATATGGACGTTTCAGCCATTTGTTCCCAACGTCTTTTTACCAACACATCAAGATGCACAAGAGAATTCTGGGTCATTTATCCTCTGTGTATTGTATAGCATTTGATCGTACCGGGAGACGAATTTTCACTGTGAGTGGAATGGAACTGAAATATTCCATAACGTTGAATAATTTTGCTGTGCTCTTTTTTTTTTAAAATAGCTTCTTGTACTGTGGGTTTTATATTGAATTTGTAAAATATGTTTTCTGAAACTGGGCGGTATTACCGTATCATTATTGGCTTCAGAAAGCAACTTCCATTAAAATGTTTCAACTACTGAATCCTACAAATAAACGTTATTTATTTGTTGCCAAAATTGAGAAACTCTACCATATAGAGCCTTAGGGGAAAGAGTGGTATTTTTCTGCATGTTAGACTTTGGGGTTTGAAATGATCTGAAATGGTATAGGGCAGAGGTAGGCAACCTTGGCTCTTTTATGACTCGTGGACTTCAACTCCCAGAATTCCTGAGCCAGCCATGCTGAGGGGAAAGGGAGAGGTTTCCAAGCTGAGCCATGCTGGCTCAGGAATTCTGGGAGTTGAAGTCCACGAGTCATAAAAGAGCCAAGGTTGCCTACCCCTGGTATAGGGTTTCCTGCTTGAGCAGGGGGTTGGACTAGAAACCCCCGGTCTGTGGACCAGTACTGGGCCGTGGCATGCCAGCAACCGGTCCGCACAAACAAGCGAAGCCCCATCCGCAGGAGGCAGGCAGCACACAAAACCACACCCCCTCCGGTCCGCGGAAAAACCCCTCTCCACAGAACCGGTCCCTGGTGCCCGAAAGGTTGGGGGGGGGCCTGGACTGGAAGACCTCCAAGATCCCTTCCAACTCTGTTTTTCGGTTGTTGTTGTTGTTGTTTTTTGTATGAAACATTAGGGTTCCGATGATTGCTTGGTGAAAATTTGGGCCACAGATAACGGACGCTTGCTTTCAACTCTCCGAGGACATTCGGCTGAAATTTCTGACATGGCTGTCAGTTATGAGAATACCCTCCTTGCTGCAGGCAGTTGTGACAAGGTAGTCAGAGTCTGGTGTCTTCGAACTTGTGCACCAGTGGCGGTGCTGTTGGGCCACTCGGCTTCCATTACTTCCATACAGGTAAGGGAAGGAAAGGTTTTCCTCTGCTTTTCCCAGGCCTTTACTTTTTGCTAAACAGCGAGAATGAAAAACTTTTTTGCTAAACAGCGAGAATGAAAACTGCATTTCCTTGCTATATCTGGGCTAGTAATTTTCAAACAATTTTTGACTTCGTCAGATCACTTGCTCTTTGGAATGTTCTTGTCTGATCTGTCCGTTTTCTTAATATAAAGTGAATACGGCCCACATCAAAATCGTGTACACGGTAACTTTTTGTGTAGCAGTGGGTGGCTGTTACATTTTTATAGAAGTGTGTGAAAAAAAAGTATTTTGCCTGTTCTTTTGATTTTTAGTTTTCCCCTGCAAGAAAAGGAACAACTCGATACCTCACTTCTACTGGTGCTGATGGAACAATTTGTTTCTGGCAATGGCATTTAAACACAATGAAATTCAAGTACGTTGTTTTATTCAATTTATTATGTTAGCCTTTACGATTGAGCAGCAATGCTGTATAAATTTCAGGAGGGATAGTAGCATTTATTGGAATCCCTAGAATGATGCAGAACAGAGATATAAAGATGAAACAACTGTACATTGTAATTCAGTGTAGCATCAGTTGAGAATGAAGACGGACAAACAATCTGAATTCTTCTGGATCTTTCTGATAATAACTCATATAAACCTTTCAGCTGAATTTGCTGGCTAAGGCATATAGATGTTAAAATCCCAGATGTCTGAAGGATACAGGATTTTTCTGGGATAAATTGGAAGAATATGGAAATGGAGAGCATTGTTTGAGGGAATGAAAAGATCCCAATTTATCTCTTTATGTACTTTTGGGTTGAAATTGATGTCTGCCTTTACAAGGAGCCAGTTCAGTTGGCTGGCATTACATACATTGAACCATCTGTTTGTCTGAGTTTTTGGTTTCGCGCAGTGTTTCTCAATCCAATTTTCAGTTGGGTGGACTAAAACGCCCAGAATTTCCCCAGCCAGCATGTTATCTGGGAATTCTGGAAATTGAAGTCCATGTATCTTTAAAATTGCCATAGTTGGCTTAGTGCAACGTGTGAACCAACCTGCTCTCAAAACTCTGACAGATTTCACACTCCTGGTCCCTAAAATCCTTTTAACTTGACTGCCTTGATCCCATTTGTATATTTCTTCATAGCAGGATCTTACTGAGGGTGATAAAAGATTTGCCTTTGGGCTTTTTCCCCTGCAAAGCATAGTTTCCACAGTGATCCCTGTTCAAATAAAAGTTTCAAATCTTTTTTCTCCCAGGCGTGCCCCATCCGTATGTTAGGCCAAATGAGGTGTTTTTGAGGAGAAATTAAGAAAGTTACAAAAAGACCAGCTAAATTCTTGGAAAGTAAATCTGATCAACTGATGTACAATCATACTGAGGTTTTATCATTTGAGACTCCAAAAATTAATGAAACCTTGATGTCTTACGGAATCTAGCCAACAGTACAGTACTATCTAGGAATGCTGAAAAGTAATGCTGTTTGCGTTTGTTGATACAGATTCCTAGCAAGTTGAATGTAGAATTGCAGGCTGAGTCTCTCTGCATTATCTAGTATAAATTAATTGAAATGTTGTCTCACAACTTCAGGGATCGGCCGGTGAAATTTACAGAGAGATCCAGACCTGGTGTTCAAATATCTTGTTCGTCTTTTAGTTCTGGTACGTATAAATAGAAATCGCATAGGAATTTGCAACTTTATATCAGAAAGAATTTTTTTTTTTAAAAAAAGGGGGGGAAGCATTGTACAGTTTTTTTCCATTGGAATACACAGGAAAGCTTTCCAACTGTTTCCATTCTTCACTGACCAAAATATCCAGCAAGCATTTTGCTATTAGGAAATGAGTTTACTTCTTTTTCAGAGACAATAATTTATACATGCATGTAAAGCAGTTTGTTATTGAAATAGCCCTTCATGGCATGGGTCCAGGTTATTTGAGGGGCTGTGTCACCCCCACTGGGATTGGCTCATACCATTAGTGCTGGCAGGGGAGGCATGCCGCCCGATTATTCCGGTGGCGGGGTCCAGGAGGGGAGGGCCTTCTCTGCTGTTGCTCCTGCTTTCTGGAACATCTTGCCTTCTGATGTGAGGTTGACCCCAACCCTCCCATCTTGTCATAAAGGCCTAAAGACGTAGGGCCCCAGTGGGAAAACAGCGCAATGGAGGTGGTTGATTGACATATCCCACCTCTCCTCCATTCCACCCCTCCCCTCCCCATGTGTCTTTGGTTTCAATGTCTGATTTTAACTCTTTATGTTTTAACAGTATATGTAACTGTAAGTCGCCCAGAGTTACCCTATGTTAAGTTGGGGGGGGGGGCAATGCATTTTATAAATAAATAAAATAAATAAATATTCTGATTCTTAGTCCTGCACTAACTGCTCTATGGTTAAAAATTTTGACCATGTAAGTTTTGTACATTTATAAATGGAAATTGTAGCTTGTGGTAAAATAAAGAAGCATCGGATTTATATTCAGCTTTGGAACCAACCGGTTTTGCTAACAGTTTACTTTATATGCAAAACTATCTTAGAAGGATCTTCACCCTTGAATGCTTCTCTTGAAACCTAAGGGAGACAATTGCTATAATATGTTCTCTTGTTATTTCCCTTTTTAAAACAAATTAATGAAGTATGCAGGTGGCTTTCTTCAGCTCCGTGGTAGCATCATTCCAAACACTAGGCTGATTGGTTGCATTTCAGGCCCAGTTTTCTCAAATTGTAATAAAGATGCAGTAATTTTAGGGAAAGGTTTTAGAGGCATGTGCAGAATGCTTAAAATTCATCAAATGTGTCGCTCCTTTGAAAAACCTATTGTGGAATCTGGCATGACTGCGTGAACTGTTCCGGGGATTGAAATATTTAAAGATAATTTTCAATTTCTTTTTCTCCCGATGTTTTTTTTTTTTTTTTAAAGGCGGCATGTTTATTGCAACGGGAAGCACAGACCACGTGATCCGAATATATTATTCGGGCTCTGAATCTCCTGAAAAAATAGCAGAGCTAGAATCTCACATGGTAAGGGTTAAACAGGAGAAACTTGGATTTAGTCATTAATACAGCCCTACACATAAATCTAGAGAAAAACTCTTGGGTAGCCTACATTTTTTTTCCCAATAGAAGAGGCAATTTCACTGGTTCTTTTGGAAATCTTATAGGAAACTGTTTCCAATAAATAGATAGCATTTGCTTACCAATGCTTGTGTAATATTTCTTCAGAGAACTAGAATGTTCATTGGTAATTAAAGATATGGCATTGTGAGCCATTGCAATAGTTGTAATGCACACTGATGATTCAGCAAATAAGAAAATACAAGTATAATTTCACAGAGATGCAATGTCTTGTAATTTGACAGTGCATAGCAATTTTTTGTGATCTGACAACCTTCCAGTACCTGGAATTCAGATCCTGGAGTTTCCATCAGTATAAACATTGGGGATTCTGGGAGCTGAAATCCACACATTTGGAAGTTTTGGGAAGGTTCATAATTGTTATCTGAAAGATGGTTGATGGTTCATGTGCCAGTAACGTCTGGGAGTAATAATTTCATCAGATGGCTGGTGATACTGAAGATCACAAGGCTGACCATACATATCTATATATGTGTGTGTGTTTAAAGCTGTCTGGGGCTGCACGATCATCAGTTTTTACTGCTGGTTCCAAAACGTTCCACCTGCAAACCAAAAATCAACGCTGAGTAATCATGATCAATGAGTACCTGTGCTAGAATGTAATGGGTTGGATTCTCATGAGGTTGGGGGGGGGGTATGTTCTAAAGCAAGAGGCAACTCGGTTTAGATAGATTGTATGAAAGAAGAGGGAGAAGACAGCTTATTTCTAATAGTTCTCTGCTTGATGTAGTAGCCTGCTTCAGTTTGGCAAGATTCTGTCTGTAGGTGTGGAACAATAAAGAAACTTGCTTGGAAGATTGGTCACATGTCTTCCCTGGTTTTGGGGCGGGGGGGGGGGGCTAACAGGCCTAATGCAGTTCAGGATACTTACCCTTAATTGGGTTGCATCAACTGTGACAAATACCTGTGGGAGGAATGGAGCAGAGGGGAAGAAATATCGAACAGTTTGCCTGAATGAAATACGTTTTGTAAAGATGTTGATTCCAACCATTGTTCTATTATTCCAAAGGACAAGGTTGTTGCCATTCAGTTCTGCAACAATGGAGACAGGTAAGGATTTCTTAAGATGTTCTTCTACTAGAATGCTGTTTTTCTCAAATGCTTTATTAAAAAAAAAAAAAAACTTAAAAGGGTGATTAAGAAAGAGAAACAACTGGAAGGTCCAGTTCTAAACTTTTGATGGGATACATATCGTCCCTACCTATTGTAACACCTTACATGTTCTATAAATATTAACCTTCATGAAAGTACATTCATTAAATGCATGAGCTGTTGAATAATCTCTAAATTAAAATGTAAGCTAGCAATAGATATGGGTAGCTTCTCAAGTACATCCTTAATTTTATAGTATGCTGCATTATTAAATATGCAGTGAAAGCTGAATGTGAACCAGCTGCATCAGACAGCATTTCATTGGATGAAGTCTGTCTTGTCTGTCTGTCTGTCTCTCTCTCTCTCTCTCCGTGTATGTGTATGTGTGTCTGTCTGTCTCAGTGTAGATGTAGGTGTTTGTGTGTGTGTTATATATGCGTCTGAAAAGCTCTTTGATATTAGCTTGTATATAGTTACTGGTTGAAGACTGATGGGAAGATTATTGGGCAGGCTTTGAGCATGAAGAAGACTGGAGGCTGAAATGGACACAGATAAAGCAGGGCCTGATCCAAACAGCATGGAGTAATTGTTCTTTTAACTCTGAAATGCAGGTTAAGATTTGTCAGTGGAAGCAGAGATGGCACAGCCAGAGTTTGGCAATACCAGCAGCAAGAATGGAAGAACATAGTCCTGGATATGGCCACTAAAATGACTGGGTAAAAAAATAAAATCAAAAGCTTTTTGTTTTTGCTGAGCAGAGATTAACACTAGACTAACAATCAAGTAAGCAATACCCTAATCAAGAAACACCAATGCAGACAAACAAGTTAACACTAAACAACAGTTTAATCAGGGAACCGCCAACAACACTTCCACCAACACAGATAAGAACCAACCCCACTTCTTTCTAGCACTGCTGATATCACCTAGTTTGGGTAATGACACGTCTGCAAGAAAACCATCAAGCTCAGAGAGCACCAAGGAGCCCACAGGTCAACCCTGAGCTACAAATATTCCCTTCTGTTGGTATTGTAGTTCAGTGTTGGATCAATTTATCATTATTGATAATTTGCCCTTTTGCTATGATGCTGTTGTTGCTTTAATTTTCCCAGGAACAACGTCCTGTCTGGAGAAGACAAAGTGTCCAAGCTGAAGGTGACAATGGTAGCCTGGGATCGTTATGATGCCACTGTTATTACAGCAGTGAACAATTTCCTTCTGAAAGTATGGAATTCTTCTACTGGGCAGCTTCTCCATACTTTATCTGTAAGTTTAAGAAAAAAAACTACCCAAGTTGGGGTGGTTACAGAGATCAGCATTTTAAAGTTCTGTAGGCCGTTCAGACTTTGAAACCCGGATGCCTCCAGTTTGCACTTCTTCAAATCCGAATTCGGATCAGGCTTGCGAAAACCAACTCGGAGCCCCAAGGGATGTTGGCTAACAACGCTGGAGCTGCTTTCGAATAAGACATCTAAGATAGCAGCACTTTAAAGCAGGGGGTCCCTAAACCCACCAGTCCATGGAGCGGCACCAGTCTGTGCCATGCCAGCAACTGGTTCGTGCAAACAAGCAAAGCCCCATCTGTGGGAATGCAGGCAGCATGCAAAACCACACACACACACACACCCCTCCGGTCCGCAGAAAAACCTTTTTCCATGGAACCGGTCCCTGCTGCTCCAAAGGTTGGGGGCCGCTGCTTTAAAGGCATCAGCCAATTTCTGCTCTGCTCTTCGTAAGCGGTCTCTGCTTCGTTGAACTTTGTTCCCCCCCTCCCCAAATAAAATATGATAAAATAAAATCCAAATTTGCTGGCAGCCTGCATGAATTTAGACTCTAGAAAGAGTACAGAGAAGACCAACAAAGATGATCAGGGGACTGGAGGCTAAAACATATAAGGAACGGTGGCTGAAATTGGATATGTCTCGTTTAATGAAGAGAAGGACGAGGGGGGACATGATAGCAGTGTTCCAATATCTCAGGGGCTGCCCCAAAGAAGAGGGAGTCAAGCTATTCTCCAAAGCACCAGAAGGCAGGACAACAAGCAAAGGATGGAAACTAATCAAGGAGAGAAGCAACCTAGAACTAAGGAGAAACTTCCTGACAGAACAATTAACCAGTGGAACTACTTGCCTCCAGAAGCTGTGAATGCTCCAACACTGGAAGTTTTTAAGAAGAGACTGGACAGCCATTTGTCTGAAATGGTATAGGGTTTCCTGCCTAAGCAGGGGGTTGGACTAGATGACCTCCAAGGTCCCTTCCAACTTTTATTATTGTTATTGTTATTATTATTATTATTCTTTCCAAGAGTTTTGAACTCAGCCTGGCTCATGAACACCATACTATGAGAATCTTACCGTCCTCATGTAACTATGAAAACTACCATCCACAGTCTTTGTATCTTTATTTTTATATTTGTTACAGGGCCACGATGATGAAGTGTTTGTTTTAGAAGCTCACCCGTTTGACCAAAGGATCATGCTTTCTGCAGGCCACGATGGGAACATTTTCATTTGGGACCTTGAGAAAGGAACAAAAATTCGCAATTACTTCAACATGGTAAGACCTGGCCTGGAACGAATAGGAATAGGAATAGGAATAGGAACAGAACAGAACAGAACAGAACAGAACAGAATAGAATAGAATAGAATAGAATAGAATAGAATAGAATTCTTCATTGGCCAAGTGTCGTTGGACACACAAGGAATTTGTTTCCGGTGCATAAGCTCTCAGTGTACATACAAATAATAGTGGTAATCATGATCATATACAACATGAAAATACATTCTATATATCTGTCAAGCAGATTGGCTTTTTCACCCGAGAGAGATTGCATGACTTCCTTGAGCATGTCTTTATTTCTCAGAGGTACACAGATGTATTCACATAACTATTGACAGTGTGTCAGAGCATGCACAGTCTTACTGCACTGAGGTAACCCAGAAGAAAATGCAGTACACTGTGGTTTGTATTAAATGGTGGTTTATAACACGCTATCTACAAATATACACTAGAAATAAAATACATACACGTGGTGAAACAGCAAACTCCAATACATAGCAGTTACAGCAGTCAAATGGATGAGAGAGAAAAACTCCAGGAAAAAAACTTTCCTTTTATACTCAGCCTCTTAAAGGCACAGGAATGCCGAGTCAAACAGTTATATACACGGAGTCTTTCTCTTCCCCTCTCTCTCTTTTTTTTTTAAACAGATTGAGGGCCAGGGCCACGGGGCAGTATTTGACTGCAAATTCTCCCCAGATGCTCAGCATTTTGCTTGCACAGATTCACACGGCCACCTCTTGCTGTTTGGTTTTGGGTGCAATAAGTACTTTGAAAAGGTAAGGTTGAACATTTCTAGAGCTGAATTTGCCTTGGAAATAAGCTTAGCATGTGCACTACATAATTCAGATTAAACTGTTACCAATATTGTCAATGTATGGGTAAGCTTAAAGATGTGGTTTGGGCTCCGTTCAAGCCAATGCAGGCTTCCAATAAATTACCTTTATCGTACCTGCTCTGTGATACTTGTAATAGTTAATGCAGATTCCTTCCAATGGTGTATTTGGGATATGTTGGATAACAGCTCCCATAATCTCTGTCAATCATACCTTGAATTGGTCTTGGAAATAAATAAATAAATGGATTAGGAAAAATAAGTGCCATATAATTCACTCTCCTGAGAAACTGGGAGTTATCCCAATCCCTTGTGGTTTTTGCAATTGTATACGCCACTAGTCCCATGTTTCAGAACTTCTGTTTGTATTGACAAGAGCAAACGTTAGGCTTGTTTAATAAAAACGAACAAATCATCAAAATCTATTCTGTTATGCATATACATCAGATTTGTGATTTTGATTAAATCTGCTCCTTTGAAAAGAGCCGCTTTATCCTTAAAGCAGCATCTAAGTTATAAGTAAATACATTTGAATGCTTGGGTGAGGCCATGCTGAAACTTTCCAACTTCCAGATCATTTCTGTCCATAAAAAAGATATTAAGATTGGAGCATTAATGTAATCTTTTGAGTTGTATCAAGAGTTCGTTTTAATTGTTCGCTCGTGTCCATCCTTGGTGAACTTTATAGGCAAGTGTTCTCCATGCTATCCTGTCAAGGATAGCATTTGTCTGAAATGGTATAGGGTTTCCTGCTTGAGCAGGGGGTTGGACTAGGAGATCTCCAAGGTCCCTTCCAACTCTGTTGTTGTTGTTATGCACAGCTTTTTTCAGTTGTTGGATGTTCATTTTTGTATCAGCTTTGATGTTATCAAGCCAGCGTACTCTTTGCTTGCCCCCTTCTTCTTATTCCACTAACCATTCCTGGCATCACAGCCTTCCGTCATGAATTTGCACGCACGACATCATAGACGAAGTAAATCTGTCCCAGCCTACGTCCGTCCTTGTTGCGTCACAAGAACAAACCCCTCTTTAACAGTAGGCTGGAAAAACCAACCTCTTTTTATTTCAAAAACAGTCCTGATAAGTTTTCTCCAAAACAAAAACAACAGAACACTTTCCCAACAGATAATTGGTTAAAAAAGCAAACAGAGCAGGAGTTAAACAAGAAATTCACTGGTAAAACAAACAGACCATGATCCCTGGAAGTTCTTTGCAAACGGTTATCTTCAGCAACCAGCACCGCCCAAACCTTCCCTTTTTATAAAGCAGCCCCAAGGCGTGGCTTCTCAATGCCTTCTCGTCCTCCCCTGAAGTTGTCGTATTGACTGCTGCTGACCTGCTCTAGTTAACTGCCTTCGTTTACGAGCATCAATAATGTCTACCAGCTGTGAATCCTCAAAGTCTGACTCATCCTCCCCACACAGCTGAGTTTCATCCGGAACACGATTGGAGGGGCCAGGCTCTTCATCAGATTGTGAGTCTTGTAACTCATCAGAGCCTCCCTCCGACTCTGATGGCTCTCCAAATGCCTCCTCCTCCTCCTCTGATTCCCCGGACTCAGCTGCCAGGTCCACTGGCTGGCACGGACTCACAACAAAATCAGACGTAGTCCTGTGGTTTGGGCTTCTAGTGATGTATCTGGCATTATACCATTCAGCACCTCTCTTATTAGTTACTCTGGCTGTCCACGGTACATGCAGTAATTTACACCAGCACTACAGTTCAAAGAGGCCGGTTCCTCTTTGATCAGCCATTCTTGGGGTCTACAGCTCTCACACCCACACACCATTATAGGGAAGACTATTGCTCTAACTAGCTTGCTTTTTGTATTTATAATAATAATCATTCATATATATGTGTGTGCGTGTGCGTGTTCTTTGTGATTCATGTAGATTCCAGATCAGATGTTCTTCCATACCGATTATCGGCCGCTGATCCGTGACGCTAACAACTATGTGCTCGATGAACAAACCCAACAAGCCCCACATCTCATGCCTCCCCCCTTCTTGGTAGATGTGGATGGGAACCCCCACCCCACAAGATACCAGCGACTGGTGCCAGGGCGGGAAAATTGCAAAGACGAACAACTTATCCCTCAGCTGGGCTACATAGCAAACGGTACAGAATTTCGAACAGAGCTGAAGTGATCTGGAGGTGGTGGGGATCCTTAGAGCATCACCTAGGCCTCGTTTTTGTGGTACAGTCTGTGAAAAGGGCCCAGAGATGGTAACAGGGATAGTGCTAGTCAGGGTCCAGCTATGATATGGTAATTCCTTGAAAAATGCCTGTACACTTTGCACCTTTGGAATGTAATAGAGATAATCCTCCACTTACAACCAAAATCGAGCCCAAAATGTATCTTCCTAAGCGAGGCATGGGTTGAGTGAGTTCTGCCCCCTTTTACGACCTTCCTTGCCACCGTTGTTAAGTGAATCACTGCAGTTGTTCAATTAGTCACACTGTGGTTCAGTGATTTTGGCTTCCCCATTGACTCTGCTTGTCAGAAGGTTACAAAAGGGGACCGCGTGACCTTGGTACACGGTAACGGTCATAAATACGTGTCAGTGGCCAAGCGTTCTGCATTTTGGTCACGTGACCATGGGGGGGGATGCTGCAACGGTTGCAAGTAGGAAAAATGGTCATCGGTCACTTTTTTCAGTCTCGTCGTAACTTGTCACTAAACGAATGGTGATAAGTTGAGGACTTAGGATCGACAGCTTCTTGGCCATGTAAAGTTATGATAGAAACCCCCCCCCCCAAAGGTACTTATGACCTAGTTGCAATGGCTACCCCCACCCCACCCCGTGGTCACTTGACCACATTTTGGACAACTGACAACCTGCCCATATTTACAGCTGTTTGAACTCTGCCACATTTTTTTGCCAGGAAACAGCACTTTTGCCACAGTTGTACAGAAGAGAAATAGTGTTAATCGGCGTAGGTGCAAACAGAGAGTGTCTGTTTGCACCTGGTCTGTCTTTCGTGGGTTAGATCTAATGGGAATCTCTGTTTATAAAAAAGAAGATGGGGGGGAAGCATCAGAGTCTAGGCATCGCAAACAAAAGAACAGAGCAAGTAATAAGCAGGTGCCGTATTTCCCCGAAAATAAGAGCCGGTCTTATTTTATTTTTGCCTCCAAAAGAGGCACCAGGTCTTATTTCGGGGGCGGGGGGGTCTTTTCCACTCCCCTCCGGCACTGACAGCCCCGCCCAGCCAGCCCACTTCTTCTGGGGCTGAAGGAGCAGCTTCATTCTGCAGATGAGAATGGAGCTCCGGCCTGCATTTTGCAGTCAGAGGCCTTTCCGGAAGGCCTCTGCAGCCGAGTTCCGAGCTACAGATTGAATCCATGGCTCGGTACTCGGCTGCAGAGGCCTTCCGGTGGCAAAATGCAGGCCGGGGCACACCGCAGAAGAAGTGGGCCGGTGAGGAAAGGCCTGGCTGCAAGGTAAGCAGGTGCGGGGCGCGTGGGGCAGCTCCACCTCCCCACCCCTGCCCTAGCTTGATTTTTAGGTGTGCGCCTTGCCCCCAAACTAGGGCCTATTTTGGGGGAAGGGCTTATATTAGGCCCACCCCCAAAAATCAAGCTAGGGCTTATTTTCAGCGTAGGTCTTACTTCCGGGGAAACACAGTAGGACCCACACTTTTAGTGTCGCAAGGATGTTTAAGGGGTAGATTTGGGGCTCTTTTTTTTTTTTTAGGACCCTGAAATCAAGCCACGTTCTCTATGATGGTGAGGGGAGCTATTAGGGGCAAAATTGAGGCTTTAAGCCTGGACGTGCCCCTGAAATCTCCAAAGCTCTGCCCTTCCAGTGCTCCTGCCCATCCGAAAGTGCAATATTCCTTACCCTCTCTTTGATCTCACAAAGGCGATGGTGAAGTGGTGGAGCAGGTGATCGGGCAACAGACCAACGATCAAGACGAGAGCATCCTCGACGGGATAATTAGAGAGCTGCAGCGGGAGCAGGATCTGAGAAGGATCGGCGAAGGTGAAGCGCCTTCAAACCCTCTGCAGAGCAGATTGCAGTCTGTGAGCAGTAAGCGTCCCCTCCTCTGGTTCTTCCGCAAGAATATAGAAAATCACAACTTTCTCCACTGTCCTTTTAATGAAGCAGAAATGGTAGCAGTGTTTTTTTTTTGCTTAGCTCAAGTGTGTTCCGATTTTGAGAGGTCCTTGGTGCTTTCTTAGCGTGGCTGTTTTCTTGCAGATGTTTCATTGCCCAAACTAAGTAACTACTAGCACGGATGATGTTACCTACTTGGGTAATGAAATGTCTGCAAGAAAACAACCAAGCTCAGAGCAACAAGGACCCCACAGTCGTCGTCCTCCTCCTCCTCCTCCTCCTTTCCACAAACCCCACTCCCTTCTAGCACTGATGATGTTACCTAGTTGGGTAATGAAACGTTTTGCAAGAAAACCACCAAGCTTAGAAAGCCCCAAGGACCCCCTCATTTCAGCCCTGAGCTACAAATATTCTCTGTTATTGTTCTGATTTTGTTTTGCTCATTTTGGTAGTTTTGAGGAGCCCAAGCTTGGATATGGCTTCCCCCACGAATGTCGGGCTCAGACGGAGTGGTCAGATTGAAGGGGTCCGTCAGATGCACCACAATGCTCCGAGAAGCCAGATGGCCACAGAGAGAGATCTCATGGCGTGGAGTAGGAGGGTAGTAGTAAACGAGCTGCCTGCTGGACTGAGCAGGTAAAAAATAAAATGGCTTTGTCAAGGGACACACGGGCCGGGGTTCGCTGAAAATGATCCTTAGGAGTTCCCCATAGAGGCACAGTCCTCAATTTACAACCATCTTTCTAGCGACTGTTCAAAGTTACGATGGTGCTGAAAAACATGGCCAGCAGTTCTTGCAAAGGCAACCATCACAGTGTCCCCCTGGTCACATGATCAGAATTGGGGTGCTTGGCAACCGGCATATGTATTTACAAGAGTTGCATTACAGCATCCCCGGGTCACGTGACCGCCATCTCCGATCTTCCCAGGGGACCTCTGGGGAGGGAAAGCCAGTTTTGCTTAACAGCTGTGCCCAAAAAGATTGTAAAACCCTAGTGATGTGATAACTTAATGACCCCCACCTCACTTAATGAAGTTCTGGATCCCACTTGTCCTAAGTCAAGGACTACCTTTATAGTCTCTTTAGCATCTTGGGAAATCAGCCCATCATGCTGGCTGGGGAATTCTGGGAATCGAAGTCCGCATATCTGAAAATTGCCAAGGTTGAGAAACACAAGTCTAAGCAATTTAAGGACCTAGCACAGGGGTAGGCAACCTTGGCTCTTTTATGACTCGTGGACTTCAACTCCCAGAATTCCTGAGCCAGCCACGCTGAGGGGAAAGGGAGAGGTTTCCAAGCTGGGCCATGCTGGCTCAGGAATTCTGGGAGTTGAAGTCCACGAGTCATAAAAGAGCCAAGGTTGCCTACCCCTGGTCTAGCAGAACGCCTCAGCTGCAGAGAGTAGGTAAAATTGCTAGTCCCTCTTCCTCCTCAGAAGAATATTAAAAAAAAAAAAAAAAGTTTAAAAGCAAGTAACAGGAGATCTTTGAAAATATTTGGACAGTAACCCAAATTGGTTCTTTTTTTCCCTCAAGAGTTCAGGAAGAATGCCGAGCAGCCAAAGGTGAATTGGAAATCCACCTGTACACTCTTGAAAAGAAGAGAAAGCCATCTTACACTTTGCAGAGGGTGAGAAATGTTTTCAAAAGTGGGATTTATTTTTTCCAGGCACGGACCCTCTTCACTAACTAGTGGGAAATTTAGCCATTCTGTATACGGATGGATGATAGGGATGCATTAAAAGGAAGGTTTAGATCTGGAGGAATTCTTGGTAGAAGCGAAGCCTATGGAGAAAAGCATTGTATTTGAACACGATTCTGTTTTCTAATTCTAAAACTTTAAAATAACAGAATTTTAAAAAAAAATTGAACCAGACTGTTTCCAAATTTGTAATTTGCGGTTTATGTTTGTACAAGAAACAAAAAAGGCCAGGCAGGCAGGCACGCATGTGTGCCTAGAATTTGAGATGCCATTCATAGCTACATTCAAGAACATAAAAACTTGGTTCACTTTAACACATTTCTTGCAGCAAATGCTTCCCCCTTCAAATTTACATTTCTATCTCCTGTTTTTCCTGGTTTTTCCTAAAAGAGCGACTATCAACCCGGTAGTGGGCGGTCTTTGCGCAGAAACCAGCGCAGGCGGCAACACGCTTACCAGACGCGTTCCACCATTGAACATCACTCAGAAAGTGCAAGGAGAAGTTCCCACACCCAGGAAGACTCGGAGAGCTCCTCAGAGGTAAGTTGTCAGCGCTGCGACAACTGAGAAGCTGTAGCCATTTTACCTTTTGCTTGCGTTGTTTTTTATTATTATTATTTGGTATTTTCAAATGGAGAAGAGGGGAGAGGGGAAAGCTTAATAATAATAATAATAAAGTTGGAAGGGACCTTGGAGGTCATCGAGTCCAACCCCCTGCTCAGGCAGGAAACCCTACACCATTTCGGACAAATGGCTGTCCAGTCTCTTCTTAAAAACTTCCAGTGTTGGAGCATTCACCGCTTCTGGAGGCAGGTTGTTCCACTGGTTAATTGTTCTAACTGTCAGGAAGTTTCTCCTTAGTTCTGGGTTACTTCTCTCCTTGATTAGTTTCCATCAGTTGCTTCTTGTCCTGCCTTCAGGCGCTTTGGAGAATAGCTTGACTCCCTCTTCTTTGTGGCAGCCCCTTGAGTTGTTTCAGTTAGCCATAACAATTGCAGCTGTGTGAGAATCAAGGTCAATGCTAGAAAAAGTTTTGGCGGGCTGAAAAGTTGGGAGGAGAGCCCGTGTTTTAGAATTATTGGTGAATGTGATTTACGACAGCCTTTCTGGGGTGGGAAAACAACCCCAGGCTCCGTTTCATTGGTTTGTTTTAGTGTTTTGATTGCCTTTTGTCTTGCTGTTTCCCTTTCATTTAAAAAGAAAAATAAAAAAAAATTATACAGGTAGTCCTTGACTTTAACGACCACAGTTGGGAACCAGAATTTCCATTGCTAAGCTTAACTTAGGAAGACCTCGCCCAAAAGAAAAGGAATGAAGAACGTTTGTGTTTTTGTCTCCCAATTCAGGAAGATGTTTCCGTGGGCAGCAGTGATGGCTCTGGAGATGACAACGTAGCTGCGTGGCAGAGCGAAAGCAGCTCCAGGTGTTTTGATTACCCTTCACAAAAAAGAGAATATTTTAATTATACAAAAAGCACACTGCTTCTCGATACTATTCTGAGGCCCTGGAATGGATGGATGGATGGATGGATGGATGGATGGATGGATGGATGGATGGATGGATGGATGGATGGATGGATGGATGGATGGATGGATGGATGGATGGATGGATGGATGGATGGATGAAATTGCATCAAGAATATTTTGTAGATGGATTATTAGAATTTAGACAATTTAGTGTAGTGGTTAAGGCACCAGGCTAGACATCAGGAGGCTAATCCTGCGTGAAAAGGCACCTTGTTGTCCTTGGGCCAGTCACTTACTGTCAGACCTAGGGAGGAAATAATGACAAACCACGTTTGAAAAACCTTGCCAAGAAAATTGCAGGGTCCAGGCAGTTTCCGAGAATTGGCAGGGTTGAATGGAGAGAGAGAGAGAGAGAGAGAGAGAGAAATAGAATTTGGTGGCAAATGAAAATTTAACTAGAATTAAACGAGAAAAAATTAAACGAGAAAGGAATAAACTTGAGAAGGTTAACATTTCCCTTTCTACGACTTCTTTTAGGTAGGCGACAAGCTCTTAACTTCCCTTTGCATTTCCCTTTGCATTTCATCCCATTCATTTGTTTCTCATTATTTCCCAACGTGACAATTCCAGCGATTCGTCCAGCGAATATTCCGACTGGACCGCCGACGCTGGGATCAATCTCCAGCCCCCGAAAAGGCAGACAAGACAAGCGGCTCACCAGATCTGCAGCAGCTCTGAAGATGAGCATGTCAAAGAGACAAAAGGGCAGGAAGAGAAGCGCAAGAAACCCAAGCAGACTCGGAAAAAGGTAAGCGAGTCTCCAAAACAAAACAAAACAAAAAAACCCCACAGACAAAAAAAAAGCGTTTGATTAAGGCAAGGTCATTCCCCATCGCCTTAAGATCTGTGCATCAGTTATCCGGTCCTTCTGCCTGTCTTTGAACCTGGAAATGTTTCTGTTTTTTAAGAAACCCAGTGGATTGCTGTCAACGGATGCTGAACCCTCAGAAGAATGGTTTGCTCCTCACTGGATCTTAGACACCATCCCGCGGCGTTCTCCTTTTGTCCCTCAGATGGGAGATGAGGTACTCGCAGATTGCAATGTTTGGCTCAACTTAATTTCCAATGACTGCACCGCATCTTCTGTAAAGGCTTACCGACTCATTTCATAATACCTCACCTAATAAAATAACCCGGGAAATACTGATCTCTTTCATGTACAGTTTCTTTTATCAGATCAGCACGAAGTAGTTTCTTTGAATGTGGCCAAATTTCATTATACTATGAGGAAAATTAGGCAGACTCTTAACTGCCCACTGATAATCCACCACTAATCGTAATATATTATTTTGTATTATTATTATTATTATTATTATTATTATTATTATTATTATTGTTGTTGTTGTTGTTGTTGTTGTTGTTGTTGTTGTTGTTTTCAATGCTTTTATGTCTAGTGCTGGTCTGCAACCGTAATAAAAATGGATGGATTGATTGATTAGACCCCAGTGCAATTTGCACAAATAATTTTAGCCACACATAATAAAACTTTTTTCAGACATGCTGGCACAATCCCAGTTCATGTCAGAATTTACCTTGGGGAATGACTGCAAGAGATTTAAAGTATCGTAAGAATTATGCTATTTGGAATAAAGTATTTATACCAAAAGTATTTTAAGTACTTTTGGGGGGGTGGGGGAGTTTACTGCAAGGGTGGAACTTCGAAGAAGTTATTTATATGTTGAGCTTTTATTTTTTTTTACATTTTGTAAGCTGCTCAGAGTCACCTATGTGTGAGTTGGGCAGCTATATAAATTTGTTTAATAAATTTATAGCGTTTGGTATTACGAATTTGCTAAAACGAAGAACGGCTGCAGGACTTGGGTTTGACTAGTCTAAAGAAAAGAAGAAATAGCAGTATTCTAATTCCTATTCTATTCTATTCTATTCTATTCTATTCTATTCTATTCTATTCTATTCTATTCTATTCTATTCTATTCTATTCTATTCTATTCTATTCCATTCCTGTATATTTTCTATTCTATTCTATTCTATTCTATTCTATTCTATTCTATTCTATTCTATTCTATTCTATTCTATTCTATTCTATTCTATTCTATTCCTGTATATTCTATTCTATTCTATTCTATTCTATTCTATTCTATTCTATTCTATTCTATTCTATTCTATTCTATTCTATTCTATTCTATTCTATTCTATTCTATTCTATTCTATTCCTGTATATTTTCTATTCTATTCTATTCTATTCTATTCTATTCTATTCTATTCTATTCTATTCTATTCTATTCTATTCTATTCTATTCTATTCTATTCTCTACCACATCGACCTTTTGAGTTTGTTGTCCTTTTTATGAATTGCAAGTAAAACTGGAAAACACTTCAGGCTTGTTGATATTCTGCTTTGGCTTACAAACACATTTGCAGAGTTTGTCTCAAGTGGAACCATAAATGTCCCCAAGGACTAGAATTCAGTGTCAGTTATGCTGCCGTCTCAGTCCGGTGCCCCATTGCATGTTCAGGATACATAAGCAGCTCATCTGCTCTGGCAGCTGTAGGTTCTTTTGATCAAAAGACAACTTATCATCTACTTTATGCAACAGACTATGTCTCTAGGTTTGGACACCGTGAAAAAAACATTTCTTTCTTTTCTCTTTTTCCTATGATTTGATGAAACAAGCAAATGGACTCTGAAACATGCGAAGTTACGATTCATTAGCAGATGTAGTCCGGGAACCTTTCTCTCTTGTAATGTGCAATTGATATACTTTCCGGAGTTCGAAAGATGAGCAGTAATTAACAAATAAATAGGGTTTATTTTTAGGATGCAGTATTTGAAACATTTTAATGGAAGTTGAAGCCAATGGATAAACAGCCCTGTTTTCTCACCTTCCTTTCTTCCAGATAATCTATTTCCGGCAAGGGCACGAAGCTTACGTGCGTGCAGTTCGGAAAGCAAAAATTTATAGTGTTAACTTGCAAAAGCAGCCATGGAATAAAATGGAACTCAGGGTAAGGAGTCGAGAATAATTTTTTGGTGGGTTATTGATTGTGGCCAGAATGCGCTTGATATCATGTCCAACCATTAGTTTAGCCCAGCATTGAGAAACCTTGGTAACTTTTAAGATGGGTGGATTTCAACTCCCAGAATTCCCCACCCAGCTGTGTCCAATGGATGGATGGATGAATATAAAATATAACATAAATAAATTTGAGCCAAGTATGTATATCATGCTATAAGGAAAATAGGCCACTGTGTATATCAGGTCCAAAACCAAGAATGACATATGGCAATTCTTCCAAGCCGAGTTCTTTATTATTTCACACAATAAAGAACTGGGAAGATTCTGTCTATAGGTATGAAACAATAAAGAACTCAGCTTATAACAGTAAGCTGTGACCGGGATTTTGGGGGGGGGGTGTCCCTTGTTTATTAAGCCACCAGCAAAGTAACAGTATGGTGGCTCTGTATAACCTTATCCTGATTTGACTCTGATTCTAAGGATGCAGTGATGGCTTCCACGTTTTATTCTCGTTATTGCTAGAATTGAAGTAAGACATTCAAAGGCGCGGTCCCTTTAAATGCTCTTTGCCTAGGTGGGCTTTGAAATTCAAAACAGGAAGCAACCCTTAGCTGTTGAACTCTTCTCTTTGACAAACAGGAACAAGAATTTGTGAAGGTTGTAGGAATTAAGTATGAAGTTGGACCACCTACGCTGTGCTGCTTGAAGCTTGCCTTTCTTGACCCCATCTCGGGCAAAATGACAGGGGAATCGTTTTCCACAAAGTGAGTAGCTCATTAAAGGTGTAGTTAATCTTCCTGGTGATGCTTTTGAACCGTTGACTTCCCTCCCCTCCCAGTCTTTTTCCAGTCATATTTTTTTTGCCAGGGATTCCCAAAAAGTTGCCGGTGGAGGAGTATCACAATCATTCTGTCGTGTTGACATCCATGCAAATTTCTCTCCCAAACCTAAAATTTCTTTATAGCTTAATTTTTGTCCTGCAGTATGCAAAAGTTATTCCTGTTCCACATATGGAAGAATAATTGAAGGCCTAAGTGATACTTAAATAAATTCAACATTGTTATGTTTAGAAAGGCTACAAAGACTTGGCTCTTCACCCAGGATTTTGGGATGAGAGGGTGAGATCCCCTCAGTTCATTGCACTTGCCATCTTTTATCAATTCTGTTGTAATGTCTCCGGATTGTTATGAACCACCCAGAGTCATCGAGCACCACACATATTTCAATTTATTTATTTTTATCATTTAACAACCACAATTGGGACTGGCAACTAAGTCACCAAGCAAGGCAGTTGCTAAGTGATCTTTCTCCATAAGCGCTTACTTCCTTGGCTTTACAGACCTGTGAAGGTCATAAATGCGAGGATTAGTCCAAGTTACTTTTTTACCACCATCGTAACTGTGAACGGTTGCTGAATGAGACAGTCCCTAAGTGACGACTGCTTTTGTTATTCTTTTTATGACGGTGCCTTCAAATCAGTTTTTGGCTCCTGCAATTGCCTGGACTAGTCCCTGTGGTTTTCTCCCATTCTTCCTGGCCAAATGTCACCCAACTGGTTTTGTACCTGTGGCAAGACTAGATTTCCCAGTTTTTAGCCTGGTGTCTGAACCACTACACCAAACTGGCTGTCTCAGCCACAGTATTTTAATTAAATTATGCATTTTGGGAGATGCTACATGTGTCTTTCATTCTTCCCAAAAATGTGCGATGGAGATCTCTCTCTCTTTTTTTTTTTTAACTGCTCACCAACCATACATAACAACCTTAGACCATACCTAAGGTGGAACTAGAACTGACAGTCCCCTAGTTTCTCGCCTGATGTCCTAACCCAGGGGTCTTCAAACTTGGCCCTTTTATGACTTGTGGACTTCAACTCCCAGAATTGCTCAGCCAGGCAAGCTGGCTGAGGAATTCTGGGAGTTGAAGTCCACAAGTCATAAAAGGGCCAGGTTTGAAGACCCCTGTCTTAACCATTCCACCCAATTGGCTCTATTATTATTATCACCACCCCCTCCGTCTTCTTGGCTAAGTCGTTTCGCTTTTGTCTCACAGGTATCATGACATGCCTGATGTTATTGACTTCCTTGTGTTGCATCAATTTTACAATGAAGCCAAAGAAAGAAACTGGCAGATCGGTATGTTTCTCTGTTTACTATGAAACCTTCCAGCTTTTCCTGGTCTCTAAAAGAATGGCTTGGTTTAATATTATTCTGCAGCATGATGTATATTCTGCATTCACTTGGGTAAGCAGAACAATGGTTTCAGAGCCAATCATGCTAAAATCTCTGCTGCCATTCAAAAAACATGGATCCTGATATAGGTTGCCTTCAGACGTTGTGGGTGCTCCATCATTGGAGTTTTTTAAGAAGAGACTGGACAGCCATTTGTCCAGAATGATAGAGGACCTGGAAGGCTTGAACAGGGGGTTGGACCAGAAGACCTTCCAAGGTGCCTTTCATCTTTGGTATTCTGTTATTTTACAAGCCTCTGCAGATACTACTTTGTTTTCTCTGACTTTCTTATTGCAGGGGATAGATTTCGTAGCATAATTGATGATGCCTGGTGGTTTGGAACCGTAGAGAGTCAACAGCCATTCCAAACGGAATATCCAGACAGTTCCTTCCAGTGCTACAGTGTCCAGTAAGGATGAATCTTAAGTGTTGGAATTTTAGTGCAAAAAACCCCCAACAAATTAAGTATTGATAATCCGCTGGTTTTGAAATATTTGTATCCAATGTCATGGTTCCGATAAATGAACCCATCAAAAGAACTTCAAGGCAAGAATTCGCCCTCAAAGAACATTTTATTAGGATGCACAGTATCGGCACTACATAGTTGAACCCAAAACTAAATTCCCTTCCCCCAGATACAAAGTAACAAGTTGCAATTCCCACCCCTGTGAAGCAGTCATAAATCACATTCTCCAATTAACCTGAAGCGCCCCGCCAAAACGTTATCCTTGAGTTCTCACGGAGCGGCATTATTATTACGGCTAGCTGGGCTCAAGCATTCACCCCATCCCCCCTTCTACATTTGATTCCTAAGTAGCAGAGAAGCACGTAGAAAGCAAAGTAAAAACAGCTGCAATTTCCCTCAGTTGTCAGAGCGGGAACATCCATTGTCACAGCGTTGACGTCCAATTTCTTAGAATACAAGATTTCTGCTCAATTGCCATGAAAAGCTGATTTTTATGCTTCGTTTTAATTTCTGCCACTCTGGAATGCTGGAAATAAATTATGTACACTGGGTTAGGATTTTATTGGCAGAAAAGACAAAATGGGAACAAATTTGGTGGGGTGGGGGTAGGGAGGACAAACTGATAAAAAAAAAAAGATTGTGTTGAAAAATGGACCAGATCTTGCCCAAAATTTGCAAGAAAATTTTTCTAAAGTCTCCATGCATTTCTGAACTTGACTAAGCTATTTCTGAGATGTTTTATTGTTGTTGTTATTGTTATTATTTTATAGCTGGGACAACAATGAAAGAGAAAATATGAGCCCCTGGGACATGGAACCAATTCCAGAAGGAAGTAAATAATGCTTGTTTTCTACCTCCTTCATTTTCATAGAGATTGCATTTTTTTATAACGGCAAAATATTACCGCAGCATTATGGATCAAATTAGATTCAGTTTTGCCAAGCCTCTACATAAAAAAGAATTCTATTCTTTTTTCATTCAGTGACTAATTTTAAGTAATCTAAAGTAATACAGAAATAAGATGCAAATTAAAATAACAATAATATTTAATTTGACCTCACGGGCTACCTTCAGTTTACACACTGTTTTTAAAGCAGCATAGTAAAATTTCAGACGTGCCCGAACAATTACTCTACAGCAGGGGTTCCCAACCCGGGGTGCGAAACGATATTCCAGGGGGTGGGAAAACTTGGGTTTTCAAAATTATATAGTGTATGTGCATAATTCGTTGCCATTATTTCGAACTTTTGTAAGGGGTGCGAGAACATATCAGAAGCGTTCTAGGGGTGCAAGGTATAGAAAAGGTTGGGAACCACTGCTCTACAAGATATATTTGAAGAATACAGGAGAAAGTCAAAGTATCAACTTTTTAATTGCATAACAGAGGGGTTTTCTTATACAAAAATAATGGGGTACTTTCCTTTGGGGAAGTTCGGGAGGGAAGTTCGGTTAATGTATTTCTCAGATGAGGACCACGCCACATAAGGTGGAGTCGGATGGCCTATAAATTTAAATTTGGGTTTGGCATTTTTGTTTACCTATGGCAGGGGTAGGCAACCTTGGCTCTTTTATGACTCGTGGACTTCAACTCCCAGAATTCCTGAGCCAGCATGGCTGGCTCAGGAATTCTGGGAGTTGAAGTCCACGAGTCATAAAAGAGCCAAGGTTGCCTACCCCTGACCTATGGAGTCCTTCCCAAGGACCTGGGATAGGCAGATGATGCTGACTGATGGGGTTAGAGGCATTACAGGTTTAGTGACGGTTCAAAGTTACTGAACAACACTGAAAAAAGTGACTTATTTTTCACACCTACGACCTTTTGTAGCATCCTCGTGGTCATGTGATCAAAATTCAGACGCTTAGCAACTGGTTCGTGTTTACAACGGTCGCAGTGTCCCGGGGTCACGTGGTCCCCTTTTGTGATCTTCTGACAAGCAAAGTCAAAGGGGAAAGCCAGACTCGCTTAACAACCGTGTCATTAATATAACAACTGCGTTGATTCACTTAACGGTGGCAGGAAAGGTGGTAAAATGGGGCAAAATTCATTTTTAACAAATGTCTCGCTTAGCAACAGAAATTTTGGGCTCAGTTGTGCTTGTAAGTCTAGGATTACCTGTATTGTTAACATTAATTTTATAAGAACATTGATTGCCTTTGAATTTGTTGCCATAATCATGAGTTGCATATAAAACTGGAATATAATTTCAGCCACACCCAGATTTTGTTTTATGGCGCGTTTTTGCAGAGGTTGCCTTAAGCGAAAGATGGATAGTGTTGTTTTAGACACTTTATATATCATTATCGTAATGCAGCAACCTGATGCATCCAAGTAACTCACTCTTTTCCCCTCCCTCCTCCCCTACAGCAGCTTATCCAGATGAGGTGGGGGCTGGAGTCCCCGTGACCACCGAGGAGCTGGCATCTCTGCTATACAAGCCCCAGGAAGGAGAATGGGGCTCCCATTCCCGAGATGAAGAATGTGTGCGGGTTCTCCGAGGCATTGATCAGCTTCTTTCCCTAGGTCTGGATTTGTCCTATTGCCCCTGTTGGGTTAGAATCAGCAGAATTGTTAATTCTTAATTGTTAAGCTACCCAGAATTGCTGGGAGAAAGAGAAAGGAAAGGAAAGGAAAGGAAAGGAAAGAGAAAGAAAGAAAGAAAGAAAGAAAGAAAGAAAGAAAGAAAGAAAGAAAGAAAGAAAGAAAGAAAGAAAGAAAGGAAGGAAGGAAGAAAGGAAGAAAGAAAGAGAGAAAGAAAGAAAGAAAGAAAGAAAGAAAGAAAAAGAAAGAAAGAAAGAAAAAGAGAGAAAGAGAAAGGGAAGGAAGGAAGGAAAGAAAGGGAAGGAAGGAAGGAAAGAAAGAAAGGGAAGGAAGGAAGGAAGATAAAGAAAATGACTCTTATCAATTGCAATATGTTAAAGAGGCATCTGTTCTCCTTGTTTGTAATTCCTTGTAATAATCTATCTAAATAATCTAAATGATGAACTTTTCAGGCCTGCGAGGCTGGCTGAAACATCATAACATGAACAGAAAAAATCTAATTGTTTCTTGTCAAAATCTGAATTAGGAGAATATCTTGGGAGCATCACCTGGTATTAGGGCTTAGAGTAATATTTATATAAAGTCAAACTTCACATTCATTTTCAGAGAAGTTTTTTCCCTCCCTAAAAACACGTCATGCTTCTACTATCTTTCTTAAAAGTTTTATTTAGTTCACTTTTGCTTTATTTTGTTTTTTCTGCAGAGATTTCTAATCCCTTTGCAGTTCCAGTTGACCTTAGTGCCTACCCTCTGTATTGCACTGTTGTGGCTTATCCCACTGACCTCACCACAATAAGGAGAAGACTTGAAAACAGATTTTACAGGTTGGATTAATGCTTGCTCTCAGTAATGTATAAAAGAGCTTCTTGCCATCGTTCGATTTTATGCTAAATTAAATCTGTTGCGACTTCTTAATTAAGAGAACTGTAAGTTCTTCTGATTGGACCAACTCATTTGCTAGCAAACGCAGAGGTCTTTTTATTTATTTATTTTTCAAGCCTGGACTTGGGGATGTGCGATCTTGAGAAGCTAGGTATCTTCTGCATTGATAAATAGGTTTTGCAGTCCACCAGAGTTGATTTCAAACAAAACTATTTTAATTGACTAACAACAGTGAGTATCTTCAAGCAAACGGTTTACAGTCGAACTTTTGCATGCCATTCTGAAGTTCAGGGCTTTCTTTAAAGGCATGGTGCCCAGGGCTCCGTGTGACGGCATCTTGGACCAGAATGCTTTCTTATCTCCATAACAAACAGTTTTTCTTACTAACTTTCAAAGAAATGGAATGGCTCTTAAAACACCTTATGCAGAGCCCATGTATGGCGTGTCTTGTCCAAACCCTTTTCAGTTGCCTAGATCGGAGGTCCCCAACCTTTGGGGCACCAGGGACCGGTTACATGGAGAGAGGTTTTTCCACGGACCGGAGGGGGCATGGTTTTGTGTGCTGACTGCATCCTGCAGATGGGGCTTTGCTTATTTGTGCGGCCCAGTTGCTGGCATGCTGCGGCCCGGTACCGGTCCACAGACCGGGGGTTGGGGACCTCTGGACTAGATAATGAGAAAAAGTGTCTTGTCTTCTTTCCTTTTTCAGGCGAATATCAGCATTAATGTGGGAGGTACGATACATTGAACATAATGCAAGGACTTTTAATGAGCCCGAGAGCCCTATTGTCAAAGCAGCCAAAATCGTCACCGATGTTTTACTGCACTACATTGGGTAAGCAGTCAGTTTCCCTGTGGTTGAAGGAAATACTTTTCTGAAAACTTGCCTGGATCAGATGTTTTCCTCCTCTGTCTCCTGTGTGCATGTCTGTTGATCAAATTTTTAAAAAGGCACGTGGAAAATTTCCTCCCACCCACGCTGCTATGCGATCCATGAACATTTAATGGAATCTTTGCTCTAGGAATCAGTGACCATAACGTCCTTTGGGGAGGGGTTTTTTATTTTGTTTTAAAATCTCTTATTTAGCCCTAATGCCGATCCTCTTCCTGCTCTTTAGGGATCAGAGTTGTACAGATATTCTGGAGATCTACAACAAAGTGAAAGCAGAAGACTTGAGTAGCACAGATGAAGAAGAACAGGTAAAAAGGAAAGATTCTTTGGGGAATTGGTTTGGACCGGAAGTGAATTTGGGGAGGGGGAAAACCCAAAAGTTAGGGTTCTAGGAAGGAGGCAGTGTCAAACCACTTCTGAAAAACCTGGCCATGAAAATCGCAGAACTAGCTTTTCTCTTACCCCTGAAAAAGCCCATGGTTGATTTGTCATCTCACCAAATATTAAGATCTTGCCCGAGGCCATAATTATTCAGGAGTGTACATGTACATGTACATTCAGGAGTACATGTGGGCGTGTATTTTGAATTAATTTATTTTAGCTGTTCTCTCGCATGTAGTAATCACATTTTGCTGTAGGTGGCAGAAGCATCCCCTGATTCAGAGGGTCCAGGAACTTCCTCTGGAAAACTAATAGTAAGGAAGGTAAGTTCTCTTTCAAGCCTATTTACTCCAAAAATACTTGGGATTGTAGTGTGGCCACCTGGTGCCCCTTGATTTCTCTTTGTGACGTCATGCTTCTTAAGTCAGAAAACCAAGCTACACTTTCTCTTCCTTTAAAAAAAAGTCAAAAGTCTGGTTCTCGTGAACAAAGGCATTCACGTTCCCCCTGTCATTGCAGGATTTTCCCCAAATATTGATAGAAATAGAAGCAGCATTCAGAATTAAGTATCAAAAAAGGTGGGAGGCAGAAGCCAGGCTAAAAATAAAAAAAAATGCTCCTGTTTCCTGTCTAGAATAAATCTCCCTGTCCTTCTTCCCCTGATGAATACTATAAGGTCAGAACATGGCAGTATTTAACTGATTGGAACATCAGTTTTATTGCTTGTCAGTACTGCAGCAAAGGGAATCTTGGACTGGGTTAGGATTATTGGATGTAGAAGAGGGAGCTTTGTGCATGACTGTAACTACTCTGCTTGCTTGAGACAGACAAAACCAACAACTCTGCTTGCTTGAGACAGAGTGCTAAATTTGTGAACAGATATTAATTGAAGAGCCTTAATCCTATGGATGCAACACACCTCGTCCTGAGCACTATGAGGGATGTTTGACTAATAATTGTCTTTACTTGCTTTCTATACATTTAGTCCTCATTTAGCGACCACAGTTGGGACCAGCAACTCAGTTGTTACACAGAGTGATCATTACGTGAAACTGTGACTGTTCTAATCTTTCTTTTATAGACCCGTGGCGGTCATAAATGAGAGGACTGGTTATAAAGTTACTTTTTCATCATAGTCATAACTGTCACTAAACAAGACCTACTTGCATTAATGTTCATGTTTATGCATGTGTGTGTGTGTGTGTGTGTGTTTGTGGGTGGGTATTTATATGCATACATGTATATGAATGTATTTGTAAAATATACATTTTAACCATATTTTAATCTTGTTCTTACTTAGAAATGGATTCTCTATGATGGGTCTTGTGTGCCCGTTATACCCATATTTTATATTATGGTTTTACACTTCTGTACCCTCTTTGCATTTTATATTATAGTTTTTATACCCTCCTATATCCTCTCGTTTTGTATTGTTAAACCCCGGTCTTTGGCCATAATAAAAGTTTCCTGATTTCGACTAATATACATAGAATTGCGTACAGGTAACTTAATGAGCAATAGAAATCAACTTGAGATGTCCTAACTAGAGCGGGGTTTTTTTTTCCCTGTAAAAAAAAACTCCACTAAAAGTTAGCTATTTTATGGACATAACGTGTTTCCCCCAAAATAAGCCCCAGTTAAGATCGCCAGCCAGACGGATGCATTTAGTACCGTATTTTCCCGAATATAAGCCCTAATCGGAAAATAAGCCCTAATGCATCTTTTGGAGCACAAATTAATATAAGACCCGGTCTTGTTTTTTGTTTTTGTTTTTAAAAAACTCATTTGTACTACTATGATTCTGGATACCTGGTGCCTGTGTTAAACGATTATTCAGCTTATATGTTCTGTTTAAAAAAAATAAATCTCAAGGTCAAACGGCAAATGAAAAGGCAACCCTCTAAAGGACATGTGGATGCCTGGAAAGACCAATGCAAGCAATTACTAAGTCTGATCTATGAGCGTGAAGACTCCGAGCCATTTCGTCAACCTGTTGATCTCTTTTCCTACCCTGTGAGTTTTGCTTTTTTTCCCGAGTTTGGGAGGACAGGACTGGGAAGATGCAGTCTTGTCTCTGAGGCTCTTCACACCCAGGGCTCTACCTTTTCCAGCCACTAACACTAACAGGGTGGGAAAAGCATTCTGGCGCACTCCAGTTGATTCTTGGGCTTGAAGCACATTTTGGAGTAAGAATGTTAGGGACAGGAAGTTTTAATATATCCTTCCTTTGACATCAGGGATGGAAAAATTGGGGGCACTCTAACTCTCCTCCATCAGACCGGGTGAATAAATTGATACTGGGGTTACTAAACATGTCCTTCAAATCCCTTTTATGAGATTTTGAAGTTCTCATAGGTGCAAAAATATTCTTCTCAGGATTATCGAGATATTGTGGACACTCCCATGGACTTCAGCACTGTGAAGGAGACTTTGGAAGCGGGTAATTATATGAATCCTCTCGAATTCTACAAAGACATCCGCTTGATATTCTACAACTCCAAAGCGTACACTCCCAATAAGAAATCAAGGGTAAGATGTGAACATGCAATCAGTAGCTATTCTATATATCTCCTGCCTCTAAGATGCATATTCCCCCCCTGCAGCTTTTAAATAATGTCTTGTTTTGAAATTAAGAAATTAACTGAAAATAGTTGCTGTTTTCTCTCATTCCAGTCAAGAGTTGTTTTTAATCACTCCTCTTAATTCTCTTCTTTACATCAGCACCTTAGCTTCCGATAGGGATGACCCGTTGGCAAAATTTGCCAATAAACTATTATACAGATCCTCAACTTACTCAACTGTTCATTAAATGACAGATCAAAGTTACGACGGTTTCAGAAAAAATGGTTTACAACCACCATTGGCATTTGAACTGTCGCACCGCCCCCCCCCCCATTGTCATGCGTTCACAATTTAAGTGCTTGTCAACCATCTTGCATTTATGCACCTGTTATAGTGTCCTGCAGTCAAGTGATTGCGATTTGCAACTTAACCCAGCCAGTTTCTGACAAAACGATCAGTTGGGGAAGCTTAACAACCACGGTAAAAATGGTCATAAATTCTGGTCCAGTCATGTGATGGCTTGCTTGATGACAGAAATTTTGGTCCTAATTGTGGTTGTAAGTTGAGGATTACCTGTAATAAGTCTGAAAAACGCATTGCCAATATCAGGTGTTCTAGCCAAAGGACTCCTTTCTTGTTCGGTTGAACATTTTAAAGCTTTTTTTTTTTTTTTGCCCCACTGAAAACACCTCTGTGCAGCTAGTTTATGAAACACTATGAAATCTATGAAACACTTTGGATATACTTGAGGAATTAGCTTCTGCTGGAACATGGGTAACAAGCAAACCAATGTAAGGTTGGCAAACTTTCTGGTCCGCATCACTCTTGAATGCAAATATTCCTTCCTTCCTTCCTTCCACAGATCTATAGCATGACACTCCGACTCTCTGCCTTATTCGAAAACCACATCAAAATCATAATTTCCGAGTACAAGTCAGCTGTTCAGTGTCAGAAGAGGCGAAGGCCGCGGTTGCGGTACCGAAAGCGGCTCCGAAGCAGTAGCAGCGGTTCTTCCTCTAGCAGCAGAGAGCCAAGGTAGTAGCGAAAGGGGCTTGTTGCATGTGAAATGGTGCTTATATTATTATTATTATCCTTCTCATCTCTCTACTATAAACTGTTATTGATATCATCATTATGACTGTTCTTACTCTGTTGTTTTGCGTTTATACTGAGAGCTTCTTGTGTGTCTAATCACACTTGGCCAATAAAGTACTCTGTTCTGTTCTGTTCTATTATTATTGTTCCACTCCACTCCACTCCATTCCATTATTCTTATTCTGTTCTGTTCTGTTCTGTTCTGTTCTGTTCTATTATTCTATTCCACGGGTGTCAAACTGCCGGCCCGTGGGCTGGTTGCATCATACGGAGGTCGCGCCCACCCCAGCTCTGGCAATGCAAAAAAAAAAAGTTGCGATACGTTGCAACATATCATTCTGTTCTATTCTATTCTATTCTATTCTATTCTATTCTATTCTATTCTATTCTATTCTATTCTATTCTATTCTATTCTATTCTATTCTATTCCTTATTCCATTCTATTATTCTATTCTATTCTATTATTTCCATTGCATATTTCTATTCTATTCTATTCTATTCTATTCTTATTCCATTCCATTATTCTATTCTATTCTATTCTATTATTTCCATTCCATATTTCTATTCTATTCTATTCTATTCTATTCTATTCTATTCTATTCTATTCTATTCTATTCTATTCTATTCTATTCTATTCTATTCTATTCCATTTCAATATCTATTCTTTTCTATTCTATTCTCTCTCCTATTCTTCCTATCCTATCCTATCCTATCCTATCCTATCCTATCCTATTCCATGTTAGGTGTCCTCCTTTTTTAATTGTGGCCATCAATCCACTGTACTGCTCACTCTGCAACCTTTTGCACCCACAAGAAAATCAATGGGAAGATTTTTAGAAGGGAAGGCAAAAGCAGTTTTTAAAGACCCTGCAATGCATGATACAATGAAAGATATAGCAGAGAGTAGACTTTGTAAAGTGGAAAAAGGAAAGGAAGGGCCAGAACAGTGTCTAACTGGGGGGGGGGGGGAAATGCAACAAGCTCCCTATGATTAACCAGGTTAAAAAAAAAATCTTGTTCAATTTGGACTAGATGACCTCCAAGGTCCCTTCCAACTATTATTATTATTATTATTATTATTATTATTATTATCATTATTAATTATTATTATTATTATTATTATTATTATTATTATTATTATTATTATTATTATTTGTTTTCCTTCTTCCACGCCTTCAGCCCAAAAGGAAAACAAAAGCAACTGAAGATGCAGCCTAAAACAAACTTGAATACCTCACTGCCTTTAACTAGGACTAATTCTTCAGTTTCATCTCATGGTAAGTAGGATTAGTTGATTCATATATTCAGTCAGTCAGTCAGTCAGTCAATTTGTACAGCCACCCATCTTGGCCAGGGGCCTCTGGAGGGCAAACCACCTTAATAAATTAAAAACACGTTTCAAGTGGCTGTGCCATAAACCTTTTACTCCAGCAAGCTGGATTCAGTTCAGGTCAGTGGATATCATCTCATTTTTCAAGAATGTTCTGCCTTATCCTAGAATTGATATTGGAGAGGTATTTGGGGTTAATAGGCATCAGGGTGGCCCTATAATACCTTCCCCCAGGGGCCATTCATTTAAATAGGCTTTTTTTTGGGGGGGGGGACTCAGCAAAAAGCATGAATCATGGTGACCATGAAATCTCTCGAGAGGTCATAAAACTGATCCACCCGGCATGTAGTCACGTGACTGAAGGGAGACGACGCATTTACAGTGATCAGGGCCTTAAAGCTGTCATTCTGTATGGCCATTATTAAGAACGAGCGGCTGTAAAACAACTCTTGATTAAGCAAAGACTTCCTGTAATTAGAAGAAAGTTAGCAAATCAATAAGCTGTTGTAGGCTGATCTTAAGTATCAGAGAGTGGCCCCTGCAAAAATGGCTTTTGCTTGGGGGAAAAAAAACCCTTCTATCTCTAGGACAGGGGTGTCAAACTCAATTTCATTGAGGGCCGCATCAGCATTGCGGTTGCCCTCAGGGGGGCCGGGTGGGTATGACCAGGGTGGGTGTGGCCTACTGGGTGGGCATGGCCAGCTCTACATCGTTCGTGTCAAGGGGGCCTGTGGGGGCCTGGGCAGGAGTGGGACAGATCTGAGGGTCTCTGGCAGAAGGGGGTGGGACCAGGGCAAGTGCCAAGCCATGGTCCACTGGAGGAGCCTCCCCAGCATGCACCCAGGGGGCGGGGCCGACGCGGCAGGGGCTGGTTCCTCGCTGTTTCCAGACGGCCTTGTGGAGCTAAGACTGAATGCGTTTCAGCATAGATGGCCACTACAAAATTGTACATTGGCTCCCGGCCGGCCTGGGCCAGGGCCAAGGCAGCGGGGGCCATTCCCTCACTGTTTCCAGGATGGCTTCGCGGGCCACATGAAACCACTTCGCGGGCCGCATCCGGCCCCCGGGCCTTGTGTTTTGACATGTCTGCTCTAGGATTTAGGCTGAGGTTTCATTTTTATTTGATCTTTTTCCCCATTGCCGAGCATCTGCTTTAAGTTTCAGATACAGAGGAAGCCCCTGGTTCAGCCACTGCCGAAGAGCTGGAAAGGCACTCCTCATCTGGCTCCAACAGCAGCCAGGATCGTAGTGGAAATGATGTCGAAGCAGGGAAAAATAAGCCGGTGAGAAATAAATCCACACCCGTGAAACAAGGTAAGAAACTGCAGACATCAAAACTTGTTCCCTTCCTTCCCCTCCCCCCCTTCCCCTCATTTAAACGGATTTTCCTTTTGTGGATTATCCTGTGCCATATAAACTCTTATGAATCAGTGTTTGGCAACCTGAAGATGTGTGGACTTTAACTCCCAGAGTTCCCCAGGCAACATGCTTTTAAGCTCTGTGTACCGCTGGCTGGGGGAATTCTGGGGAATTGAAGTTCACACATCTTGTAAGTTAAGGTTGAGAAACACTGCCCTAAATTAGAAGTCAATCATTTTTCTCTCCTTTGTTTCTTCCTGCTTTAATAACGGGGTGTCCTATGGGGGAGGGAGGGAGACTCGGTTCTCTCTGGGAGTGGAGAAGAGCAAAATTAGCAGGGATTTCCCCCCCCCTTCGATCAGCACTGAAGCAGTTCCAGGAAGGCGAATTCTAGAAATGGCATCCTACATCGATGTTGAGCATCTGAGATGGCTTGCAATGGTGGTGTCATTTTGTCTTCGTACAAAAAGGGCAGCATTTCAGAGATATTATCAGTTCGTGTTTCTCTTCCCCATTATACATTGTGGGGTGATCCATTCAGACAACACGAACGTAACTGGTTAGCGAACTTAGTCCTTAGAATGGTTCACCTAGTTTGGGGGTCTTCTCACCATTGGGCTACTAAGGATAACTCATGTGTGCGTCAATTTGGATCTCTCTAGATCAGCCTTCCGAAAAGCCTCTGACGAACGGGGAGGGGAAAGAATCTCGAACGGGGGTCAAGAGGAAGATTTCCAGTGCCTCCGAAGAGGAGGACGAGGGGAGCCAAGAGAAGAGAGAACCAAAAGAAAAACCTGGTTTGTCCTCCGAAAGCGGAGACTCGCGCTCGGGCTCCAGTTCTGAAAGCAGAGCTGCTTCTGATTCAGATTCAGAATCCAGCTCTAGGACAGATCAAGACTACGTCGATGGAGACCACGACTACAGCAAATCCGTGCAAGTGAAGCCGAGAAGAAAACTCCAAAGGACCCTCCCCAGAGGGCGGAGAAATTGGCAGGGCAGGGGGACCGGAAGGCGAGGGCGCTGGGGTCGATGGGGGAGGTGGAACCGAGGGGGCCGAGGCAGCCGGGGAGGAAGAGGATGCAGCCAGGGACGGAGAGGAGGCCGAGGAGGAAGAAGAGGCCGTGGGAGAGGAGCCTCGCGGGCCAAGCGCCCCCGCATGGCCGAGGACGAGTTCGAGAACCTTTTTGGCGGCCGCTTCAACGAGAACGCCTTTGGCGGGCGGTTCAGCCGGCCCCCTCGGATTAAAACCAGGAACGAAGGCCGGCGGACTGTTTTATACAACGACGATTCGGACAATGACACTTTCGTGCACACCGAGGATCCCCTGAACCTTGGTACTTCCAGGTCGGGCAGGGTACGGAAAATGACCGAGAAGGCCAGGGTTAGCCATCTCATGGGATGGAATTATTAAACCGACACGGGGTGATGGTGACGTGGGCAGGGCAGGAGAGACCTGAACAGTGACGTTAGGAGTTCCAAGGCTTTCTACTGCAGGGAATTTCACGCCAGAAAATCTGCTAAGCAAATTCTGGGGGAGGGAATCTGCTGATTCCTGCCCCCCTCACCTCCCCATGGTGCTTTTCCATAAGGTTTTCACGTGTTTGAAGGCTTCTGCTTGCTGGCCGATGCGGGCTGCCAAAGTCTTCTTTGCACATCCTATTACCTGCAGAAATGCTTTTTATCACACTAAACCTTGAGTTGGTCACAGTGGCAGTTAAATTTGTGCTTACGAAGTCTCTCCTTGTTGCTTTCTTTCTCCCCCCCCCTTTTTTTTGTGTGTGTGCGTGTGCATTATAGAAGCAGCACCTTCTTACCAAGATTTTTTAAAACATTGTCTGCCATGAACTTCCTTACCTATCATAATAACTTTTGCACAATACACAGATCCTAAAAGGCAGCTATAAAATGTTTACAGTTTCTCTCTCGTGCGCAGGATCCAGATTACTTTTGATCTCTCTCTTCCCCCCCCCCTTTCCAGGCCAAATGTTCACGAATTTGTGATAGATACTGAAATATGCCCCCACAGGGATGTCCTGATATGCTTTGTTCCCTTCCCCCCCCCCATTGGTTTTTATTGTTTAATTTATGTTTTAAAAGGGAGAGGGTGGGTGGGTTGGTGCCTTGTAAATAATGTAGCAAATCAAAGATGTGAAATCTCTTTTAACACCTACATTAATGTTATTATGAACAACGTACTTGAGAACTAGGATTATCTAAGATACACCGGGTGCCAAACGCAAATAATACCCTTTCATCTGTGTTTTTCTTTTCCTGCTGCCCTTTTCTTTTATATGATAACATCTGAGATGGTCTCGAGATGTTAACATCAATATGGAATGGTTTCCTCCTCCAGATGTCTTCTTCAGTGGCTTAGCTACTTCCAGACTTCTGAGCTTAGTCTGTTTCCTTCTTGAATAACGACATTGTAATAGATGATGTGGCAGGAACAAAATCACTTGATAAACTACAGAATAATGCCATTGGTCTCCAGTCTGACAATCAAGTCATCAGATGCTTCTCACAGACCTCGCCCTGTGTGTGCATTTCCCCGATGCAGCCGTAGCATTATTATGATATTTTTATTTGATTCTTTAAAAAACATTAACCCCTCCATTTATAGACATTGAGGTATCCTTGCTGGCTCACTTAATATGTACATACTGTTGTATCTTTTTTTGTGTTTTTCCTTTAATGTTTTAAGTCACCCATGATGCTTCCAGAAAAGAATTTAGGCCTCCTCACCCAGAGATATATATAAGATAGAAGCTTCCTCTAGTTCCTCTACTTGTTTCAATGAAGGAGCTGATAGAATCGCTCCTTCCTTCCTTCCGTTCTGCATGCTGTATATTTTTTTTCTCCCATTGACACATAGAGGGAAGTTCACAAATAATGGAACGTCTAATATGAATTTTGGCCCGGTGGGGATTTTTGGAGTGAAAATAATCACGTATTACTTAATTCTGGGGGGAAAAAAGTCTTGCAGGGGGGCTCTTGCGTTTGCATTTAAAAGTATATTCACTATATGTCACCCAGTCAGAGAAAAGTGTCGTTTCCCTTACAGCTGTAGCATGTTAAATGTTCCTAAGATATATTTTGTCTTTTCTGAGATGGACAAAGGTGCATATATAGAATTCCCAATAGCAATCATTCTATAGGAGGAGGAAGAGGTTTTTTTCTTCTTCTTCTTCTAGTTTTGTGATCAGGTGCTTTCTTGGGGGGACGGGCTGGCCTGGCACCAATCATTAGTGTTGATTGATCTTCGCTAAATAAGAGTAGGATCTACGATAATGTAATAAAAGGTCTGCACGCAGGTGCAGAATAGATCTTTCGTAATGCAATATATACTTCAATACTTGGGGTTTGGGTAATTCGAAATGGATTCGGAGAAAATGCTTTGGAACTCATGTGAGTGTAGCACCCCTTACTCTTCCTTAAATGACCCTGAAGACAGAGGCTTGACTTTTTAGAGCTGCTTTAATGAATTGACTCCTTAAAGCACCTTGGAAGCTTCACAAATGCCTGTGGCTGCTTTAGGTATTAGTAGAGGTGTTGCGTTCTTGCAAGGGCTGAAGCATTTATTTAAAATCACACCGAAGCACGGACAGACCTCACACGTACACAAATCCATGCTGTATTTTAGACCAGAGGGAAGGCACTTACCAAATTGCTGTGGTGTGTTAAAATTTGTAAAAGGTGACAGGTGAAGAATAAAGTGTAGAGAACCATCTTGGAGCCAATTTTAATTGAACAACTGCTGCAGTTCCATCAGTAGGTGTTTGGAAGTATTTGATCTTCTGCTAATGGGGATCTGCTCCGTTTATTCAAATTGAGGAATGTTCTTCATCCTAAGGACATACTTCTACACGAGGAATACCTCAGGATGTGTTTCTTACATAGCTGGCAGGTGCGTTTCAAAGAAATCTCTAACTTTTTTTATTTAGGATATTATATCAAGCAGACATAATCCCATAGTCTTACAATTACCCCAGGACAATAAAAGTTATTACAAATAACTAAAGTGTCTAACAGTAGATGTTTCATTTTCATTGTTCAAATTCTTACTGAATCGTACTGGTATTGAGTAGGCAGAATTTTTCTGTGATACGAGAAACTGGTTTAATTCTAAAAAAAATAGATAATAGATTTAGGCAAATCAGCCTCTTTGTTTAGATGTAGCTCCTTGAAGGATGTAGTTGGCAGTAAAAAAGGAATACTTTATTGAGAAGTATTAATTGGATCTGTGTTAATTAGGACAATGCAGTGCTCTGGAAATAATTTGGAAAAGCCAAAAACACGAACATAACACTTGTTGTCAACTCTTTAAAGCAGCCACATCTTTTTCTTGAGGTGATACGAACATCTTCTGCAGCTACCCTCGATCCAAACATTCCTGCTCTAAAAGAGTTGTTGACAGGTTTACTGTTCTCATTTCTAAGCCCCTTTTTGGAATTGAATCCAGAGAATTGCCCAGGTGGAGTGTCCATGACTGAGAAAGGGCTCGGCATGAAGCATGAGGAAAGAACAATCCTATTTATAGGCTCTTGGGCTGAAGAAGGTGCATCTGGAGAAAATTCTTGTTTTTCAAACAGAAACTTGAGGTTCTGTTGGAGGTATAGGAATGGGATGGAGAAGTAAATGGACAAAATAGCATGTTGTATTTGGCCAAGTTCTGACTAGTCCAATATGGCCACTGGATGGATTCTAGCTGGAATTGGTTTGCACACCCTGCATAATTAAGGGGTAAAGAGGATTATTTTAATTTACTCCATGTGTGCAAGTAACCCTGTCAGGAAGAAGGATAGTAGTAACTATTTTAACAGGGAACTTTCAGCGAGTTCTTTCTCTTGCTATTTCTTCCGGTTACTCAGGGGAGATTCAAAGTCAGAAAAGTTGGATCAAACAAGGCATTCCAAACAACTATTAATTGGCAAATGTAGCTCTTGCTTGGATTTTACCTCTCCGTTTCATCTCTGTTGAAGTCTTCTAAGATCTCTGATGATCTAGTAATTTCAGTTTTGTAAGCTTTAATTGATATTCCTCAAATTTTTCTTATTCTCTAAGAGATCGTTCTAGCTTTGTTCCATTCTCTGCTGTCTTTTGACCTCTCCTCAAACCATGTATCCTTGCTCTTTGAATTAATAAGTGATATTCCCAGCAACTCCAATATGCCCTTTAGGTACTAATAGTTTAGTAACAGTGATACCATGTTATGTTCAACAACAGCAGTCTAAAGCAGGGGTATGCAACCTTGGCATCTTTAAGACTCATGAACTTCAAGGTCCAGAATTCCCCAGCCAGTATGGCTGGCTGGGGAATTCTGTGAATTGAAGTCCACAAATCTTAAAAGTTGCCAAGGTTGGGCACCCCTGAAAGCTTGCTTTGGAAATTGTGCCTGATTGCGTTAAATATTTGGGCAAAGTAGATTTAAGCGGTTCTGTCAGTGGAGACCGGGGGGCTTCCATCTACTTATGACAAGGGAATCAGAATTCCATTTTTTTAAAATATGGTTGGCCTGTCATACGAAGAGTATTTTACTTGATGCATGGTCATTTTCCAATGTTTTCAGGCCCTGAACTGCAACTTGGCATGTACATTTTAGAAATTATCTTCGATAGGGAGAATGGTGATTAGTGTCTTGAGCAAAAAAAACAAAAAACAACCCCAGCATGAATATATATATCTCCCATAATTAAAGAGATTTGATTACTGCCTACGTGCTTTAAGGCAAGAATACTTTTGACTTTTTATATACGTGCTTTCCGTGATGACAGAAATCTTGTGCTACTCTCAAGAGCAATAACAGATGCTTCTGATGTGCATAATGCTTCCTTGAACTTGTGAAGTTGGGAGAGCATCTTAGAAATGGGTGGTTAAATCTATTAAGGTCTTAACTAGTTTCTTCTCTCTAGTTCTTTTTTGTCAGGAAACAAAGGGCTTGCGGGTTGTGTGTGTGTGTGTGTGTTTGTGTGCTAATTAACAAGAAGGGTGGGCCACATCACAAATTCACGAGCCCCACCATCTAACTAAGCATTATCTTCTTCACAAAAGCCAGAATCCCTATAGAAATATAAATGAATGTTTAGCAAGCAGACCCTAAGAGTTAAGGGTGGAGACGTAATCTTTTGAAGTGGTTATTAATTTCTAGATTCTAGTTGAGTCTTCTTGCCCAAGCAGAATAAGATGGTTCCGTCTTGTACCCATGTAGTCCTAAATCCTTAAATAGCAGCCAACTCATGTGCTCTAATAATTTTATATAGGGTGGAATATGATTGCCTATAAAATCCTGCCTCTGTTCTTAGAAACTAGTTCCAAGACATTTCTTAATAATCCAAATCATGCAAAACTAATGGGGATTTAGTTTTTATGTCTATGTTTTGGTTCCTTTTGGGGGCGGGGCAGTGGGAAATTCAGAAAAATAGAGGTTAACTTGAATAATTTATCTTAGCGCAGCTGATAACATTGGAACAAAAGAATGAATTAAAAGAATAAATTAGTTTAGGTTAAGTGCATCAGCAACTTATAGAGGACTGCTTTTGCTTAAGTGTATATTATAATGCTAAATGCTTTTTAAAGATTTGTGTGTTGGCTTCATAAGTTATGCTATAAAATGTCATGAGAATGTTTTCTTTCAATTAAAAAAAAATAGTGTTAATATTTATAGATAAAAGGCTCCGTTTGACACCCAAAGGTGATCAAATAGTTGAAGACTCCTAAAGAGGACTCATTATGTTATTTTTAAAATATGTATTATAAATGACTGTGCATTTACAAGAGATCATTTTTTTCCCAACTCTGTCTAGATCAGATGTTATATTATTTTTTTAAAAGTTGTAATATATCCAGATTTTCTTTTTTTTTGGCAATTATATTTCTTGAGAACATTGAAACGCAAAGAACAAACAGACAAACACAAAGACATACATAGATAGATAGATAGATAGATAGATAGATAGATAGATAGATAGATAGATAGATAGATAGATAGATAGATAGATAGATAGCTTTGAATTCTGAATGTCGGCCAGCAGCAATGTCATCCATGTATTATGGATCGCCAAGAAATATTATTGCAATTCTATTGGTCAGTTCCCTCGTCAGCCCTTCTTAAGATGAACCAAAAGCACTCAGTCTCTTGATCTTGAACATGCCCAAGCGGCCGACTTCCTCCCCTTCGTTTTTCAGTAGAACTGCTAAATCCGCCTTAACTTCTTCACAGTGTAGAATATGGTGCTTTAAAAAAAATATGTGTATGCGCAAAATATGTGTGTGTCCTTTGTTAACTCGAGCCGAGAATTTAAAACAAAAGAAACTGGAAACTCTAATAACCCTGCACATCGCCTCTAAGTCAATTAAAAAAAAAAAAACATTTTGATGAGCCAAGTATTCCAACTCGAATAGTATAGCACAGCTAGCAGATCTCAACCTTGGTTGAATAATGGCTCCTCCTGTCTTGATTTTTCCCTCCTCAGTTATGAAGGAAGTTACCGGTATGTCAGAGTAGGATTAGAGCACTTGGAGTAGAATGGGACAACTCACCGCGGGACAATTCAACAATTTTTGCCATTCGCCATTTTGTTTTGTCCCTCCTTTGGCATCCTTTCTTTAATGATTCTCTTCCACCATTTCTTTGATATTAGTGTAACTCTTATCCCATGGCGAGTTGGCCGTGGCGAGTTGTCGTGGACCCTGCTTGGGGTGCTTTCCAATGATGGTTGGCAGTATTGAGACGTGAATTTTAATGAAGTGGTATTAAGCTTATTTCCATCCTTCGGTCTATTTTGTTTTAATTTCATGCCGATCGCCCTCCCCGTTGTTTTTTTGTTTTTAATTTTGTAATTAAAGCATCACAGAAGCTTTGTTTAGAAATGCCGGTTTTCTGCAGTTGACTTTTGAGTTGTATGGAAAATAGTGCCGTCTGACGGATCTCCTGCGTAGATATTGTGTTCTTGACTTTGTGAAATATTTTTGCCGATCCCCCCTACAAAAATAGAAGGTGCACATGATTTAAACTGATTCTATTTTGCTTTTTTTCGTCTTGATTTCAGGGGTTGGTTCCTAAAAGTTCATACCTTTACATCCACTATCTCAGGTCCCTTTAAAATTATAAACGCTTCAGGGATTTTTAATGCCACTTGAGAATGGCAGACCAAATGTAATATTTATATGCAATGAACTATTAGTGGTTTGGTTTTTTTTGTATTGTAAAAAATGTAAATTTGTAAAGATTTTTTTTCCTAGAGTTTTTTTTTCCCCTGGGGGTGGGTAAAAAGATGGGGTGGGCGGGCGAGGAATGTCACAATGTAATTTAGGATGTTTCATTTTCCAGCTCTGGGATTATCTTAATAAAAAAAATCATCTCATTCTTTGGATTTTGCTTTCTTGTATTTTGTTACGCTAGAATACAGAAGAAAGGTAATTTACATTAAACATGCCACTCCTGAAAATGTCTCTTATTTGCAGTCAGTTCAGGGTATGGGAGAATCTCACAAAAAGCCAAAAAGTTTGGGAACTGTTTTTTGGAGACACAGAAACAAAGTCATACAGAGAGTCCTCAATTTACAACCTCAGTTGAGATTGGAACTTTTACCCTATAAATTGCTCTAATCCTCAGGTGTTCTTTGGAACATTTTGCCAAGAAGTAAAGGAAACCACCAGAAATCCTTATTCTTACTGAGGACAATCATTCAATTGGGGGGGGGGGAGGAATCAATATTCTAATTAATCTGCACAATAGAGGAAATTAGATTTAGCAGATTTAGATTTAGATTTAGTGATTCAGGAAGCTTGTATAAAAGCTGGGAGTGCAGGAGCGATTTCTGTAGCATCACAGCCAAATGTGTCCTTTGACCCACAGAAAGGGCTGCAGACTCTTTGACTTAAGACAAATGAATTGCAAGGGCAGCTTTCATTAGAAACAAGGGCTAAAGTGAGCCAGGGGTTTTAGCTAAAATTGCATCCCCTTGAATATTCTACTTTCTCTCCCCAAAAAATGAGTTTTGAGCCCTTATGGGAAACACAAGGGGATATTTGAAGCAATTAACTCTGAGGGAGATGGGTAGTTAAAGAAGTGAAAATAAATGATGGATGGACGGATGGACAGACAGATCTTTTAATGGTATCATTTTGGATTTCTTAGACTATGTGATTGTTGGTCCTGGTTTTCATGGAGGTTCTCCGTATCTTCTGTGTGTTGTTTCCTTACTGTTAACATTTCTGTTTACATACTGAGTGAATCAAGTACTTGCAGAAAAAATCATGAGACACAATATTTCCAGTTTCTTCAACAAAACAGGTAAGTGTTCTACATGTTTTTTTACTATATAAAGAGGAAATAATTGTAATCTGGCATTCTCTCGATGTACTAGCTTGGTGGTTTTTTGTTTTTTTGTTGTTTTTTGTTTGTGTGTGTGTGGTTATTTAAAATGAGGGACACGCTCCCTTTGATAGCTCGTTATTGCTGAAGGCCTTTCCTGATTCATTCTGAGTCATCTTCTAATAGCTAAAGTCCAATACTTCATCCGATAGATGGCTTGTACTGGTTGAAAGTCCAAGATTATAAACCAAGAGTTTATGAATTCTAATCCTGCCTTAGACAAGAAACCAGCTTGGTGACTTTGGGCCATTCTCCCTCTCTCAGCCTCTAGCAAGAAAGAGGCAAGGGCAAACCACTTCTGAAAAACCTCCCCTACAAAACTGCCCCAATTGCTAGAATTAAGACTGACTCAAAGATGTGTTTCTTTTCAGGGTAGTTTGGTGTAATGGTTAAGGCACCAGGATAGAAACTGGGAGACCCAGTCTTGCCTTAGGGAGCAAGCCAGTGGATTACTTGGGTAGACAGGCTCTTTGTCCCTAGAAAGAAGAAGGTAAGAATAAACTGCTTCTTAAAAAGTGCAGGAACTTGTCCTGTCTCACTAGCAGTCAGGGCTGACTTGGTGGGCCATAACAATCAAGTACTACCTCAACTGTCTTGACTTCCACAAGAGGTAGGCTCTCTTCACCCATTTTGAAGACACCTTTGTCCTACCCGTTCTTCAAGATGCTCAAGAAATCGCGTACCTGTTATCCTGTCAGGGTAGGGTGAGCTTCATAATATCAGGAGGCTGCTAAATTGCAGCCGGTTGCACAGGCAGAATGAGAGATATAGAAGATTTTGCTTCCGTGATATCAGGCAAGCGGCAGATTCTGCTTAACCTAAGGCAGGGGTAGGCAACCTTGGCTCTTTTATGACTCGTGGACTTCAACTCCCAGAATTCCTGAGCCAGCCATGCTGAGGGGAAAGGGAGAGGTTTCCAAGCTGAGCCATGCTGGCTCAGGAATTCTGGGAGTTGAAGTCCACGAGTCCTAAAAGAACCAAGGTTGCCTACCCCTGACCTAAGGGTTAGGAAAGTCTACAGAATAACAGAGTTGGAAGGGACGTTGGAGTCCAATTCCCTGGTGGGAGAAGTGGCTATCATGGAGACTTCATAGATGGCAGGGATTTGAAGCTGGGTCTCAAGTACCAGATTCAACTGCAACAGATCTGAACCAATTATTTCAATCATTAACAATCTAATAGTTAAAACACTTGCATATGCCAGCTACAATGTGGAAATTGTTCCTCTTAGTTCAGTCTCTCCAGCGTTTACCTATTAGTATGATCTGTTCTTAAGATGAGGCTTAGTAAGTAGAGTTGAGTCTGTTAACCTCAGTGGGTACACATTATTCACAGATTTGCAGTAAAACTGATGTTGCTATTATCAAGTTGCCATTTCTGCTACTGCTGCTTTTATCTGCTTGCGTCCATGCTGTGCTGCTTTCTTCCTGTTGTTTTATTGATTTCGTTATTACAAAATTCCCTCCTTCGTATCTCCTTGCTTTTTACTGCTAGCCATTGAGATTTGGAGGTCCATTTGGACATATCTTTCGAATGTCAAAACAAGCAATGTTTTGGGGTGATGGCTGTATTGTTTCAGCTTTGTTTCTACGCTTCCCACCCCATTTATTGTCTATGGAGATTCTCAGTCATCCAGGTCAAGGTTGTCCCAAATAATTCTTGGATGAGGAGCGAGAGGTTTTCAAAGAAAAAACAAGGAAGTCCAGTTGCCTCTTGAAAAAGCACCTTATTCTTGTCTTTCTACCCCTGAGCTGTCACTTTATACAAGCTCTCCATTATGTTTCCTTTGTGGTCGGATCTGAGGCTCGAGAGAGCTGTTTTTCAAAGACAATCTTTGCACATAGGTGTGGCTGAATCATAGCTGTGACGTGTGCATACCTAAAAAAAAAAATCTGAAGACTTTCAGGATATGTTTATGGCTGTTCCAAACATGGCCATGTGCTCTTTGCTGAGTTCCTTTTCCTCTACTAACAGGCCAGGCAGAATTGACTCAATTTCCTCCCGTTTGAAAGTTCAAGAGAACTCAGCTTTGACAATTCAAGCTCCTGAAGATTTGCAATCAACCAACCTATTTGACTTGCAGTTGCTAGAGTTGGTAAAGAGGCTAGTCCCTCAGAGAGACCTGAGCTGTTCAAGGGATATTCACAGGGATGCAAATTTGTTATTGGCCATGAATTTTAGCTACTTGTTCAATTGTTCTCAAAGACCCTCTTTGGCTTCTCCTCCGCCATCTTCCTTTCTACATTCCGAGCCATTAACCTGGACCTTTCCTCTAAGACAAGAGTTGCTTCCAATTTCCAGCTTGGAAACTCCCCTGAACTCTGCTGAAGATGTTACCTAGCCTGGTAACAAAACATTCAGAAACCAACCCACAAGCTTGGAGAACGAACCTTCACCCTCATCCTACACCTGAGCTACAGATATTTGCCACTATTGTACTGTTGTAAGTCGAGGACTGCCTGTACTCTTATTTTACACTGACTTTCACTGGTGAAGCGCATCTAGCATTTGAGCACTCGAGGACATTGTAAAAATGAGCCCCCTCTTTCCATTGGTACGTCCAGCGAGACTATATTTCTCCACCTCAAGAGACGAGGAGCAGAGAAAGGTCATTTAAAGAGTCAACCAAACACCTGTATCCAAACTAAAAGGACGTAACTCCCAAAGCAAATGTACTGTGGAAGCGCAGTTAACATGACACCCGTTACCGATTCTCAGAAGGCTTAATGGGGAAGAGGGTGGGGCTGGAGGGGAACAGCAAGTTTTTCTTGTTGCTCTTTAGGTACACAATGAGCTTCCTCAAACCTAATCCACCCCTTGCGCAGGCTGCATCCAAGGAGATTAGGAGGGAGCCATTTATATTCCTGTTGATGACATAGTGACCTGCAACAGGTGGGAGAAACGGATGGGCAGGAAAATTTCTAATTAATAAAATCAGCAACACCTCAAGACTCAAGTTTTAAAAAAAGGAACTGGGCTACCTTTGCACACGCGCACGCTTGAGATCAGGATGATGGCTACACCCTCTGGGGGAAAACACACACACACACGTGTACACAACCTAAGGGTCTTTTTCTACCCAGGCAGTTGCAAATCTCCAAAGACAGAGCTGGTGTCCGTCATACATCCTGAAATCTCAGAACCTGCACTGGGCCCAGTTTAAGAAGAAAAGGCTCAAACTGCTCTTCCAATCCATCTCGGGCAGATGATTCCCAGTTGATTCCTTGATTTCCTCACCTTTCTTTAAAATGATGTTAAACTAAGGGGATTGTGTGAGATTAAAATGGTGCTCCCAGAGGTGGCTGTCCTGTTGGCAACTCTGCTGTCGTATCAGCTGAGGAGACCCATTAGAGGTGCAGTGGTGCATTGTAACTAATTCTGCCGACTGCCAGGAGTTCAATCCTGACCGGCTCAATGTTGACTCAACCTTCCATCCTTCCGAGGTCGGTAAAATGAGGAACCAGATTGTTGGGGGCAAGAGGTTGACTCTGTAAACCACTTAGAGAGGGCTGTAAAGCACTATGAAGCGGTATATAAGTCTAAGTGCTATTAGAGGGGGTTGATTCAGGTCTGTCTCCGATCGAAAGTAGATGCAAAAATGAAGCTGTAGCCGAATGGCAGGGAAGTGCTGCTTTTGCGTGACATCCAAAGAACGAAGCCTCAATGACACTCAAAAAGAGCGCTAATGATCAGATGACTGCAAGGAATATAAATCCTTCCATTCTCCACCATTCAGTCAGAACCGAATAAGCTTCTTGGATGAGAAGCGAAACGTCTTCCAGCAAAACAAGAAAGTCCAGTTGCCTTTTGAAAGAAAGCACCTTTGGCACAACCGTGACCGGGATGACTGAGAATCTCCATAGACATCCAAAGAACTTAACACCCAAAAAATAAATTGTGAAGCATCACAGCCCTTCTATCCATCCTCCCTCCCTTTAAGTACTCCTTGCTCAGTGTCCTTGCCTTAAGTGAGTTTCCGGCTCGCCGTGTAATGCTTATATTTGTTCCAAGGGCTTCCCATTTTGCTTGAGAACCTGGGAGAGGGATGATTATTGGTAACCTTACTTTAAAAAAAAATATATCTGGATTTCAAGGCAGTAGAAATCCAGAAATAACCAAGAACAAGGTTGGCACTGATCGGAATCGGTTTTTCCACCCTGCACTTCTTAGCATTTGTGTTTGGGTGCGTCAGAAAGGCCATCTGGATGTCTGGTCAGCTTATACGAACATGGCAGGGATGCCAATTGGAATATCTCCTTTGTTCAGAGGAGGTATCCTAAACAATGTGAATCTTCAGGATAGCTGAGTGGAAATCTACAGTGGAAATCCTGGAGACCTCCCCAGTGGGTAGATTTCATGAAGCCCTACTAGGATTCCCTTGTACGTTGCAAGTTGTGCAAATCTACCCATTTGTGGTTTATTTTTGTCTGCCTGCCTGTCAGTCTCAATCTCTTATCTACCTTTCTATAAAATTTATTGGCCATCCCTATCTTACCATCAAGGTAACTCTGAGGGCTTGACAATCATCGTCATTTATTGGATGGCAAGCCACAGTTTCATAAAATCAACAGGACTGGGCTGGATCACCAAATGGTCAAGCCAAACAGAAGGCAGTTAGTTCTCTTCCTATTTATTTATTCTATTTATATCCCAACACATGCAAAGCAACTCCGGCCACAAGAATTTCACTGGGATTTCCTTCCAAACGACATTTTCAAAAGCAAATTGCCTTTTGTCAAGTGGAAGGAAAAAAAACAGAGAAGGGAAAAAAAGAGAAAAGAGGCAGGAGGGCTTTTCTGCACATTTTTCTGAGGACCACAGAGAGACGACTCAGTTGCCCAACAGGCCCTGAAGATTAAATGCAGAAGATTGCTGGTTTGAGTCTCTCCTTCCCATGCTACCCTCAGGGGTTTCCTACTTCCTCTGCAGCCTGCCTAAACCCTTTGCTCGTATCAGCTTTCCCAGGCTGCGTGTTATTGAATATGATTCATTCTGCAGATAGTTGCATCGCCACGAAGCCTGAATCTTCCTGAGCCCCAAGGCAGAAACTGCAGCCCCAAGGCAGAAACCAATGCCGGTTTCCCTGGACCTCTGACATCCTGTCTCTTCCATCTGGCCTTGACTTGAAAAGCTAGTTTCCATAAACACTCCACCTAATTGCTTTGTAACAAAGACAGAATCACATTTAAGGCTGGTCTTTCCAACCTCTGGTTTGCTCAGAGCTGAACTATGAGCCCTCCTGTCCCCTAAGCCTGTTTTCTCCTCTCAGCCCTTCCGTAGGTTCAGTGGGCAAATTCAGATGCAATTCGTGACACCGTTATTCTTTTGATGGCACCCGATTCTTCCGATCTTTCACTTCTTATGTACTTCTGCACCTAATGCTTATTCTGAAAAATTGCACTCAGCTTCATTATGAGGCATGTGAGATTTATTTCCTTCCTTCCTTCCTTCCTTCCTTCCTTCCTTCCTTCCTTCCTTCCTTCCTATTCTCTTTCTTCTTTCTTTCTTTCTTTCTTTCTTTCTTTCTTTCTTTCTTTCTTTCTTTCTTTCTTTCTTTCTTTCTTTCTTTCTTCTCTTTCTTTGTTTCTCTCTTTCTTTCTTTCTTTCCTTCTTTGTTTCTTCCATAGGAATTTTTTAGGGATACAAGAAGGACTGGTCGCCATGTAGAATCAGCAGTGAAATCAAAAGTAGCCAGAATGGACCACTGGCAGCAGAACTAAAAGCTATTTGCCCTGGGGGAAAAAGCCAACGGAAGGCACAGTGCATACAACCATGAAGGAATTCCAATGTTTCATCTCGTTAAAGATTTGCTAATTAACAAATGTTTCAGTATTCTTGTTCCTTTTATGTATTCCAGACCTGACGGACAAAATGCTTTGTGTTCTGGATCAGTAAGTTCTCCACTTGCCCACTTGTTCCGAGTGATGTCAGAGCGTGACTCAGTCATTCTGAGTTTCTGTCAATGATTTACCTGCACTTTTTCCAGAGCAGGTGACCTAATTAAACTACAAGTGCTTTGGGATTTTTTTTTCCCTTTGAATTAGTTACACATTCCAAAACAGGAAAACAGGGCTGTAGAACTGATTGTTGAAATCAACAGGGGGAATGAAAAGAGAAACTTTACAGAGTTTGAAAGAGGGGTCCGGCAAGGTTTAGGAAAAGGGCGAAGGAAAAAGCAGAAAGAAAATTTACTGGCCCTAAATACACTCAGGGCCGATTTAGTTTGCTGTGAATATTTTATCACAAGAGCATTTTAAGCAGGCCATAGCTATTGGGGGGCAGCGTCGTGGCTGAGCGGTTAAGATGCTGGGCTTGTCGGCTGGAAAGCCAGCAACCCAAGTTTGAGACCCGAGCGCTGCGGGATGGGGTGAGCTCCCGTTCCTTGCCCCAGCTCCTGCCCATCTAGCAGTTCGAAAGCATGCAAATGCGAGTAGATTAATAGGTACCACTTTGGTGGGAGGGTAACAGCACTCCATGATGTCATGCTGGCCACGTGACTCTCAAAAATGTCTTCGGACAGCGCTGGCTCAATGGCCCTAAAACGGAGATGAGCACCGCCCCCTACAGTCGGCAACGACTAGCGAAGTAAAATCCGCAGGGACTCCTTCACCTTTTTTTTTTGTAGGTATTGGGGGCACTTTTTACCACCACATTCCCCCATTTTCCCCCTTCTTTTCAGATGTGCAAAATGGGTTCCGGATAGATAAGCAACTGATAGGTGTAACGGCTATTGTGACACCTGTATCTACATTAAATAGAGCAGAAAGAGCAGCACAGTTCACACCATCATTATACACATACACACATATATGATACACCTAAATAGATGGACTCTAGAAAAAAAATCATCGGCCATCAGTTCATCCTTGACAATCCTTTTTCAGCTTTTTAACTTCTTAAAGCAACAATGGTTTTTTTATCTTTTTTTTTTTAAGAATAGAACAGAACAACAGAATAGAATAGAATAGAATAGAATAGTTGGAAGAGACCTTGGAGGTCATCTAGACCAACCCCCTGCTCGAGACCCTATACCATGGGTCGGCCATCCGAAACGTCGGATGAGCCGCACGGACCCATTTAGCTTAAAAAAAAAAAACGCTGGGAGCCGCGCGTTCGCGCATGCGCGCGCACCCGCGCGCACCCGCGCATGCGCGCGGCCCGTTCGCGCATGCGCGCGCGCCGTTCGCGCATGCGCACCTGCGCGCGCGCACCCCCCCGCACCCGCCCACGCATGCGTGCATGCGCTCGCCAAAATGGCGGAGGAGGCTCCGGAGCCGCAGGTAAGGCCTCAAAGAGCCGCATGCGGCTCCGGAGCCGCGGGTTGCCGACCCGTGCCCTATACCATTCCAGGCAAATGGCTATCCAGTCTCTTTTTGAAAGCCTCCGTTGATGGAGCATCCACAGCTTCTTCAGACAAGCCATTCTGTTGGTTAATTGCTCTCACCTTTAGGAAATTTCTCCTTAGTTCTAGTTGCTTCTCTCCTTGGGTAGTTTCCATGCATTTGTTCTTGTTTTTCCTTCTCGTGCTTTGGAAATTAGTTTTCTCCCCTTCATCTTTGTGGCAGCCCAGACTAATGACATTCAGAGGCTCTGTCTTCTCCTCTTCCAAAATGATTTCCTGGTTAGATTGAATATGGTTTTTCAAGGCATATTAACAGCTCTGGGGAAAAAAAATGAACTGAAAAGATTCTTTTAAAGGAACTTTGGCTTTCGTTCATTACAATAGCCAGACACTGGTTCTGAATAAATGTATTTATTTTTTTAGTTCTTTTTGCACAAACCCTCTTCCCCCCATTAATTTAGTTGTCACTGAAGCCATCATGAAAAATACTGTGTTTTTTACATTTTTGCTAGTGATGCTAAAATCTAATTACAAAAATGGGAGGGGGAAATCACTATATCATATCCAGGGCATTTAAATTGATTTTTACGGTTCTCCTCCTTTCAACACTGACACTATTTTTTTAAAAAAAATACCAGCAATAAGGGATACAAGGTTTAGCTTAATGTCAGATAGGCTGCCTGATCTTTTACATGATTATTTTACGTGGAATAATTCCAGTTTTTTTTTCCCTTTCCAAAATGAAGGCACAGTAATAACATTAAACGATCTAGGCTGTGACCAAACTAATCTTTTGACTCAAAATCATTACAATAATCTAAACGCCTACCCACAGAGGAACATTAAACTCCATTGATCAACCCACCATTGACTGACTGAGCTGCAAAGATTTGAAGGAATGATGGCAATCCTTTTAAATCAGATGTGGGTTATCTGCAGCTCCAGTTTGGATATGGCCCTTGGCCTACATTTGGGGGAGGGGGTCCATACAACCTCCAAACATATTTTCCAACCATGCCTCCTTTCTCAAATGTATAGGTGAAAAAAACACACGAACACAGTAACTCTTAAATCAATGTTAATACACACACACACACCGCCAAATTTTTCCCTCACGTATGTGCTATCACACTTGTCACTATCCTGACAGCCCCCTACCCCAGTTAAATTCAGCCCCAATTTGTCAGATTAACTTCTGTAACAGAGTTGGAAGGGACCTTGGAGGTCTTCTAGTCCAGCCGCCTGCTCAAGCAGGAGACCCTATAGCATTTTAGACAAATGGTTGTCCAGTCCCTTCTTAAAAAGATTATTTTTTTGATTATGTGCCGTCACGTCAGCACATCGATTTGTTGTATATAATATGGACATACTGTCTAGCACAGCCTTATGTTCCTGATAGTTAAATACCATCAAACCTTTTTTATTTTATTTTACAGTGGTACCTTGGTACTCAGCTGCTTTGAAACTCATCAAATTTAGTACTCAACGCACATTGATGCTAAAATTTTGTCCTGCTACTCATTGTTCATTTGGTACTCAAGCTAGAAATTGCAATTGTCGATGTCAACTGCCTTGTTATAAAACCCTAGTAAGACCACACCTGGAATACTGCAGCCAATTTTGGTCACCATACCACAAAAAAGATGTTGAGAGTTGGGAAAAAGTTCAGAGAAGAGCAACTAGAATGATCAAAGGCCTGGAGACTAAAACATACGAAGAACGGCTGCGGGACTTGGGTTTGGCTAGTCTAAAGAAAAGAAGAAATAAGGGAGACATGATAGCAGTGTTCCAGTATCTGAGGGGCTGCCACAAGGCAGAGGGGGTCACATTATTCACCAAAGCACCAGAGGGCAGGACAAGAAACAATGGTTGGAAACTGATCAAAGAGAAGCAACCTGGAATCAAGGAGAAACTTCCTGACAGTGAGGACAATCAACCAGTGGAACAGCTTGCCTCCAGAAATTGTGGGTGCTCCATCACTGGAGATTTTTAAGAAGAGACTGGACATTCACCTGTCTGAGACGGTATAGGTTCTCCTGCTTGAGCAGGGGGCTGGACTAGAACACCTCCAAGGTCCCTTCCAGCTCTATTCTATTCTAATTTTGTGACTCACTACATTATTCCTTATGGGATAGATTTGTTTGGTATTAATCGTTTTTGGTACTTACCACGGAATCAATTAATGACAAGTGCTGAGGTACCACTATATTCTCCTTTATTGAAAGACATTCTTCCTCAGCCATCTGACCAAAGAGAAAGGATGCCTATGTTTATATATTTCTTTCAACTCTACATTTATGCAAGGAGAAATGATTGGACTTGTTTAATAACCGTCAGCTCATATTCTGCTCCAGAGTTTTACATAACACTCTGCATGAGCGCCACCCTGAAAGGGACCCACGATTTGGTTACTGAATATGATATAATTGCATGAGAGGCATTGAAAGCAATAAATAGAGCAATAAACTATCAGCGTGAGTTTGATAGTACGGGTAGTCCTTGACTTACAGCTGTTTGCTTAGTGACCACTCAAAGTTACGACAGCACTGAAAAAAGTGACTTATGACCATTTTTCACGCTTATGACTGTTACAGCAACCCCATGGCCACGTGATTCACATTCGGATGCTTGACAACTGACTCACATTTATGACAGTTGCAGTGTCCCAAGGTCATGTGATCCCCTTTTGCGACCTTCTGACCAGCAAAGTCAAGGGGGAAACCCGATTCACTTAACAACCGTATGACTAATTTAACAGCTGCAGTGATTGACTTAACAAATGTGGGAAGAAAAGTCATAAAATGGGGCAAAACTCACTTAACACATTTCTCACTTATATTTTGGGCTCAGTTGTGGTCTTGAGGAGTACCTGTACCACTCTATTTTATTTTGAGAGGGAGGGAGAGAAAGAGAGAGAGAGAGAGAGAGCAATCCTATGGTGCGCTAAATTTGCATCCTTAACACGGAGAGAATCCTCTCTGCCGTAAAGGAAATCATAGTTTGGGATTTAAAGAGTTGGAACAGTTGGAAATCTGCCAATATTTTGTTCCGGGACTTAGTGGCACTCTGGAAATGAATGGCTGCACATTGTTCCTTGTGGCCATTACGCACGTTTAGATAAGCAAAGGAAACCAATTCCGAAGAGGAAGCTGGCTCCTGTCATGCGATCTTACGTCAGGTGGGAAAGGTAACCTGTTTGCTTTGTGGTGACCGTTTGCATATATTCCTTCAAGGTTCAAATCAGGGAGGACCCACGGATCCAGCCACTCCAACCAACACAGCCAGAGGTGAGCCCTGCGTGAGTTGCCCCCTGATCACATCTGGATGGCTGCATGGTCTTCCCACCTGACCTTTTGGAATCTTAATCCACATTTCTTAGCGTTGAAAAACGGAACGGGCAGATTTTTCTTCCACGGAAGCCTTTTAAGTAAAGCAGACGTCCCCAAGTTCTTATTCTCCCTTCCCTTTGGACCCGAGAAAAGGCCTTTTGGAAACATCTTTGGTTTCTAAACAGCTGGTCAGGCTGCCATAGTTCACGGCACAGGCTGACGTGTCGGTCTGGCCAGTAGTCCCCATTAAAAGCCCAACCAGAAATACTAGCTCTTTACTTTATCGTTAGAACTTTTGCTTCGTTCAAAATCCGAACATCCAAACGTCAAAAATCAAGATCAAAATCTGGCAACTGGTTCACACTTATGACGGTCGCAGTGTCCCCTGGGGGTCACGCGATCGCCTTCTGCAGCCTTCTGACAAGCCAAGTCAGTGGGGGAAGCCGGATTCAGTTAGCCACCGTCTGACTAAGTTAACAACTGTAGTGATTCACTTAACAACTTTGGCAAGAAAGGCCGTAAAATGGGGCAAAACTCACTTAATGACGGTCTTGCTTAGCAATTGAAATTTTGGGCTCAGTTGTGGTCATAAGTCAAGGACCACCCGTACATTTAAAAGTACACCGTCTTTCCCCTTCACCTTTACGATCCAAGCAAGGAGAGTTCCTTCTGAGACATTTGCCACACTTCCATTCCTACTGAGGGACAAGTGGGATCTCGGACAAGTGACCGTCTAGCCTCTTCTTAAAAACTTCCAGTGATGGAGCACCCACGATTTCTGGAGGCAAAGCTGTTCCACTGGTTAACTGTCCTCACTGTTAGGAACTTTCTCCTTAATTCCAGGTTGCTTCTCTCTTTGGTCAGTTTCCAACCATTGTTTCTCGTCCTGCCCTCTGGTGCTCTGGTGAACAAAGTGACCCCCTCTTCTTGGTGGCAGCCCCTCAGATACTGGAAGACTGCTATCGTGTCCCCCCTGTATCTAGTTTCTTCCTCCCAAAGGGTCTTAAGAGCTAACCACTTGTCTGGGGTTGGAGTTTTGCTTTGTTTTGATTTTGGGGTTTTGGTTTAAAGCAAGCAAAGCCTATTCAGTTTTAAAAACCTGATCTATTCAACCAAAAGAAACCCCCTTCGGCATAATCGGTCGCATGCACTGCATATGCCAGTCAAGCTGGAGGCTCAAAATCTGCTGTGGACAAGGGGAGTTAATAGGGTCACCTCTGGAGTTGGCTTCACCTGCTTCAAAACATCTCCTTTGGGTTACCATGTCTCCCAACTGTTCTCCGAAGATTCATTTTGGCAGCTCCTATTATACTGTTGGGCTTTGTGCCACCCACCCTTGGCATGGAATGTTGTCCAGCCGGTCGGAGTTGGCCATGTGATCCCGGGAAAATGCTGGCTTAGAAGCTGATTGCCACGGTCAATATTTGCAGTAGCTCGAGGGAGGGAAGAGATTTTTTTTTAAAAAAAAATTATTTTCTTTTTCTCCCGGTTTCCCAGCCCCAGCAGCTCAGATTGACGCAAAACTTTCTGGAGTTGCTTAAAATGTTTCTCAAAGCCGATGGGTGGGTCTTGCTCAGCTCCTTTCCTGCAAATGTTTCAAGCATCAAAGAGAGCCGAAGATGAAGGACAGGCTGGAGGAACTGAGGAGACGCATGTATGAGAACGGGGACTCTCTGGATCTGGAGGAGACCTTCTCATTTGACAACCCTGCTTTTCAAGAAGACGAGAGCAGTCCGATGAGTAAGGTTCTCCAAGAAATAAGCAGTCTCTCCTTGGCTCTGAATAGCTTGGAGCAATCATCTGAGAACATCGATAAGAAGCAGCAACAGGTGCTTTGCTGCACCTCCGAAGAAAGCATTGGTGAGGAGAAAAAAGAGCTTAGCACCATGAAGGACATTTTCACCAGGGAGGCTAAGGATCTCCAGCCAAGGCTCAATAGCATTCAGGAGAGCCTGGCCAAGGACAGCGCGAAGAGTCTGGCCATCAGCCGCATTCGCTACAGCCAGTTCTCGGTGTTGGTCAACCGCTACCGTGAGATCATCACCCGCCATTATACCAAGGAAATCCACTATGTGGAGAAGCTGAAGGAGCAGATCCAGAGACAGACGGAACTGGCAGGCTTGCATCTGCAAGAGGAGGACATCAAGCAACTGGTGGAGAGCCCGACAATGCCGCGCATTGTTGGCCGAGACCTGGAAGTGCTCAAAGCCAAGCAGCACCTCGCCATGGCCCAGGTGCGCCACCAGCAGCTGCTTGACTTGGAGACCCAGATCAATGAGCTCCACTCCCTCTTCTTGCACTTGGAGATCCTGGTTCTGGAGCAACAGGAGGTCCTCGACAGTATTGAGTACAACATCCTGCACACCATAGATTACATTTCCCAGTCCAACGAGGAGGTCAAGAAAGCCATCAAATATGAGCGCCATTCCCGGTTGTCCACCATCTTGTCCGCACTCCTGGGCCTTTGTGCCTGTTGTACATGCCTGTCGTGCATGGCAACTCCAAGTGTGTTGCGCTGAACAAAAAAAGCGAGAGAGAACTGTTCCTTTCAAGGAGAAAGAGAAACCCTTGACGACCAAGAACATCACGGAGCATTGGATGTACATCTGAGAAGAAGTCAGTCTGGATAAAGGGGGCTGATGGGTGCTTCCAAAATGGCAGTTTTTGGCTTGAGTTGAGTGGAATATTTTGCTTCTTTTTTTTTTTGCAAAGCAGAAAAAAAGGACTTACTGAAATAGGACCATACGTTCAGCAGACCTCAGCTTCATTTTTGCTTCTAGCAGCATTTGACTCTGCTACTGGATTACTGGAATGCAGGCTGTCCTGATCCCATGCTCCAGTTGTAGGTTTTAACTACTAGGATTCAACTGCCTTCTACGCCAAGAGATATATTTTTTGGCTACATCTGGTGAACTGTAGTGAACAGATCTGTTCTCCTCATTTTCTGTTTTAGGACTGAGGTTCATCACTAAGTCATCAGGGCAACGACAAAGCTGTTGTCTCATCAGTTCCTGGATGGTTCACTTGGGCTGCAGGCGAGAAGCCCAAATTGATAATGAAGAACCTTTGACAATGCTGGATACGTGAAAGAAAAATTCCTCTGCACAAGCGCAGATGCACTCTCCGATCTTGGGTGCTTTTGTGTGTTCCCAAAAACAAGACCTTGTTTCTAAAACAGGCCGTGGATTGAAGAAAGCTGCTTCAGGGGTGTCATTCAGACAAAGCGTATTTCATGGAGTCTAAATGCTTCAGCAAAATTTTACAAGTGCTGGTTTTAGCAGATGACAAAGGACACCCTAGAAGTAAGAAAATACCTTGAGCTGCAAAAACAGGTTCTGTGTCAACACTGTGCTGATTTCTGACTTCCCTGAAATGCCGAGGATTAACACACACACACGTGTATTTGTAAAATATATTAAAGTAAAATAATATATTTGCAATCCGGGATTCCCTTTCTTCCTGTTTCCCCCTCCCAGCCACCCCCACTGTACTGTTTGTGCCTAAAATTTCTTCTAATATTCTTGCAGTTTATCTCCCATTAATTTAAGCTGTACTCGTGCGAAGAAACTCGTTTTTTTTTTTTTCCTTGTTGGAAAATGAGATCACTGTGTCATATTGTACACAAATAATGAATGAGTTTGCTGATTTCAGTTCCTGGATGTTGTAATGCAGGGATTTTAGGTCTTGCTTACATTTCACCCAAATAATTTACAAGCGTGTTATCTCTCACAGTTGGCATAATGTGGAGGATAAATTAAAGAGTGTCAAGGGTTACACAAAAGTTAAAGGGTGTGTGTTATCACAGCTCCTTGGCCATCTTGCAGAAAGAAAATCATCTTTCTCACTGTTTGCTTTTTTTTTTTTTTAATAATAATGTGTTTCTTTGAAAAGCAAATCGGGGAGATGAACTATTTTGGCTTAGAACTGGGGTTCCTAAGACGGCAGTATATTGTGGATAAAGGAAAAAAAAATTGTAACTGCTTGTTTGTGTGTCTAGATTTTAATCTGGGACTGCCAGTGCGAAGCTTGTGTAAAACAAAAGTGGTTGTAAGCTTATGTAAAACAATTTTTTAAAGATATTATTCAAGACTGGAAAAAGAGTTCATTGGGTCAAATAGTTTTAAAAATCCTGGTCTAGAGGCCAAACCCTGCATGAACAATGCTGAATTATAGAACTACAGGGGTCTGTTTATGCCTAGTTTTTATTTAAACTCTTCAGGTATCTTTTGGTCATCTTCAGGCTCATGTGATTATCACCAAATTCTCTCTAGTTCCTTGGAATTCAGCTACAAATTGAAATATCCAGCAGTCCAGAATTTAATGCTCCTATGTTGGGATCTTAACTTTTAAAGATTCTGAGGGAGAAGGACACTGGTTATTCTCATGCTAGTTGGTGAGGGTACAATCCCATTAAAATTTGTTTTCTACACCTTTCTCTAACTCTGCACTGTAAAAAGCATTATTTGGGAGAACTTCTCTCTACCTGTAGGTTTTTTTCCTGTTCAGATTTCTCTTTGACATTTTGCATCCGAGAATGTTGACTGCTACTTCAATTCCGCGGCAGCCCCCAAGGGTGGAATTTGGCACAAATTTGCATTAAAAGAAACGCTAAGCCAGTTTCGGTGACGGAGCTGTTGCCTGATCATCCTTGCCTGGCGTGAAAAAAATTAACCTTGCCTGTTACTAACCTATTTATACAAACCGTGTCCATTTTGGAGCAAGGCAGGCAAAGCAACAGGTCCTCTTGACAACAATCCCTGCAGCTTTTTTTTGTACAGTTTTTAATAAGATGCACAACTATCCCAAAGGGATGCCTTTTATCTGCCTTGCAATAGTCTTGCTTTCTTCCTTTTGCGTTTCTACCCCATTCTCAGGAAGCTTTAAAATTTATTTTGATTTGTTTTGGTGCAGCCGTGATGGCACAGTGGCTAGAATGCAGCATTGCAGGCTAATTCTGCTGACTGCCAGCAATTCGGCAGTTCGATCCTGACCGACTCAGCCTTCTATCCTTCTGAGGTTGGTAAAAATGAGGACCCAGATTGTTGGGGGGCAATATGCTGACTCTGTAAACCGCTTAAAGCACTGTGAAGCAGTATATAAGTCTAAGTGCTATTGCTATTGCTTGCAACTTAGATGATTGGAAGTAGTTGAAGGTGTATTACTGCTGGAGCTGTAATACCATACCATCTCTTTCCATAGTTCAACAACTGTTCAGGGTCTCCCAAATAATTGCCAGTTCCCACTCTGAGAAAGCTCCAATGGAGGAATTGTCTTGTAATTCTCATTCCTGGGAAACTGAATAAACTGTCTTTATGATTTTTCACAAATACCTCAAGGTGGCGAACATATCCAGCACACCCAAAGGTGCTTTTCCAAAACAGATTTAGCATCGCAAGCCTAATATTAGCATACTGCAATTTAAAAAAAAAATGATTAATTTTTTTGTAGCTCTCAAAATCGTTAGAAGAGAATATACGAAGCTCAGGGTTGAGTCAGGAGAACAGGGAGATCTCAGAGAGATCAAGAGAACAGAGCTTGAGCACAAACCACGTCGTAGCCAGTCCTCAAGATCACAGCAGCAGTTTTGGCATCTGCTCAGAAGATGAAAATGTTGCTTTCAACATTGAGTAAGTCTCCAGCTGGAGGAGTTTATATCGTATACTTCAAGTCTCTACTCCAGGGGTCTTCAAACTTGGCCCTTTTATGACTTGTGGACTTCAACTCCCAGAATTCCTCAGCGGAATTCTGGGAGTTGAAGTCCACAAGTCATAAAAAGGCCAGGTTTGAAGACCCCTGCTCTACTCTGAGCCCGGCTCAGTTGAGGTTTCCCGTTTACTGAGTGATTCTTTAGTAAAGATCACAGAATCTGGTGCTGCCGATTTCTTTTCCATTTGTCCTGCTGAACTTGGATTTTACCCCCATCAGTTTTCGAGGCTTCCTTCGGCTCCTCATTTTATTGAGAATAGCAGGGAGTGCAGGATACTTTTGTCCTTCGGCAGAGTCACAGTCATTATCGGCAATTTCATCCATTTTTCTAAGGATTGCAAAGAAATGACTTTTACCAGAAAGCTCAAACCTCCACTCAAAGTTGTCTGTTTTCATAGTGAAACAGCAAATCGTCACGTCTTTCTTCCACTGCAGGATCTAAGTGGCATTCACCTTTTTTAGGGGGGGGGAGGGGGGCGGCGTAACATTCCTCTGCTAATTTCTAAATAAAAAAATTAAACAATCTTCATTAAACAATCTTCATGCAGGCCAGAGTTTTCTGGCACTTTAAAATGTTGCCTTTTGGCAAAGCGAGGCCCTTCAATTTCCGTAACAGGCTAAGTCAATCAAGACTTTTCATTCATTCCTCAGTGCCTCCTTTTTTCGACAGAAATCGCCTTGTCCCTTCTCTATTGTTTGTAAAAACTGAAGGGTGGATACAAAATGGAGTTTAAAACGTTCAACCTCTTGGGAGTGTTGTTTCTTAGGTCTCCTTTTTTGTCCTCTTCTTGTTTTTGTTATTTATACAGTATACTGCTTCCTATGTCGAAGCAAGTGACTTGCAAGAACATAATAAACAGCTCATTAAAACAGGAGTACACCATGCCCCATAAAACATACTCATTAAAAAGATAAGGGAAGAAAAAGCATGGCTATCCCACATTCATACAGGGAAGGGCTGGGTTAACAGATGGGTTTTCTGCAGGCATCCCACAGAGGTATGCTAAGCATTTCCTGAATTTCTTATCTAAGAGGAGGCAGCTGTATTTCTTCTGTTCTTCCCCTCTGAAGTTCCTTACTTGGCAAGTTTTCATTGAGAAAGCTCAATGAACTGTGAGCCATATAGAGGGGTAAGACCACAGAAAGAGCATCCCTAACTGATTTTGGTGCTCAGGTTAGAAGGCATCTATCTATCTATCTATCTATCTATCTATCTATCTATCTATCTATCTATCTATCTATCTATCTATCTATCTATCTATCTATCTATCTATCTATCTATCTATCTATCTATCTATCTATCTATCTTATCTATCTATCTATCTATCTATCTATCTATCTATCTATCTATCTATCTATCTATCTATCTATCTATCTATCTATCATTATCTCCATCTTTATCTCTAATTCTGTCCCCACATCTATCTATACATCTCTCTCTCTATCCTCTTTCTTTCTTTCTTTCTTTCTTTCTTTCTTTCTTTCTTTCTTTCTTTCTTTCTTTCTTTCTTTCTTTCTTTCTTTCTTTCTTTCTTTCTTTCTTTCTTTCTTTCTTTCTTTCTTTCTTTCTTTCTTTCTATCATCTATTTCTCTCTTTCTCTGTGTGTGTGTATATCTGTCTCTTCTCTCTCTCTCTCTCTCTCTCTCTCTCTCTCTCTCTCTCTCTCTCTCTCTCTCTCTCTCTCTCTCTCTCTCTCTGTCTCTCTCTCTCTCTCTTTCTCATCTATCAATCATCTACCTATCTATCTGAATTTCTAGGCTACAAGATTCCCAATAAAGATAGTTCTCAAATTACATCCACAATTGGGACCAGAATTTTCATTGCTAAGCAAGGTGATGGGTAAATGAGTCTTGCCTGATTTTACGACCCCCTTTTTTTGTGTGTGCTACAGTTCTTAAGTGAATCACTGCAGTTGTTCAGCAAATCCAGCTTCCTCCAATGACTCTGCTTGTCAGAAACCAACTGGGAAGATTGCCAGTGGCGATCTCAGGATGCTGCAATCATTGCAAATACATGCCAGAGGTTAAGCACCTGATTTTTTATTATATGACTGCAGGGATGCCGTGATGGCCGTAAGCACGAGGACCTATTGTAAGCAACTTTTTTCAGTGCCAGTGTATCTTTGAACAGTCCCTTTGAATGGCTCTAGGTCGAGGACTATCTGTAACTAATTTTTATTTTAAAAACTTCCATGTATTTCAAATCTCATTTAAGTAACTCCACATTGAAGTTCATGAAGAGCCGGCTTCTTCTTCCTTCTC